>JAWNOT010000120.1:2590000-3102500 GCA_035045825.1 Drosophila eohydei
GATGAAGAATCCAAATTGCTTTGCTCAACTCAACTCAAGCAGCTTCTACGAAAACTCATCTCAAGTCAGCTCTTGAAGCTATATACCTGCGTTGCCTCCTGTTCCGTATTGAGCAGGCCATCCAAGAAGAGTCGCAAACGCTTCTCGGTGCCGTAGGTGGCCAGCTGGAAGGTGAGCATGGCGTGCCAATGCTTCAGTTCCTCGATCGCCTCCATGGCCTCGCACAGCTTTATTTGATTCTCAAGGAACAGCACCTTGGCCGTTTGCTGCCAGCTCTCCGGATCACTAAAGTATAATTGTGATTAGTTATGGAAGAGATATCAATTCACAAAGCTCACATTTCGACGGGTCCGCGCAGGCTGAGATAGTTCTGTGTGCTGGCCTGCATGCTGAGCAGCGGGAACTTGCGATTCACGTGCTCCAGATCGCGCGGCAGTGAGCCACGGATGCCGTTGAACATGATGGCATCGCCAGTGGCCAACACCAGCCAGGACTTCAGGTTCGTGGAATACGAGTAGGAGTTGCCGCTGGGAAACCCAATCAGCGGCATGCCCTGATCCGTAATGGCGAACTGCAGCGCCATGCCATGCTTGGCCAGCAGCTCCAGGCAGTTGGTGGCTAGTCGAATGCGTCGCTTGATAATGTGCCAGATCCGCAGCAGGCCACACTCGGTGAGCACACCGACCATCTGATTGTCCGGACTGAAGGTGCAGTGCACGGCCGGGCTATTTAAGGAGATGGCTGGAAAGATGGGGCAGCCGGTTGGCATGGCCAACAGCCGCATGCTGCCATCGAGCGAGCAGAGCATCACATATTTGCTACACAGATTCACATTGATCACGGGCGAGCCGACATACATCTCCCAGAGCTGTTCACGACTGAGCTGCGCCGTCACCTTGGCGACCATGCCATAGCCCGTCTTCAGATGCCCGTTCTGCACATGGACGCGATAATCTTGCGCGGATTTGGTGAATTCACACTTGCTATTCGCTGTAATTTGCATCTTCGGCCCGTGCGTGTTGCTGCTATTCAAATCGCAGAGCAACTGCATCGAATTGCGGCGCGGTGCAATCGCTGCTGTCGCCGCTGGCGCCGGCGGCAACATCAGGCGTGTCACTGGTTCCGGTCGCGTGAATAACGGCTCTGGCATCAGTGGCTCCACGCCGTTGCTGTTCTGATTGGTGCTATTGTTGTTGCTGCAAGTAGAGGACAGAGGACAGAGGACAGAGACTAGATTAGTTGATAAGCATAAAGCGCTTGATGGAGTGTACAGAGAATTGGGCTATTGATCGATGGAGTAGCTAGAGCTCGGTTCTGCACTCTGACAGAGACTCCTATGCAGTGGCCATGTGTCTCACACTGTCTACAGGTCAGCCCAATCGCCTGATCCTTGTCAGAAACTTTGCTCACTCAGCTACTCTCATCAGCAATCCCCTCTAGCCGCACTATAATACTAGACGCTGCGCACCTATTGCTGCTGTTGCCGCCGCTGGAGATGCTGCTGCTGCCCATGCTTGAAATTGGCTCCGAGAGATCGTTGAGCGGTATAAACATGGGCGTAATGCGTCGCTTGCCATCTTTGGTGCGCGTCTCTGTCTGTTTGCTGATGGCACGCGCTGGCGACGCTGCACCCGCTTGGCCCGCCTGCTGGACAGGCAGGCGCCGCTCCATGGCTGCATTGGGCAGGGCATAGGAGGTGAGTTCGGGCAGGGAGCGTGCCTGCTGCTTGATGGCATAGTTGTCCTCGATGCAGCATCCGTATTTGCGCTTGAAGATGGCCTTCCTTTCCACCTCGGAGACGCGTGTGCCCAACTCCTCCTCGTTGAACTGTAGGCAGGCGATGGTGCCGTCGCCGCTGCAGGCCATCAGAAGACATTGCTGTGGACCCCAGGACAAGTCCAGCACGCTGTCATTGAACAGTTCATGGATGACAATCATGGGACGCTGCAACGCCGTCATCCACACGGACAGTGAGCGATCCCTGGAGCCTACGGCTAGGACGCAGTACTGCATCGCTTTACTGGGACTATCGCCGGCCATGTAGCGAGTGAGTATGGAATTGTGGAAGCGTACGCAGGTCACCGCCTTGCGATGACCCACAAAATCTTTGTCGCATTTCCAGCCTTCGCGTTCGACTATTTGTGCGGTTGGTCCACCCCCGTTCATGGCATGCGCGGAGACCAGATACTGGCCATCGGGTGACCAGGAGAGGCGCAAGATGTGTGTGGTACCGCCGCATTCCTGAAACGGTTCCGTAATCGTTGTCCCGCACGACCAGTCCATGGTGCGCCAAATCTTGATGCTGCGATCGTCTGACTGCGAGGCCAAAAAATTGCCCACCGGATCCCAGGCCACGCCCTTAACCAAACCCGTATGCCCTTTCAGCGTTTGCAACTTGTTGGGCAGCGCTCGAGCATCCCAGACAATGATGGTGTTGTCTATGCTGCAACTAGCCAAAAAGTAATCATTAGGCGACCAGGCCAAATCGAGAACGTCGCCATCATGACCGCGCAATGTGTGTATACACTTCCAAGACTCGTGATTCTGTTGCATGCCACCGGTGCCAAAAACACCGCTCGCTCCTTGAGCCTTGCGCCAAATCATGATCAACTTATCATCTGATCCGGAAGCAAGAAGCTGTCCATTTTGCGACCAGCGCACACAATTGACGCATGCCAAGTGCTGATCCATTTGGCAGAGCATGCGGGGCACTGAGGCGTCATTCTCATCCTTTTCGGAGAGCACCGGCTTCATATTCCAAATGACAACGCGTCCCGAATCATTGCCCTGGCCGCCGGTCGCAAATTTCGTACAATCCTGGTGCACATCCACTGAGAAGATGGGTTTATCTACAAGTAAATAAAAATGTAATTACGTGACTGGCTGCATGATCTGTTCCTTACCATCGTGATGCACCCAACCAGGCTTCACGAGCCTCATTAATGCGGCTGCTGTCACTTGTTTGCAAATAACCGCGGTTCCAATTGCCGCTTGGTATTGTGTTTGCCGGCAAATAGGGATGTGAATAACATAACGACATATATCGAGTAAAATAATTCAGTGTACAAGCTATAGTTAACTCGATATAGCTGACACGTCGAACATCGATATAGTTCTAAAAAGAACTTCCTTTATTTAATTAAAAACTAGAACACAAAAAAATAATTGGCATGCAAAAGGAACCAAATTTATTTATTCAAGTGCTGATATTAAAAATTTCTAAGTAGGCATATAGATAAGCATTTAGTGCCACTTCGAAATTAAGACGTTTGCTGATTGATCTGGCAATAGTTTACATCGAGTACCTGCATCTGGCGTCTTGCCGCCAAATGTACTTGCTATCGATATTATCGGGTAGTGTTTGGCTATCGATAGAAACATAGTGTGAAATTTTGCGGTGTCCAAGGCAGCGGTATTGTGCTTAAACGAGACATCAATTAACAAGTGCAAACTGAATAAGTGCAGTGCATAAAATATTCAAAGAACACTTAAAGGAAATCAACAATATATTGACAGCGTTTAAAGCTGTCAATAATAGTGCAAAACGAACAACACGGTAAGGTACAAACAAACCATGAGTAATTAAGGTACATATATTTATATATGAGTGCACGTGTGTGTGTGTGTGTGTGTGTGTGTGTGTGTGCGAGCGAGCGAGCGTATGGTACGTCTGCAACCCAAACATTCAAAATAAAGCGAACGAAAATGCATTACAGCGAAGGTTAAACATAAAGCGCAAAGATAGAACATATGTACACTTCCATCGTTCGTTCGTTAGTGTTTGTGTGTGTCTGTTCCAAATGCGTAGATAAAGCTTATACCAATTAGTTGTTGACCTTCGATTTGCTAATCAAACGAAACGGCGGCCGCAAACCCAACAATGAACTCTTTCAATGGCAGCGGCAACTTAACCTCGTTCACAGCAATCCACAAATGTACGGAAATACATACGTATGTAACTGTCTGTGTGTGAACTACGAAAAAGCTGAGCAAAATTTATACATTAACTACCGATGTCATATCATTTAATACTTGGTTTTTTTTTAATTAGTAAATCTTTTTGCGCGCGCTTTCTCTGCATGCACACACATATAAGTTTAGTGGTTGCCGCTTACATACAGACACACGCGCACTTTACACATACATACATGAACAGAATTCGGTCTATTACTTAACAGGCAATGTGTTGAAGCAAGCAGACTGCTGTTGCTCACTCACTCACTGTGCCAAAATGAGCACACAGCACACAGGTAAGCGAGAGAGCACGCAACCTACTTCCATTTTTGGTGCGCTCTCCTCTCGCAGGCTACGGCAAGCTAATGAATCTTTGCTTGTATGTATATATTTGTGTTTGTTAAGAAACAGTTATTCAAGTCAAAATCGAAATGCCCAAAGTTGCATTTTTTTTTTTAAAGATTTTTACTTTCTATTTTAGTTGTCGTTGTTTTGTTGCTGTTGTTGGGTATTACGCTGGCATTTTATTTATACTGAATGAACACTGACTGTGCGTGTGTTTGTAGTACCGTTATTTCGAATATAGCTCGTAGTTTTTTTTGTCGAAAAGCTTAGCGGCAACCTGTTTCACGCATTACTCTCTGTTACGCTCCTTCTGTTGTTGTTATTGGTATTGTTGCTGTTTTCACATTCTTACGAGAATTCCAATAAGACAGGCTTGTCTTTCACTTTCTGTCAGACGCAATATATATATATATATATATATATATATATATATATATATATATATATATATATATGTGTGTGTGTGTGTCTGTGTGTCTGTGCGTATTTGTATGAAAGTTGATTTTTTCATGCGTGCCATAGTAAAAACAAGGTCATCGTTAATTATGTGCTATATGTGTGTGTGTATTTGCGACAATAAACTAACAACTGACCAACTTTTACGCATATTTCTATTAATAATTTGCGATTTTAGAACTCACCCACGCAATTTTTGCTCATAATTACTCCCTCCCCGCTCTATTTCACTATGCACAATCCATTCACTACAAGTACAGTTAGTGTTTTATTTTGTTTTGCAATAAAATTTGATTGAAGAGACGGCTAAAACCAACTGACACACATGCATATGCATGCATAGGTACATAAGCAAATTGCCGTTGCCTTAACATGAAAACGCACTAAATTTTGACAAACGCCGTTGCATGCGTATTTGACATTCTTGCATTTGCAAGTAGTTTGCCACTTGCTGCGCAGCATCATTGGCATCTTTGTAAACAAAAAGAAGAAGAAAGAGAAACAAACAAAAACAACAGCAAATCGAGCAAGCGCCATAGCAACCAACGGGTGCAGTTGACCTAGATTGTGGCCTTTTTGGAGGCGAATTGTGTTTGTTGCTGGCGTTGCCACTGGCACGTAGCACACAGCAAGGAAATATATACACCTACCTTTTTCTTTATTTTTCGACATGTATTTTCGGCTGCGGTTACAGACACTTTCGCCGCAGCATAACAAAACCAGCCTGCCAACAATTTGTTGCACTTTGTTTGGTGATAGTGTTGTAAAGTTTGTAAGCAGCAGCAGCAGCTGACGGAGTTGCCACTTCTAAGTACATAGTCACATTAGACGTGCAAAGACAACTCCAATTAGATGAGCTCAATGCAGCCATCAAATTTTAAATAACTATATATAACAATATAAAAATGATGTTACCGTTTATTTTCAGACAAATATACTCACAAAAATATAATTATCTATGCATTTAGTAATCATTTGTATTGTACCATTAGATGCTGTACCATCTTTGGTACATTTGTTCTACATGTGGCAACTGTGCGTACATCTTGTTTGTCACGTATTACACTCTTGTGGAGGGGGGTTTATAAATATACTAGTAAGCATAAGTTTGCGTGAGTGTGTGTGGCGCTTGATTTGAATTGCGCCTTAAAATTATGCATGTATGTATGTACTAATGTAGCAAGAACCGCAAGCAACAACCAATCAGCGGCGCTTATCAGTTTTTTCTCGCACACGTTTTTGCCTTTTTATCAGTCATTATTGTTGTCGTTCTCATTTGCGTTATTTGTGTTTTACTTGCCACGCAAACAATAACAAACTATATGCAACCACAACATGGAACAACTACAGTAATAAATACACATTCATATATAAATTTCAAAATGTTTTGCCTCTTGTTCTGTGCAGTGTGGCAACGCCGTCTTGTTATGCAAATTGTTGCTCTCACTCGCTCGCACTGTATCTCAATATCTACCGTGTGTGTACTACATGTATAGAAATATACATGTATATATGTATATATATATATATATATATATAAAGATGTGTGTACTTTTTCACAACCGGAATTTTTTGCTGTTGCTTTTGCTGCGCGCATTCTCACGTACACAAGCGCGTTTGTTTTGCACTCAGCTGCTGGGACTGCCGCTGTTACTGTTTTGTTATCACTCCATTTGCTTTGTGCTACATATTCTCAGCGCTGTTTCAGTTTCGTACATTTTGCGCTGCACTCGCACACATAGGAGCGCGCGTACGCACACAGATACGCACAGATACAGCGACGAATGTGTACGAAAAAGTGACGACTGAAAAGTGGCGTCGTCGTCAGCGTCAACGTCGACGTCGACAGCAGCAACATGAACGCAACGCAGCGCAGCGGTTTTATTTTATTTTATTCATTTTTTTTGTATTTTTGGTTTGTCAGTTTGTCTTTGAGTTTCTTGCGTGCAGACGCGTTTCGTTATTCTCCGTGAATTCAATTTGCACTTTATGCATAAAATATATTCAAAATCATTTGAATATTAACTGAAAATTAATGTTTCAGTAAGTTGTGAAATAAATAACAATAAAAAAGAAAAATCCAGGAACCAAGTGAATATATGTGAAGCTGAGGTAACTTGAGATTTAACGACTTAATATGGCTTTTTTACGCGACTGAATAGAAAATTTTGCCAAGATCAAAACATGGTTTTTTTTGACAAACATATGAGTGTATGCGTGTGCGTGTGTGTGAGCGTATGTATGCATGTGCGTATGTACCTACTTCTGTGTTTGTGTGTGTGCGCGCGTGGCGTGGGCAGCTGCTGCAGCCGCCACAACAACAACAATCTAGTCGGCGTCCGGCACTAAATAAAAGATATCTAAGAGAGAAACAAAATTTGTAAACCTGTTTACGCAGTAGGCGCATTTTCACCAAACCAACACGAATAATACACACATGTATATACACACACTAACTAGAAGAGAAGGTGGTCAAGTCTACCCTCTCCTTCTATCTCTCGCAGGCTCCATACTCCTCCATGTACAACGACAATTGCACTAATTTTTAAACGTTTAAACTTCGCAACGTTTACCAACACATACATAATATACCAACAACAAGCTCACATTAAACACGATCGCACTCACACATAAGTATACGCATATCTACATATGTGTAAATGTATGCGTAGCACACGCGCCGGTATATACATACATATGTCTGTATATATGTGTATCTGTATGTATGTATGTGTGTACGCACTTTCAACTTGAACGCTAATGCTCGAAAATCAGTGTCCCCAAAAATAAAATAAAAAGCATTAAAACGCATATACACACAGCTACAATAACAACGCGCACCTGGGATCAAAACGAGCAGCGCTGCTCAAAAGTCACGTCACAAGCGTCGGGGTAAATTTTGTATGTATGTACGTTGTTGCTGTTTTTGTGCGAGAGTGCAACGAGCGCGCGCGCCAATGCAATACGATGTATGTGCGTGTGTATGTATTTCATTTTTGCGCGACGCTTTGTTTACGCGTCCCCAAAGTGCACACATACATGCACAAACGTGCGTACACCTTATGCGATGTTTTGTGCGTGTGTGTGAGCACCTTTGCAAAATACATATCCATATATGTGTGTGCGTGTTTTCAGTCAGCTGCTTTTGTGGCTTGCATTTGCCTGTACACAATTTAGCATTTAATTAGCATTATTATTATATATACATATTCACGTATGAATGTATATTATACCACCTGGTAAACGTTGATAAGAGTGACAAAAGTTGAGCGATGTTTTTTCTTGTTTTAAATATTTTTTCTTTTTTGCTTTTTGAGCTGTCGGTGAAATAGGAAAGAGGGGGAAAACACAAGTACGGCAACCCTGTTGCCAGCTGTTACATTTTCACATATTCTTTTCATTTATATTTAATTGAAAGGGACAGTGCTTATGCGAACGTATTTCTACAATACAGTAGAGTGCAAAATAATATATTTATTTGATCTATATTTTCTTTTTCTTTGCATCGAGTTGTATTTTTACAGCGTTGCCACTTGACGCAGTAGACAATAGAAACGGCACGTTTTACAGCACTGTCAGGCACAGCTGTTCTTTTTCCTTTCCTTCGCCGCTTCTAATTTGAAATTCATTTGTTAATAGTTTTGTTTCTATTGTTTCCATTGCAGCAAACAAACAACACAAATGCAGCGCAAAACATCGCAACGAAGACGATGGATGATGCCCGAGCTCAAATCAATAAAAACAATAAGGGCTGTGCACAAATAGCAATTGAACAGATTAAAACCAGTGAAACCCAATAACAAATAACGCACAAACATTTAAGCAAATAGAACTCGTAGTTTAAAACTGTACAATTAACAATAGTTTACTTTGTGACAAAAAAAAAGAGCATCCCATCACAAAAAGAAAATCAATTTCTTTAACAACAGCCATCAAACAATCCAATTTTCACCATGTTCAATTTTCATAAACCACGCGTCTATCGCTCAACGGACGGCTGCTGCATTTGCCGTGCCAAATCGAGCAGCTCCCGTTTTACGGCATCGCGCAAATACGAGAAGGAATCGATGCAATGCTTCAATCTGCATGAACCTCGTAACGGTGAAATCTGCAATGCATGCGTGCTGCTGGTCAAACGCTATAAGCGGCTGCCTGTTGGCAGCAAGCGCCATTGGGGACACGTAAGTGTGACAGGAGAAAGAAAGTGTCGTCAAACCAAAACTTATTCCCTTCCACTATTTTTCTTCCTTAATAGGTGGTCGATGCTCGTGCCGGTCCCGGCACTAAATCTCTCGCCAAGCAAAAGAAACGAGAGAACGAATGTGAGGCTAAGTCAGGTGGCACTGGCTCTTTTATACCCGAGAAATTCGCCAAGATATTCAAAAAGAATCGCAAGGGTAAAATAACAGCAGCAGCAGCGCCATCTGCAGCCAGTCAACAGCAGCGCAATGGCAACAGCCATGAAAGTTCACCCCATTCCGAGGAACAGCCGAGCGATTCCAATGAAAGCTATGACGAACATGAGCAGCATCTCCAACAACAACAACAGATGATCGTCTGCACAGCTGCAACTCCATATCAGACGCGTAAACGCACCGCTGCAGCAGCGCAGCTGGCTACAGCTTCGGTCCTGAAAAAGAGTGTTGCACAACGTCTGCGGTTAACAGGCAGTAAGCGCCGGCGTATGCTGGAACCAAAAAAAAATCGACGCGCCGTCGATAATGTGCCGTTCTTCGAGGAGCACGACCTGCTTCGGCTCGACGTATGCTGCGGCACCGTCTTTCAGAGTCTCAGTCTGGGCAGCGCCTGTTACATAATTGATCCGGAGCTGTACAAGCCCTGCGAGAAACATCGCAGACGCAGGCAACAACAGGATCAAAGGGAACTGGAACCAGTTTCGATGGTACAGGCGGAACTGGAGTCAAAGCCAGTTAGTCAGAGCATCAGCACTCCGGCATTAAAAAAGCATCATTTGTATTTTAAGCGACAATCGGAATCATTTCCACAGGGCGAAATACATAGAATAAGTCCAATTCCATTGAATAAGACTGAGCCAGCAACAATAACTGTACAACAACAGCAACATTCCACAGCCAATGGGAGCTTGGCCACGGCAATTGCAACTGTTACGTCATCAGCATTGCACTCGAACATCTTAACTACCGCTGTGGGTGCTGCCTCGCCCTCATCGTTGTCTTCCTCATCCAATTGCTCTACTTCCTCCTCGGTGGCCACCAAATTCAATGACAACTCCTCGGACTCGGGCTTCGATGAACATGTGCTCGACCGCAAATCTGTGAGTCCGCCAACGGTAAGTGCAAAAATCATTCCAAATTATGTTACTAGTAGCGAACGGCATACTTGCCTTAAAACAGGCGCAGTAGTAGAATCATTTGCCTGATCATCAATTAAGCTTATATGGTTATCTCGCTTTGATACAAGCTTAATTTATGTTGTTTACATTGATATTTGACCCGCTATTGTCATCTCGCTCCATTACATTGCAGTGATTGGCACAATAACGTTGAAACTCTGTTACATATAGAACAATTCAAATTTTTATTTGTGATATTAGTGGGCATAATTAAATTTAAGCTTTAGCTAAATGTACTTATAGCTGAAAGCAGCTAAACTGTCAACGCTGCTCTGCAATTAGACTTTGCATACATGATTGCTGCTTGTTTCTGCGACTGGCACAAGTATTGATAATGCCGTCCTGTTCTAATGCATATGAGCTTGACTTCTGCTTAAGCCAACGTTTGTTTACAATGACGTTAAAACTGTAGACCTTATATTTATTAAATTCGTTTTTACTTTTGCAGCAGGATGAACAACAGCTGGATAAAAAGCCACGCAGCACCAGCAGTAGCGTGCAACGTTTAATACTGGCCAGTGGTCTGCCTATTAGCGGACAGGCACAAAACTTGGTGTTGACGGGCAACGAGCTCACCGCACGCTTCGTTCAACGGCAGCAGGCGCACAAAATAAATGTGCTGACGGCAGCAGCAGTGGCAGCACCAGCAGCAGGAGCAGCACCAGCAACAACAACAACAGGATCTCAAAGTAATGGCAATAAAATGCGTGCAATATATAACAATGCAAACACAATTCAGCATGAAAATGGAGTTACCACAATTTTGCCAGCCTCCTCGCTAGCGGCCACAAATCAAACGGCAGCCATGAATGCTATAGCGCCCAGCACGGTAACCATAACGCCAGCCAAGAAACCAAATGCAACAGCTGCAGTAGCCGTAGCAGCAGCGGCCAATCCCAAGTTTATACTGCTAAAGTCAGCGATTGGCAAATTTGGCGGCAGTAACAATCAGGCGAATCCGTCGGCAGCTGAGATCAAAATATCTTAAAGAAGAGCGAGACTCGTTGGGGCAAGCCGCACGTTAAATGCCCTTGCAGAGAGAGCTATTGCTATAATTTAAAACAATTTGATGCATTCGAAGACAAAATAAGTTTCTGAGAGACTAAAATGCATATAAATTGATAGAATTAGACTTACAGTTGCCACTAGTTATAATGTGCCGCTGCAAGGGCATCAAGAAGGCTGCCATTATGTTAAATGTATACACAAAAAGAAATGAAATGAAAAGCAAAAACCAATTACATAGCCATGTTAACTGGCTGTTAAAAATAAACATTGTTGATTTACATGCATATTGTAGCGAGTATTTACTGTAAGTGGTAAGAAAAAGAAACTGGCGCAAACTGTTGTATATACATTATATATACATATTTAGATATAGGACACAAACAATTCGTTTCATACAACATACATTTTACTTTAGCATTTAATCAATTTTTTTGTATCTTAAATATTTTGAACAATTACGTTGTAAGCCCTTTTACTCAATATCAGCAGCTGTTGCTTACACTTACACATATTTAAAAAACAAAACAATTACCTTAATATTTACACTTACATTTAACATTTACGTTTACATAGCATTTACATTTAGTTTATATACATGTATACATTTTGCTAGTTTTACATGCACTTGGTTGCGCTCTCTTACATTAAGTTTAACAGGCTTTTGCCTAGCATAGCCATCTCGCTCGCTAGCTCTGCTCAATTTAACAGCGTGCTGTTAGGCGAGCAGCCGCTATGTTAAGTCCGCGTCTGCTGTTCATAGTTTATATTATGAAATCAAGCCCGCTCTTAAGTACTTTGAAGTACAATCAATTAAGCAATATAAATAAATATAAAAAAAAATAATTTAAAAAACACATGCCACATGCCCAAACGCATGCCACAAATTGTAGCCTTAGTAAATGCGCCTAGAAAACAAAAACAAAAGAAAAAAACATTTTATTGCAACGTTTTGTGTGTTGAGATCCTCTATGTGACAAAAGGAAGAGAAAGGAAAAGCAATGTTTTTTTAAAGATAAAATTTAAAATTAAATAAACATGAAAACCGCAAAAATCGAATAATAAGCAAAAGTTTGTTTTATTTAATTTGCAGCTAAAGCTGGGAAAGTTAAACTAAATTGCTGAAAATTTTATAAATATATGAGTTATAATAAAAACATTCAAAATAATAAAAAAATAAAAAAGCTAATTGACAAGATATATTAAAAAATAAGCTCTGCCGAAACCCGGGATTGAACCGGGGACCTTTAGATCTTCAGTCTAACGCTCTCCCAACTGAGCTATTTCGGCACTGGGCGTTTCGCCGCTCCAAACGTAACAAGTTGCTTAGTGAGTCATGCGCGGTGAATAACAATGCGGAGTAGTTCAATGACGTAGCTAATTAAAAGTGTGTGAGAGAGAAGGATATAATAATAACAACAACAAATTCCGTTTGATGAACTGTGAAATAAAGTTAACAAATTTCTGTTTTTTTGTTGTTTTTTTGTCTTGCTTAATTTCTTTATTATTTTTACGCTTTAGTCATTTATTAGCGCATTTTGAGGATTACACCCGCTAAAAATTCCTTCAGCTAATTGAATTGGTATTAAGGCGTTGCGGAAAGTATTTGGCATCAAAATGTTTCAAGTAATCGATGCTCCAATTGATACTGACATCGACTCGAGCCATTTCATCTGCTGCACCTACGACAAGGAAGCGATAATTGGCAAACTCTTCAAGGAGCATAAAATATGTGTGTATATAGCTGTGCTGTTAGGGTAGAATCGTTATCCAGAGTTATGTATGTTATCCATAGGCAATTATATATGCATGCTTTTTCACATTCATGACTCATGCCTAAATGCAGGTGTTTAAGGCGTTCAACTTAGTGCAGCTGATCAGGAGATAGCCAGAAAGAGAGGGAAAGAGTGGGAGAGCAACTGATTAATTGTGTCAAACAGATATAGAGAGAATAGAATATGAAGATGGAAAAGTTTGAGGTTGATTTGAATCTTCAATCGTCTATCTTCTATATTCCATCTTCGATTTTCTATCATCTATATTCTGCATTCTATTTTCTATCTTCTATCTCTGAATAGACTCAACTTTGGATAGGGTATTCCATCTGAAGGTATTTCAGTATAGAAACAGCTCGAGTTTTGCCTTGAAAATCGCTCAACCAAAACTTACAACAGCCAAAAGCCACCCACAGCGTCAACGCCCCACCTAGAACCAAACTGGTTCCGATCTTGACGTCACGTAGCGCAACTAAAACTATATATATAAATATATTTCTTTGCTATAAACACATATATACGTATATATAAATTAGCCTAAGATCAGCTCAAGAAAAACACTCAAAAACCGTCCAACACCTGCAAAAAAAAAACAATAATAAAAAGAAGTTGAGAAAAGAGAACTTCGATTCGCCCATTCGGAACCAGTTTTCTGTCTTCTGTCTGCGATCTTGAGAGTTCTGTGTGAGTCAGAGTTAGAGTTGGAGTTGGAGCTGGAGCTGGAGTCAGGGGGCTATCAGTGCCGCAATTTCAAATACGCTCCATCCAGCTCTAAAACGATGAAGAAGCAGAAGAAAACAATTGTCTGAAAAAACTGGATTTGATTTGCCCTTGCGCTGGGTATTACCAGGACCTAGGCGCTACAGTCGACAGAGTCCATGCGACTCTGTCTATGTTCTTTTTTTATAATTTAAAATTAATGTGTAAAACAATAATATACTAAAATGGAATTATTTTTTTTTTAATATCTACTGCTCCAAATTGGATGTAGACATAGTTGCTTAGAAAACTTGAATTGAATAATAACTAAAAGTACAAGTATCGCTTACCAACTATCTGCTGTACTAAACCCATGTATCTATTAACTTATTTATGATAATTTTTAAATTAATGACATACAAAATATGTAAAAAGGAAATTAGCAAAAAATATTATTGACTGCCGAAACCCGGGATTGAACCGGGGACCTTTAGATCTTCAGTCTAACGCTCTCCCAACTGAGCTATTTCGGCGTGGTTGTGTATAAGGAATTAAGCGTTTTGCAGCTGAGCAAATCATTGTATGCGTGTGTGTGTGTGCATGCAGCAGAGTTATATTTTTGCAAGCTTATATGTTTGCATGCATGTATGAAGCGTAATATATGTATGTATGAGTGGCCCCTTCAGCGATAAGGAAAGCAACGCACGTTGTCTAAGAAACATAAGCAAACATTTGTAAGAAATATAAATATATATATTATATACATATATATATATATATATATATATATGTATTTATATTTATATATATTAATGTATATACACACACATATTTAGACAATACCTCAAGAGTATGATATAGATTGCAAGCAGAGCGGCTCACAGCTTAGAGCCATACTTGAGCAAGGGTATTTACAATTCGCCGCATTGTCTTCGCCTGATTCCTTTTTTGGTTCATCTTCTTCTTTTCTTGCCGCTTGTTATTTTTAACGATTTCTGCGAAAGTCGAGCAAAGAACTAACTGTGCAGAGAAGGGGGTGGGGGTGGGCGTGGTAGCACGAGATCAGCAACTATACGGAAACCTCAAAAATCACAGCGACATGATAATAATGAACATGCTAATGATCATGATGACGACGCCGATGATGATGATTCAGCTGGAGTTGTTGTTGTTTATCTAAAGCTAAGATGGGGGAATTACGATGAGCAGGTGACGACAATGGCGCGTGGTTTTTACACAATCTACGATACTGAACTGGTTTTTGCCTTTTTCTGTTTAAAGTATTTTTTGTTTTTAATAAATTTGCAATTTGTTTGCGTTATGAGCAATTGACAAACAGCTAACAAAATGCAGTCCGAACAAAAACAAACAAATTGAGGTGAATTTTAAATATTTTTGTATTAATTTCGCTTGAGAATTAATGTTTTGACGATTTGCACAATTTTGTTGTTAGGTGTTGTTTAAACTTATCTTTGCGATCTTTCGGCTATTAAGAAAATATTGTTATTGATCCTAACACGAGCGTCGCGTCAGCTACGGCCACCTGCGCGCATTTGTCACCAGCAAGAAATCATTTTTTTTTTTTTGTTTTTTCCCTCTTTTCTTGCAGGAGAATGCACGGCAAATCCTTTGTTGTATCAATGTTTTGGATATTTCGCCGCATAATGACGATATGGAAGGCAGCCAGGCTAGAGTATAAGAAAGTGCGAAAAGAACAACAATAACAGCAACAGGCGCCAAGCAAAGAGAGAGACACACACTCGCTCTCATTCGCCGCGCGCTCTTCGCTTCGTTTCGTTTTGTTGCTGTCGCTGAGGCGGCGTTGGCTTGCAAATTTTAAGTTAGCTTTAGTTGTGTTGTGCTTTTGTTGTATTGTTAGCGACAGCGTCTGCGTCAACGTCAACGTGAACGTCGACGCTAGCGTCAAAGTCAACGTCAACGCTTGGGCTTGGGCGCAATTTTCCTTTTAAAAAACCGATGCCAAACGAAGCCGCGTTTTAGTTCTGTTTGCAAAACGCAGCCAATTGGACGTGGCCAAAGAGCAGGCAACCAGCAGGCAGCAGCAGGCAACAGGCAGTAAGAACGCGTCTACCAAATAAACGGTTCCCTCGTACTTTGAATAATTTCCGTTTTCATCTTTCGCGTGTTCTCTTTTATTTACAACTAAAAAAACTAACTGTATTTGTTAGTTTTTTTTTCGTGCTGTTGTTTTTGCTCGCGTTATCTGCGCGCGACATTGAAGAAAAATTGTGAAAGAATCTGTAAGAAAATTAAAAACAATAATTTCGATTGCGTGTTTCGTTTGTGTTTCAATTGAAAATAATTTAAAAACAATTTATAAAATTTTTTTTGTGTGTCAGTGCCAAGAACTGCAACAACAACTACAACTGCAACATAAACTAGAGCCACATATAAAATGTAAGAATTTATTTATTTATGCATATGTAAAAAAATCATGTTAAAAAATATCTTTAATCGCGCAAAAACACGACATGAATTGAGGTTAGGCACATATTGAAAAGCAAAAAAATAAATAAATAAAAAAGCTCAGCTAGTGAACCGTTAAAAGCTAATTGAAGATCAAACTGCACATCTGCCTAACTAGGCGTAGCTCGAAATTCGAGTTGAGAATTGCGCGCTGCTAGACATGAAGATTCCAATTAGAAAATATATTTGCGGCATATTCGCAAGATTTGAATTTTATTTATAAAAAAGATATATATTTTTTTATTTTGAAAATAATTTCTTTTAGTTGAAAATTGAAAAAAAAAATTGATCACAGTAAAGTAAAATAAGTAAAATAAAATGAAACATAAAATATAATAAAAATTGCAAGGAAAACAATCAAATTGAGAGAAAAACTAAAAAGCCTAAAAAATATTTGACTAAAAAATATTATTTTAGAAAAACATTCGAATTGAGCAAGAGAAAAATGTGAATTGGAATGAATCAATCTTATTGGATTCCCAATTGGAACAACGCCAAGTCAATATGAAAAAGCACTTTATGAACCAACTTAATTTGTTCAATTTGCTTTACAATATTTGCAAAGAAGCAACAAAAGCAAAATCAAATATCAACAAAAGAAAAAAACTAGTAAGTGGAGACAAAGATCGAAAGTCAATCAGATGGAAACAAGGCGTTACTAAATAGTTGACAAATTTCAACTAAAATTGACAAGGGTTTGCCTTATCAGCGGAAGCTGCAAAAGACAAGTAGGAAAACAAAGAACAAAAAGAACTAATGGAAAGGGTGAAAAATTATTAGAAAAACAAGTTAGATTTTTGCATTCCTGCGTGATCGACTTGATAATACTCGTTCAGGGATGCTAGGGTGAAACCTGGCAATCGAGGAGCTCTGCTCCCAGAAGCCTAAAACTTTATGTCAAAGAAGTATCTACTCCAAATTTCCAGTTCAAGTAACAACGACATGCGACAGAGATTGCTAAGCAACCAATATACTCCTCATAGTCAATTCATGCACGAGCATAAAAAACTTGTCTCAAAAGAATTCAGATAATGTAACTGGGAATCAGCTCAAGTTGCTGCTCTCTCGCCCACACACACACTCTGGAGAGAAATCCTATATGAAGAAAAAAAAGCAATTGTAGTGGGCAACAAAGTTGGCTCGTCACGAATTTATCGATACCTCGACACGTGTAGATTTTACAATCTCGTTGCATAACTGTGACTGCATTTGATTAACATTCGATTCATAATTTATATATTTAGATATTTGCGTGTGAAATCGCAAGCGAAAGTCAAATTTAATTTTTAAATTGCTAATGAAAAAAGTAGGAAATCGGGCGATAATTGATTCATCGATAACAACAATCGATTGTATAATCTGATTGACTTGAAATATTTTACATAATCAAATGCGGTTGATTAGAATTAATAATAATAATAAGACTTAAATACTTTTGTAATCGATATACATAAGAGTCAATCGATATACTGAGAAATTGATATCAAATATTACTGATTACTCACTTAACTATATATACGGCAAACTTTAAGAATTTATCAATAATAAACCTATCAAAAATACAAATGCATCGAAATTGTGCATAAATCGATAAATCGATAAATCGATGTTCCTGCTACTTAGTCAACTGCTAAATGTGCAAAATGAAATGACAGGAATTGTTATCGATCAAGAACAGAAACTATAAACAGATGGAATGTGAATATAATTTAAAAAAAAAATAACAGCGTGGAGAGAGCTGGCAAAATGCATCGATTATATTGAGTTCAATCGTTGAACTGATGATTCAGACTACCATTAAGATTTTATAATTAGGTATATACGGCAGAAAGGCGTTCTCTATTTAAATGATTGCGATGATTTATTAGAAAGGCAAAGACAATTAGATTAGTTAGATGTAATATCTGGATTATGTGCACTAATTGACCTGACAAATTGTTATGAATAAAAAAGTGACAACAACTGCATTCCACGCGTCTCAGCACAGCTCAGCTCGGTTCAGTTTAGTAATTGCGATCTGAGAGATATCAAGTGACATTCAATTAGTAGAACCTTTTACTTTTCCCAGTAGTTAAATATAATTATCCAGCTCATTAGAAAATTGGATGCCTAATTGTTGGTTCGACTCACCCACCAGGTGCTACGATCCGGTTCGGAATTCCTAATTATAATAACAAACTATAAGTATATAACTATATATATATATATATATATACTCTATATATCTGTGCAATTCCTACATGGCATTTAACGATAATTTATTGAGCCGTTCGCGCAGCTGTTCAACTCGACACAGTCTCGATAGGGTCTGCACTCTCTAAGCAATCGTATCATAATTAAGTGTAATTAATGTCTCTATCGCTTGCCAACTCGCTCAACTTCTCTGTCAATATAATCTATGCGAACTCAGTTTTGGACGCAGCTGAAGTCAGGAAACTTGGCTTAGATATTGATTGCCTAATAGACTAGCAATGTTTCCCAGACTTAAGAGTGTTTCTAGTATTTGCATAGTTTTTTTTTCATTTCTAATTGAAATAATATTTTGTCTAAGAACTGAGACTAACAGTTTCTATTTTACGGGGAGTTTGATTTTATTTGTCTAGAAATTTGCAAATGCAAATTTAAGATAATATTTTACAATTCTTAATTTCCCAATTTGAAGAAAAAAATATTGCAAAATTCTTGTAAGAATTCTATAAAAATTTTGTATCTCTGCCGAAACCCAGGATTGAACCGGGGACCTTTAGATATTCAGTCTAACGGGATTATATGTATCTATGACTATACTTATATCTATATCTAAATATATATTTCAGATTTAGGGTATGTAGAAGAAGAGCTCTAATTTGCTTTATGCTTATCACTTAGCTTTATATATATTTATATATAAACATTTTCTACGCACATGTTTTGACTAAAAACGTACTATTATATAGTATATATGTGCATGCTATATAAGCTATATAAAGCTCCATCAATTGGCATAATGCAAACATGAAAAAAAAAACTCTCTTTAAACTCGTTCTATATAGAATATATAAATGTATACATATACATATATATATATATATATATATATATATATATATATATATATATATATATATAAACTTCTTTGCTTTGCTAGCTCATTAACCGATCTTGCCTTTAGACACACTTTTTTCATAAGATTTGTACAGCTAAGGTATTATAAGCTATGCTAGCTGTACATTTTTTATACAGATCTTTTTTAAATATTTTATTTCCTCATTTAAATTGCGTTTAAGGATCAGCTCATGATCAAATCGCGATCAGCTTCTATAGATCATTAACTGATCTACATTTAGAGATCTGTGTAAGCTTCGTGATCGCCCTCTCTCTCTCTCTCTCTCTCGCTCCCTCTCTCTCTTGAGATCAACTGAAATTCGAGTTTAACCAACTGCTATACTCAAACAATTTATAGCTCATTAACTGTTCTTCATTCTGCTCAATACTCATTTATAGTGTATTCAAATGTCGGCTAAATGCAAATTAATCATTTTTCTTGTCTGCCGTTCGCCTTGATTTGTATTTGTGGAACATGCGCAGACGTCGTAATTACCCCGTAATTCGGGTTATACGAATATACGAGAGATCGACTCAGTCGCCGTAGTCGACTCGGTCGACTTGAGATGCGATTAGAACTCAGCAAAATATGCGAATATGTATTCAATGATGGGAATGACTAGCATTTCTTGATTCCAATGTATCATCATTATATTCTTCATATTCCCTGCCCACCTCCCTCTCCCTCTCCCTCTCCCGGCCTTTGTTCTTTTGCCATTTGGCTGGCTTTTCTGACTCAATTCTTAACTAGAAATTTATGCAAATCTCGAGCATTTAAACAATTAAACGCCCTTTAAATAAAATAACCCGTTTATATACATATGCAGCGCTGTCAGTGAGTGTTGCCAACATATTCCACGTGCTCACGACTTCAGCTCTCCAGTTTGGTTCACTCTAAAGTTAGTTAATCTTCAGATCTACAATCTCAGATCTTCTTCTCCCTCCTCCTCTCGCTCTTTATATATATGTAAATGCTGGAAGCTATTTATCTAGCACTTGCATCTTTTTAAGGCACTTTGATGCCAGAATACTCGTTCAGGGCCTGAGCAAACGAGTTGTTCTGGCGTTGGCAGAGCTGGGAGCTGGGAGCTGGGAGAGGAATCCTAGTCTTAGGGGTCTAACATGTGCTTGGAAGAGAAGTATTGCTCTGAGAAGTAGAGTTATAAAACTGAAGTCCATTTGCCACGCCCCCAAACTGGCCTATATATTGTCTTAGATATATCAATCGAGAATGTCTCCCTCAGCTCTCAAATGCAACGTTTCTAGCTGTAGCCCATTCCGTCATGCCTTCAAGAGGTATTTAGATATACCTCATATACGCCACATGTTACCTCCAATCAATATATTCTTTTTCACTGCGTGAACGGGTATAAAAACGTTGAAGATTTTGCGTAGTGCTCGTCGAGTTCCATAAAGGGAAATACAAATGGAAATTTGTCATCTGTGAAAACTAGTTTTTAGCTAGCTATATTATAGCTGAGTGGTCAAGACTTGTTTCCAGTTTTATGAATTTGTTTAGCTAAGATTCGTGAAGATTAGTCAAGATTCAATTGAAGATCACTTTGAATTGTCGATCACTTTGGACTCAGATCTTTCCACTCTTTTCTCGGTTTATACAACTTAATAATACACCTATTAATTATATGATTTAACACCTGTACAGATGGGGAGTTAGCTTGCATATGGCATGCAAATGATCAGTCTCGATCAGGTACCAGATCGAGTTATGGTTCAAGTGCGGACTTAGCTAAATGCATGCGGCCATGACACATTTGTTTTTTTTTTTTCTTGGCATCTGTATTTTTTCCGGTTTTATTATTTCGTTACGCAAGAGCCGCGCTTGTTACCAGCTGTTACTGACCATGCACAATAACTTAACAGGAGATCAAGTCGCGATCATCTGGTTCTGATCAGATCTGGCTCCAGTTGTCGACGTTCAATGCACAGCAATAAAATGAGTATGTTATCGATTAGCTAGCGATCAAGCAGCTGTCATTGTTGATAGTCGCGCCCAAGTTTTGTTCTAATTAAGATAGTGACCGTGTTTGATTTGCCAGTCAATTCAAATGATGATCAATTTACGAACTACAAGCGATCAGTTTGTGATCAGCCCTCTGACATGTGATCTAGTCGACTTAAGTCAAGTTTCGTTTAATCTATCTACGATCAAGTTCTGATCAATTTGTGAAGAAGTGTAGCTCAAGTCTCGATCTCTCTTACTCTCGCTCAAAGGGAGTTCAAGTCGCGATCATCTGTCGTTAGGTAGATCGCATTCCAGTGCCGATCAAGTGAAGAACATATTAGCGATCTACTTGCAGTTTGCTTGCGAGCAATTAGCGATCTAGTCTTTATCTAATATCGATCCACTTGCGATCGATTTGTTAGCAAGTCCCAGCCTAGACTCGATCAATTTGCAATCTGCTCGCGATCTAGCAACGCCCGAGCACACTTATGATTGTTATAGCTACTGTTATAGTTTCTGAACTGCTTTGCATAAGTCTGTAATTGGCAGTCGATAGCTGCCAGTTGCCAGTTGCCAGTTGCCAGTTGCCAGTTGGCACTTGACAGTTGGTTAAAGTGCTCAACCATCAGGTTAGATCGCAGGTGATCAAGGCGATTGCCGCACGCGAAGCTAATTATTGGCCGTTGTTTAGCGACTGTTAATTGGCGCTGGGACACCTGCTCATCGTTTTGGTCTGTCGCGCTGATTTAATAAAGATTTATGCGCAGCTGATCAAGACTGGACAAAGCGCCATCTGGCGTGCAAAAAGCCAGCAGTAAATTTCAAAACGTAACGAAATAAATATGAATTTACAATTGTAATTTGTTGCTGCTGCTGCTGCTGCTGCTGCTGTTGCTGCATTTGCATTTGCATGCAACGTTGTCGCATTACTTAAGCATGCCACGCCCCCCTTCACACTACAGTGTAGCCGCCCACCTCTTGATACAATGGCTAAGTAGCCGACGCCGGTTAACCTTGACTGCGGTTACAATCCGAGCAGGGGTTACGTACGAGCTCCAAAAAGGGGGGCACCAGCTGCAGGGGAAGCTTTGCTCAGAAACACTGTTAAGCTATATTTTTGTAGCCAAGTCAATAAAGCAATGCGCTAAGCTAATCGCCCCGTCTGAGTGACAGTCGTGACAGACAACAGAAAAAAAAAGCAAGTAAGAAAACTCTAGTCGAGCTGCCCGACTAGGAGATACCCTGATCCCAGACGTATCTGCGTTTGTAGTTAGTAGCGAGTATTAAAAAAAAAAAAACAAATAAAAACTGACATTACGATACCAAGATTCGAACCCCAACTGTTTACGCAACGTGCATCAACTCTATAACAACGCTGAGCTTAACGAGCATCGCCTCTGCACTGCTTACCATTTCAATGGGATCAGGGTATAATAAAAGCCTCAATTAACGTCTGAATGGGGCGTGTGCTAGAGGAAATGCTAGACGTTGACCAGATGCGAGAGTGACTCAGCGAAATGTGTGAGCTTAATATGAATAATAAATATAGCAAGCGTGATTTCTTATGGGGAAACCCAGCAATAGCCAGTTCCAAATGAAACTAAGAAATTTCCAGCTTGGAATCACTATGGAGATCGAGAAAAATGTCACTGTTATTAATATGCTACGATCAAAAGAAGAAGAGGCAGAAAATAAAGAAACAAGTGTCTAGAAAAAGGAAAAAAATAGAGAATATTTTGATAAAGGGAAGACAATAGAGAAATCTAGGTCTAGTCAGCATTTGAGGTAATTAGACAGAATGTAAAATATAGCGATCGATAAAATTTAGGAACAGTGTTGCAAGCACTTCTATCCAGATATACAAACTGAATTCTAGAGACTTACATATCGAGAAAATGGGATACAGAAAGAGTAATCTTAAAAAGATGAGAAAGAATAGAGAGAGAGTGAGAGGGAGACAGAAAGATAGAGGGAAACAGAGGAGGAGAGGAAGACTGAGGAAGATACAGAGAGTTGCATAGAGAAACAGAAAGGTGTCAGAGAGAGAGAGAGAGAGAGAGAGAGAGAGAGAGAGAGAGAGAGAGATTTGTCAGAGAGAGTGGGAGACAGATACACAGAGAGACAAAGAAAGATAGAAATATAAACAAACAGAGAAAGAGAGAGACAGAGAAAGATAGAAATATAAACAAACAGAGAAAGAGAGAGAGAGAGTAAGAGAAAGATAGAAATATAAACAAACAGAGAAAGAGAGAGAGTAAGAGTAGGTAGCTGAATAAACATATATATTTATTTGAAAGCCTTCAGATAGTATGAAAATGAAATGACATATGAAATTATATAGATACGATTTAGATTTCAAGTCAATCCCAGTGAATATTTCATACAGTATTCAAAAATTTGTAAGCAACTTATGCACTTTCTATGCAAATTTATTGCATTTAAGGCTTTGACTTCATTCAATAACTAAAGCAACTCGCTAGCAACATTTTACAGGGTATTTACCTAAAGTGAAAGTGAATGTTTTGTGCGTTTGCTTTCGCCTTCAGCTTGACTAACTACATAGTTATATATGTATGTCTATATCCCTGAGCAGGTTTGGGCTTTCAGAATAGAATGTATTGGGCTCCGATCTATGTCCGTATCCGTGCACTTGGTCCAATCTTGTCACGAATAGACATTAATCTAAATTTGCCCAGACTCGCAATTTGCGCGCATGACTTGACTTGACTTGAAGCTGTTGCATGTGGCATTGCGTGTGCCTCAACTGTGGGCGAATGTTGACCGGATATACCAGATAGTCGAAAGCGAACAGCAAAATATCAGACTCCGATTTGGCTAAGCTTCGAATAGTCAACAGTTGGAAATATCAAGAACAGCTGTGCTGACTCTTAATTTAATCACATTCTTGAGTTTCTATATATCTGTCAAGATGGATGCCAAAATACTAAGACTCTAACTTCTAAGCTATGAAAAGTTAGTCAAAGCTTTGAAAGCTTTAAAAAATGCATGTATCGATAATTATCGATTTCATTTTAGTTAAGTTTTAATAGCTTTTCAAAATAAAGTAAAGCCTTGAAGCTAGAATTAAAGCTGCCAATGTCAATTTATCGATAAATGCATGCAGTTATCGATCTACAAATAACTTTGATTCACTTTAAGGGCAAGCAATTGTATATGAAAGGTAAAAGTTCATATTTATTGAGTATCACAATAAGTTATCGATCAGTAGTTCAGCTTATTCTTTCATATTCATTTCGAAATCTTATAAACAGATATTACTTTTGATTTAACGACATTCACATGGTAGAAATGCATATTTATCGATAACCTTAATGATTTATAGAGAAGTTGTTATGTTGGACTAACTGCCATTGTCATAGACTTACTTTAGTTAATTTACTTTAAAGCTATCAAAAATGATCGATAAATAAAAGAAGAACCTATCGAAGTTAATAATGGGATAGATCTGATTATGGTATCTGATCAATCTGCATGCTTACATAGCTTATGGCGGAAGGGCTCTGCAGGCTTTGAGAACTCTTTCTGCCAGCTATAAACTGCTAAAGCCAAGCGATCTCTAAGCAGTTAACGCCTTCTAAAAACTGAAGCTAATAAATTTTGATTAATAATAAACTTGTTATGGCCCGTTATTAGGCTTTTTATGCTTGGAGTGTGCTGAACAACAATTACATAGAATATAGATATAAAAATAAAAAAAAAAAACAAAACAAAACAAATAATAATATGGCATAAAAACTTGCATAAAAATTGCACCATTAATTGAAGTGGAAGCTCATTAAATGCAAATGATATGCCAAGTGGAATATTAAAGTCGAGTTAGGCTAGAGTTAAGCTAAAGCAATTCTAATTACAATTCCAATTGCAAATGGCAATTATTTGCATAGTGCGAACTCCGTTGCGAAGACACCTCAGGTCGATCCACAAGTCAGACTGCTCCAGTCGATCAATCTAGGCAATAATAGGCGAAATGGGAAGCATATAGAGAGTAATATGCTAAATTGAATTACGTCTTAAAAACCAAAGTAAAAAAATCGATTGTTAGCGATAGCTAGGCAATTGGAGAAGTTATCGGTTGATATAGAAGAATTTATATTTAGAGTTTCGAGTTTACAGTTTTTGTGCCTTACGAGACGGACAGGCAAAGGGTTTGAAGTAGACCAACAATTATGGCTTGATTGGAGAAGTTTATCTACGATATATAAACATACATTTCCTCATAAACAATATACCCTTGCAGTCCACTTTCAATGTGTGCAGGGTATCAACATCGAGCTGTTCTTTGCGGAATAAACTTCCCTTAGCCGCTGTACTAAATCAATATACCCCACTGAAGCGAAGTCTCGTTCGGAATTGGCAGAAGAATAAATTTAACACTAGCATTTAACATGAACATTAACATTTAACGCTCGAATGCATTTGAAAAGCAAGTTCGCTGCGGCGCATGCACAACTGCTGGGCCGACCTTGGCAAAGAAAGCCAAAAGCGGCGAGTTGGCAAATGCGGCGAGTCACGCATGCGCATGCGCAACACACTTATGGCCAGATCTGGAGCTGTGTGGATTGGTGTCGTTCCGTTTTGTGCCTTGACATTGAAAACTAAAAATACACGTAAATTAAGAGCTTGTAATGCCACACGCTTTGCCATACCATTTGCAAATCCCATCGGGTAACTCAACTTTGTCACGTCATTTGTCATTAATTGAAATTAGAAACGTCTTGGCTGTCATAACTCGTGTTAGCTAACAAGCTAAGCCTTATCTAACAGTCAGCGCAAATTTAAGCCGAAAAGTTATACAAGCAACATCATCAACACCCTAAATTGCGTGTCAAAGTAGTTGTTAAATAGATAAAGAACAAAGCAAAGTGTGTCAAACTGAATGAAAACTTAAAAGTGAAATGGAAGTACGAACTGAACCACAAGTATAAACTACTAGCTAAAGTTGTTGTTAACTCGGGCATTTAACATTCGGAATGCGTAAACTGACAGCTAAGTTAAGATCACTTTAACTGTGTATTATGTACATGTTAAAGTACCTGTTGAACTTGCAATGAATGTTAGTCAAGAAAAACTTGACAACAACTCAAATGCCTTTCAAAGTAGCTGTTAAATTAACAATGAGCATAAACAGAAAACTTTGAAGGAGGCAAATTTAAGTACCTGCCAAAGTACATGTTAAATTTATACTTAACATGTTGGATGAGAAATCTAAAACTGTAAACTGAAATATTAGTCAAGAGGCAATAATTAACATATTAAACTACATGTCAAATTAACTATTAAATTTACAATAAAAAATATTAAAAACTTAAACTGCTGAAAGCGCAGTAATCTTTTGATTTACACTAGGTAATACCCACATGGCATTCGTTAGGGTATACAAACCGCGTTAGAGCAGCGCCTCTTCAAGCGTTTGTCATGTGACTGAGTGAGCGCGCGTGGTCGAAGTTAAAAAGAGCTTAGCGTATTTATGAGCTAATCGAAACGGGTATTTCGATATCCAGTTATGCACGAAAGATAGTTAAGGTTTTTGTTTTAAGGTAAAGCCCATTAAAGAGACAAAATGTCAATGGCAATTGCGCTATAGCTGAGCTTACTAGATGCTCGTTACGCGGCGAGGTTACTCAAAATTATGCTCAAAATCTTAGCCAATCGGCTCCGTTGCTCTGCACAGCATCCGCATTCTTAAGGCCTTTGTGGAGCTGTATCTGTGTAGCTTTGTCTTAGCATCCGATAGATACACTTAGCAGTACTGATCGTGTCGATGCCCAGATACACTTTGCGATTAGCCTTCGTTTCGTTCTTTTTACCCTTTGTCGACCTTGGCAGCTGTCAATCGGCGGAGGCGGCGACGGCAGCTAAATGTAAAAGATACTTTTTTCTCGCCTTCCACTTCTTATTCTTCTTCCTCTAATACGTCTATACGAAAACATGGCAAGCAAATTAGCCAAACAACTTGATTGATTGAAGTCCACAACAAAAGAAAGAGCCGAAAAAGCAGCTGAGAACTGAGCTAGAGTCGGGCGCGAACGACTTGATAATGCTCGCTCATGATGCGATGCAATACGAACTTTCAGGCTTATATGGAAAAGTAATATATTTTGATCGAAAAATTATAGGTCTAGAGGGATAAAGAGAGAGTAATAGAGCTGTCACATTGTGGATATATAGTTACGAAACTATGCCAGATATGGCTATATAACTTGCATGGTTATCATCAATAGAGGAGGGTGATCGTTACTACTGATCAGCTGTCAAACACTAAATTGTTAGCTTTAATGAAAAAAAAACTGAACTGGCACGTCTATAAGGGGCGTGGATATACATTCTTTATATACATATATAATTGATGGCTGTCTAATTTCAAGCCTTGAGCCTTGAGAGAGGCAAGCAGCAAGACGCACATTAAGCAAAACCGATATACCCCTTTCACTTTGCGCACGAGTAAATTCTTTAGACGTAAATTGTGTGAGTGTGTGTGTGTGTGTGTGTGTGTGTGTGTGTGTGTGTGTGTGTGTGTGTGTGTGTGTGTGTGTGTGTGTGTAATTGTCCAAATGGCATAAACGAGAATTGATTTGGTCAGCATTTGGCAGAGTGCGAAATACTTGAAGGGGCGTTTTGTTTTATTGATGGACTTTGCCTTGACATTGAACTATGCGGAGTTAACAAACGATACCCCGTAAAAACATATAAGCAAGGGGTGTAATAAGGCAAGAGCAGGTCAGTTGCAAACAGTGAATATAGCCCATGGGTATATGCAGCACATGCATATACCCTACACATGCATATACCCTGTAAAAACAACAAGGAGAAGCCATAAAGTTGATAAATGATTTAAGTCAGTTGAAAGGAAACTCAAACAACTTCCTAGACTCTAGTACGGACAGTGCTTAGAACAATTTACAGGGTATTTTTAAGTTGGCACTATGCAAGCATTAGACTTATGACATTCATGCCACTTGACATGAAATCCGTTACGTAATTGTTTGTCTTTTGGCTAACAGGGTATCGGCTAGTCGAGCACTGCTTCACCTTCCTATTAGCTCTTTGTCTAGAGATTAACAAACTTCCGACTCATAAATCATAAACGTCGCTTTATGACTGCGTCCGATTAATGCCTTGAGTAGCAGCCAATCCGAATGCCTCACACGCCTTTCACAATTCTGATCAAACATATGAATATGTATATATATAAAGTATATAGTATATAAACAGAACAAGTGCTTTGTGCAGTCAAAAAAAAAAATGTTTAAAACAGGAAACTTGGCTAATAGAAATTTCTTGGTCTAACTCAAAATGTTTTTGCTGGTTTAGCACACGTTGACGCCGTAGTTCGTAGTGTAAATGAGGTGTGCACGGAATGCAGATAGGGGCGTGGCAAAGGGATTACATATATATATATATATATATATATATATAGTCTTAGTCAGTACAACGAGCTGCGTCAACTTAGCCCTGGTGGCATCTGTTGACACAGACGCAGGTCTCTCAGTTCAGCCGTATCCGGCTGTCCGCCCGTCTTCCCCAAATATCAAACTCCTTTCGTCTGCCTATCCATCCGTCTATCCGGATGAATAGAGATTTGAAATTGAGAATATCCACTCGTCTAAGCATATCTAATGCCCACTTGATAACTCAGCATAAACTGCTTTCGGATAAAATATCCAGCTAGTATCGGATAAATTTCATAAGTACATATCCAGAGGGATATGCTTCTCGACCGCTCGCCTTTATATATAATGTTCACACTGTTAAATCAGAACCAGTTGGCAGTCGAACAGCTAAGAGCTTCACAGATCTGCTCTACAGATAGCATTCTATACATATAAACTAAGATATTAGTACACCAAGACCTAGCTATGCTATAGCTATATATATTTCTGATAATACATAATAGGAACTACTAAATAGTTCATAGTTCTGGCTCTGAACTCTAGGAGAGCTTACAAAGCTAGCCAAAAAAAGCTAAAATCAAAGTCTTTGCTGTAAAAGCTTTAAGCTCGCCAAGCTCTGTAAGCTCGAAAGCTTCCTATGTCTTAGCTTATTTGCCCCGAAGCGCTTGAGTATACGAACTACATATAGGTCAAACACAGCTCACGTCCTCAGGCCGTCACTTTCGCTTCCATTCGAGTATTATTCAAGTCACGCACGATCTGTTTAGCAACATTTTGGGATCAATAAATATCTCGAAACGATCGTTTATCAAGCAGAATATCAAGTTGCAAGGCTTTAATTATAATTTGTTCTGCACGCTTGTCGCCGAGGCAGATAGACAGACTGTAATTAATTCCACTCGCTTATCATTCGATTGATATGATGTCTTGCACAGCCTCAAGAACTTAACATGATAAATAAAGGGTATTCAAATTCATTACCTATGCCTCTTATCAAACATTTGCCTTATCGTGCGGAGCTAACGGCAAAACTGTTGGAAAATTCAGTAGCGGCCTGGGCCAAGCTGCTGTTCAGATAAGAGAGCGTTAGCTGGCAAACTTAGAGACGGAAGAAATAGGAGACTGAGCAAAAGAGAGAGCGAAAGAGGAATCGATCGATGCAGAAACTGAGTCGTGTTGCCCAAGTTTATATAATGAAATATTATAGATGAAGTTCGAGTTTCGTTACAGGGTTTCTGAAGTGCTTAAGGTTCTGTGTTCAAAGTTCCTTAAGACTGTAACTCTTAGTATGCTTCAGCCCTGAAGGGTTCATCAGCTCTTAGGTCATTTAGTTCCTGCTTGCTTAGCTTGTGAGTTGGTTTGGTTTCAAAATCTGAACATTCTCAAGTCCCAAAGTGATTGCGACCTTCAGCTCTCAATGCTTAAGTCCATAAGTTTTGTGTAGGTCCTTATGTCGTTGGATCCTTGAGTTCCCAAGTCCTTTAGGTCATTAAATCTAAGACTTTAATTCCTTTCAAACATTGTCGAAAATGAGAAACCAAATGAATATCTCTTACATCTGCTTTGCTCTGTCCGCAGTTAAAACAGCCAAAGGATGATACCAATTTTGGATAAGCTGAGCGGCTTCTACAGCAGCTATGTGCTGGGCATACTCACTATCGGCTATATCCTAGGCGAACTGGGTCACTATCTGATCGGCGTTACGTCCAAGCAGACGGCCATTGAGCTGGACTATGGAGATCATGCCTGCCAGCAGAATAACAGCATGTTCACCAGACACGATCTGATGACCCAGTGCTCGGACGTTAAGAACGAGAGCAGCTGCTATAAACTGGATGTAAATGGCACCGGCTACTGCGAGTGGAACTACAATGGACTGGGCATCGATTACCAGATACTGGCTGGACCCACATTCATATTGATCTTTACCATTGCTGGCGTATTTATGGGCTTTGCGGCTGATAAATACAATCGGGTAAAGATGCTCACAGTTTGCACCGTGATCTTTGGCGTTGCGATTCTGCTGCAGGGCACCGTCAAGGAGTATTGGCATCTGGTGCTGCTTCGCATGGTAATGGCTGCCGGTGAATCTGGCTGTAATCCCTTAGCTACGGGCATTATGTCCGATATCTTTCCGGAGAACAAGCGTGCCTTGGTCATGGCCATTTTCAATTGGGGCATCTATGGCGGCTATGGCATCGCCTTCCCCGTGGGTCGTTACATCACCAAGCTGAACTTCTTTGATATGGGCTGGCGTGTGTGCTATTTGGGTGCCGGAGTGCTGACGATTATCGTGGCCGGACTGACGGGCACAACTCTACGGGAACCGGAACGCAAATCGATTGGCGAGGGCGATCGGACGACAGCGAGCGGCAAGCCCGTAACCCTCTGGCAGGTCATCAAGAGTCCCGCAATGATTATGCTGATGATAGCCGCCTCCATACGTCACAGCGGTGGCATGACCTTTGCCTATAATGCCGATCTGTATTATAATACCTATTTCCCGGACGTCGATCTCGGCTGGTGGCTCTTCGCCGTCACCATTGGCATTGGCAGCGTGGGCGTTGTGGTTGGAGGTGTCGTCTCCGACAAGATAGTCGCCAAAATGGGCATACGTTCGCGTGCCTTTGTCCTGGCTATTAGCCAATTGATAGCCACGTTGCCCGCCTTTGGTTCGGTCTACTTCGATCCCCTGTGGGCGATGATTACACTCGGTCTGAGCTATTTCTTTGCCGAAATGTGGTTTGGCATCGTGTTCGCAATTGTCGTTGAGATTGTGCCGCTGCGCGTTCGCTCCTCAACCATTGGCGTCTTCCTCTTCGTGATGAACAACATTGGCGGCAATTTGCCCATTCTGGTGGATCCAGTGGCCAAGGTCATCGGCTATCGCGGCTCCATCATGATCTTCTATGCTGGTTTCTATGGCATCAGTAAGTACTCGTTCATCGACTTCATTTTCAATTCGAATTATATCAAATATCTTTGGCTCATTGGCTACTTTCCTAACATTTCCTTTCTTCCTTACTTACTTTCCTTCCTTTCTTATTACTTACCACTTGCTTCTGTCAACCCCTTTTTGTTCGTTTCTTTTATATTCCTATCCTTATCGTTGCTTCACTCATTTCCTGATTTGCTTAAGCATTTTCTATGTCCTTTCTATTTCATAATTTTTATTTTCTACCTTCCATAATTTTTTTGTGCTTTTGCTTTACTTTCCTTTTCCTCTTCTTTTTTATCATCAACTTCCACTCCTGTTCTCATTATCAAGTGCATTTCCTTTCCCTGTCATCTTTCTCCTTTGCTCTTTTTGTCGTACTTCCTTCCTTTCTCAACTCTACCAATTGCTTTACTTTCCCTTTCCTCTTCTTTTTTATCATCAACTTCCACTCCTGTTCTCATTATCAAGTGCATTTCCTTTCCCTGCCATCTTTCTCCTTTGCTCTTTTTGTCGTACTTCCTTCCTTTCTCTACTCTACCAATTGTATTCCGACTGTCAAAGCTGGCAAGCACTTGAGCAGTGTTGCCACCTAGTATCTCATAGCACATCTGGCAACACTAAAAACTATACAACATCAAGAAGACCTAAGATAATCCATGATAGCGTACGTGACTGACAGCTCAATAAAAGCTTAACTTATTGACAAGAATTGAGAAAACTAAGACCCATTAAAATGAAAACAGTTTTTCAGCTCTTTCAGTCTAAGATCTATAGTTATGCACTAGCGAGTCAGCTCAATATAGTATAGTTAGATAAGCAGGACGATAAGGTTACATCATCAGCTTTAAGGGAAACGCATAACTGAATCAGTCAATACACTCCAGACAGTCGGAAATTAGCAAATTCTTTTGAGTAAATGCCTAACTGATATTATTTGTTCAACTCCAATTAGGTTCGATACTTTTCCTGATCACCTGCTTCCTGCTGGAGGGCAAGGCAAAGCCGAGTCCCATCGAACAGGAGTCACAGAAGACACATCCGGATGCCATCCTGAATGTACGCCATATGCACGGCCATGATAACTCCGTGTTCAGCGTGGATGAGACCCTGCCCTCAAATGGACGTCCCGTCCAGCTGCCGCAGCATCTGCAATTGTCCAATGGCAATGGCTACGAGAAGTCACAATCGACTCAGCCAAGTCACAATAGCGCCGAGAGCAGCAGACTGTAGTATTATGGAGATCTTGCCTCCATCTCCTCCTCCTTCTCCGAGACATCAGATTGCAGATCTGAGCAACATTTCAAATGAAACAGAACGAGAAAGAAAACATCTATTTGTGAAAGTGCTTCTTATATATTTTTTATTATTATTATCATTATTATTATTATTTTAAATATAAATTTTTTTTTTGACGCCTGTAATATAATTGATATTATAATTTTTGTAAAAAATTAACTTAGTCTTAAGCGAGAGATATATGGTAGAGCCTCTTTATACCTACCTACCTTAATTCATGTGTCTTACCATACGTTCTGCTCTTCCCATTTGTACTTAATTCGATAAGTGAGATTCATATATTTGTAATATACACAATTAGAGACATATATATATATACATATATATATATATATATATATATATATATATATATGTTTATATAAATCACGAATAAACTGTTTTGTTAGTTCTAAAAAGAACTTAAAGATGCGATATATATATAAAAAAAAATATATACAAAAAAAAAAAAAAAAAAAAAAAAAAAATAAATATATATATATATATATATATATATATATATATATATATATATATATATATATATATATATATATATATATATATATATATATATATATATATAGCTATATATATATAGTTATATATATGGGAGTCTTAGTGGAAATGATTGTATAAGCTTTAAACCTGAGTATTTTATATAAAAGCCCATAGAGTTGTAGATAATGTCATACGATCCGGCTGTTGTCGGTATGTTGTCAGCATAATAATATATACTTCTTGAAGCACCATAAGGTCGATAATACATACATAATACATAAATATTATCTTGAAAAGAGTAGCTCAGAAAGGCAACGCCGAATCGATTCTTCTTATTGATCAGCAATTTACATATATTCTATATGGCTTCGCGCTGTAATATACTTGCTTCACAGTTGAAAATAGCCAGACCTAGTAGTAACAGCCGCACACAGACCCACTTGACACCCTCTATTGTCGCACAATTGTAGCATACACATTCGCCTACATATGTATATCTATGTGCATGGAAAGTATGTATATGTAAAGGCACACAAATAGTGCGCACATACGTGCGTCGTGCGCCGCTTGACAACAGCAAATGATTCGGTTTCATGAACACGCCGAAAACAAAACGAAAAAAAAAACAACTTAACGCTGACAGCGTTCGGCGACGACGAGTGGTTTCGCTGAGGCAATAGCAAAGGAAGTAACAAATAGGGAGCGATAACGAACAGCAAGCTCTACTTGCGGCGTATTTGTGACAGAATCGCGGCGAATTGTCCGACGTCGCTCAGCTGAGCACAGTACACAAATGAGTTTGTGTGTGTGCAAACCTATTGAATTTATGTGTGTTAAGTGTATGAAGGTATCGCAACAAGACAATGTTGCCACGTAGGCATATATTTCTAATACTAATTGGTTAATTTTATAAGAAAAAATGAGTCTAGACCTCTCCACTCTTATGCAGTTAAAGTAACTCAACAAGTATATAACAGTGTCTGCTAGACAATATCAATAATTTGACGAACATTCGCCGTGCAACCTTTTCGCTGTTGGCAACCATGTTCGGTGCGGCGAATCGACTTTTGTCAGTCGAATTTTCGTCACTCGAGCAGCGACACTCGAAGTGTAAACCGCAGCAGTATTGAATGCGGCTAAAAAAAAGGGAACAAAACAGCTACAATTTTATATCTAAATGTCAACTGGTATTTAAATGTCTACACAAATACGGTGAGTTTATTAGACTTAAGAACAATATTCTCAACGTATTATTTAAATTAAGCGCACAACTTTCGCTGAGTGAATTTTGTTAACAACTTAAAATTTCTAATAGCGCTCGGTACTACTTTTCTTTCTTTTTCTTTCTGTTCCGCGCACCCATATAACGCGTCTGAATATAAAAGTGTGTTCGTGTATTCGCGTATGTGCGTGTGTTCGTGTATTCGCGTATGTGCGTGCGTTCGTGTATACACATACATGTGTATATGTATATGTGTTGTACGTGTATATCTGTGTATGTGTGTTATTGTGTAATTATTCTTTGATTATTATTCTTAATTTTGCGTGACTTCAGTGTTCAGTGTTGATCAGTTCATAAATTGTTGAAGATGTTGAAAAAGGTAATCAGTAATATAAAATTAAATATTATAATTTAAAAACTGGTTTACTGATGAAATGATCCTCAATAAATTGCAGTATTTTTAAGAGATCAGTGTTTGCCTTCGCCTTTGTACATTTCTTATCATGCATATCATGGCTTAAACTGCAAAAAATTTGATGAAATAATCGTAAGATCAAAAAATTATTCTTCCTTTTACTTCCTTTTTCCCCCCTATTCATCCACTCTGTACATACTACTAAACCAAACAACATTTGGTATTTTTGTATAAAAAGAAAACTATAGTCACATTACGATCATTTTACATAATTGCTTTCTTTGTTTCTCTACCAAAAATACTGTAAAAATACCGATATTTGGTATTTCTGTTAGTAAAACTACAGCCACATTATGATCACTCTTTTCCAGTTTACTGGGCTGACCCCTATGATCCGTGCTAAGTCATCTTCTACTTCATGATGGTTGCATTGGAACTATTTATAGTATTCCTTGTTTGTACGGGTATGTAACTGGCAAGAATTACCTTCCAGTTCATCCAGTGAGCACTCAAAAGCTTTACCTTACCCAAGCCCAATTGCATCGCATATTATCTTATGGATGCTACTGATGCAGAATAGGTTTCAAATCCTGCAGATACCGCTTTAAGTATGTGTTGGGAATTTATCTAAATTTCATTTGCAGTAAGACGTTTAACACTAAGGAATTGGTTTATCAACTAACTTCCATTACAAATCTCTGACAGCAAATGCAATATTGGATTACCTAAAAGGAAGATATATATAAAACAAAATGGAGGAAACATTGAAAGTACACAGAAACTATCAATAAGTTGGAGGCTTACAAATCTTAACAAAAATTTGACTTAAAAATGGAAAAAACAAGTCGCAATTAATCTCGCCAAGAATAAAATACTGCTTAGAGACAAAGAGCATATGGTGATATAGAATAAATTGAACTTGTCCATGAAGACTATTCTAATCCTACTTTTAAATTCCTATTGAAATCAACTAAAAGTCTCAACAAATAGAGCAGATGCTAAAAGAGAGCATACGAAATTCATATAAACAATAAAAAAAAATGGAAGTTGACTTTGATTAAATAGATACTATACTTTCGCTGTGTTGTTTACGTAAAGCTCAATTCTTATCAATTCTGAGAATGGAATGATATTTACTTATATATGAGGCAAGTAAATGAGCTTTACATACAACTTGTACTTTGATTATACTAAGGAGCAGAAATATTATTCTTCAAATACAAATCCGACATCTAGTAAATTATATATATATACATATATATATATATATATATATATATATATATATATATATATATATATATATATATATATATATATATATATATATATATATATATATATTTATATATATTTATATTGGGCATGTAAATACGACTGTTTATATTCAAGCTTATCAACTCTCATCTCTAAATTTATACTATATAAGCCTGACTCAAGTGTATTTGCTATATGGATAGAAATTTCGGACTAACTCTCATCGAGATAAAAAGAAAAAATGAACGCTGAACAATATTCAAAACTCTTGCTTATACTATATAGCCGAGTAACAAAATGGATATGTATACTAGAGGGTCTTACAGATTTCGTTAAGACCTCTAGCACATTGTAAGCATAGAATTAATGAAGATTATTCCAAGATTATTCGATTAATCGATAAAACGTTTGGGCCTCTCGTTTCTCCGAGGCTATTGATCTTACTCTCTGTGATACTTTTATAAAATGAGAGCCTAGCTCACAATATTAAGAGCATATGTATGACATCCAAATGATCGTGTGACCTAAAGCCTAAGGATTTAATATTTGAAATGATCTCATGTATGACATATTGATTTTTATGCAATGTAGACCATGCTGTCTGTCCGTCCGTACGTTCGTCTCTCCGTCCGTTTATCTGTCAGTCTGTGTGAACCCAATGCACTTAATAGCAATTGTAACAAGAGATTTGAGATATCTTGAAACATTCTCTCATGCGTCCTCGTCTTATCAGGCGTTTTTGCGAGTAGATAACATCCAACTGTCTATTCCTTTTTTAAGTGGCTAATTGCTGACTCCTTTTAATTAACAATAATTTATTCACTCCTACTGAGGGGGGTTGAAAATTGGAAGAAAAATAACCATATATTACTGAGCTTTCAAACGTAATCCCGATTGCGTAACTCAACGCTGCCGACCACTTCCACAGTCAGACCGCCAAATTATATGGTGCGCCTATGTGGGGCGTCGAAGCTGTGAAAATATTGATTTTTGAAACCATTTAACGGCAACAAGTATTAAACAGTGGGACGTGTCCGACTTTCATGTTTTAATTGCGGAGGTGGAGGAGAACTTCAGAAAACTTACAAATCAAAATTGGTGATATTTCCGTTTTTGGTATTTCCAGTAAATCCTTAAAAATCATTTCGGAAAATCGATTATTATCGGTATTAAAGAAAACTATTGAAAACAGATATGGTGAAATCGACTCCGTTTCCTGATCTTGATCAAGAATATGTTTTTTAATACCAGAGAAGAGCTTATAAAGTATATTAAATATATATATATATATATATATTGTGCGTCCGTAAACTATAAAAGCAAGATGCTTAAAACTTAAAATGTACATTCCTTATATCATACGCTGTACGAATTTATCATTTTATGTATCGATAGCTAAACTGTATTATCGACGAAAATCGATAACTTGATTGGGTTTAATAAGCGTAACTTGAATGCCATATGCCAGTTTACTGTTTGGATTTTAAATACCGTCACCTCTCCCACGCAAAGTTCGTACATATTTCAAATAATTGAAACATGTGCCTCAACCAATACACACGTTTAAATGTCATTGATATTTAAATAAAAAGGAGCTCGTGTCTGTGCGTGTGTGTTATACACACAATAGCAGATACACATACGGCTCCGGGTATCTTTTGGTCGGGCACTCCCAACTAGAGTAGTCTTAATTACAGCATATTTTATTAAAAACATTTTTTGTAAATTAAATATTACTATATTATGGGTAAACCCCACATGGTGTGGCACTCGCTAAGACAGAACTTAAATATGTATGTATGCTACTACAAATGCTGAAATACGAACACACACAGACATGCATATGCACACACACACGCTTACGTTTCTGCATGCGTTATGTGTTTCGTCTAACTGCACTGCCCAGTTTTAAGCCGAGGCAGTAACAAGATAGAATGCAAAGAGAAAACAAAAGAACGAAAAAAAATTGGTTTTGCGCATCGAAAATTGAAAAAGATCTTTCTGGTAAGTGGATAAAAATTGTCTACCCTGAGAGTTCTAAGCACACACTTACGCAAACACTTACAATAAAACAGACATAAAGCAAGACGGGGCGAGACGGAGAACAGGGTTAGGCAGCGATAAAAGAAGTAAGGCAAAAACTAAAATCGAAACAAAATGCGGCGAATTCAGCTGTCAGTTGCTGTCAACAGGCATAGCGTTGCCAGACGGGTGCAATGCAAAAACAAAAACCATGTAATATATTTAACTATTTTTATGTGTCTAAAAAAATACGACGTAATAAGTTTGTAGCAAAAAAGACAAGCTTTAATTGAATTATAATTGTTAAATTTGCGTAGAGTTATCGCAGCTGTAATCGTTTCGTAAATATTTCTTCAACTGGGTGGCAACGCTGAGGAACATACCTATGCTTGCTTCATTTGTGAATCGCATTCATGCGAAGAAGGAACAGCGCATGAAACGCTTAAACAGAGCCGCTTGTTGTTTTTTATTTCGTTTTGTTATTGGTTTAAATGGTAAAGTTTTGTTTTGAATTTGTGCATTTGTTCTGTTATGTCTCGGTTATGTATATAGCTTAATAGCTTTGTTTAATTGTTGAACTAGAATACGAGTATATAAAGTTCTCTATCTAAAAAATTGTGTGGCGTTGCCGCTGCAAACGCAACTGTAAATTTGTTGTTGGCGTTTGCACTCTGCAGCCATATACCGTTCCGTCCTGTGTATTAAAAATAGAATAAAACAGTTTTTTTTTTTAAATCGCGCGGCAGATTCGCCGGTTCAACCTGCGCTTGCATCTGTGGGCGCGCTTTTGCGAATGTGTAGTGTGTCTATGAGTCTTGCTTGTTTGCGTAAATCGTATATATGGTTGCGCCTATGTAAGTGTGCACATACATCCCTCGTGCTTTATGGCTATCCCCATTGCAGTTGCAATTCCTAGCCCACCCATTGGGATGAAAGCTTTTTTTGGAAAGCTTCAAATGCAGCTTCTCCATTGCTCTAATTAGATTCTAGACTCCACAGGCAACAGGCAGTAGGCGGCTGGGTGCAACAAGCTTTGCCAATGCGGTTATCCATATATGTATTTATGTATATGTAATGTACATATGTATATATGCATGACAAATCAAAATCAGTGCTCAGTCATAGTTCAGGTGTCGCGTCTTGTACAACTTTGCTCAACAATAGATCGTCATATCCAGAGCAAAATTCTTGTTAATTTCTTTTTTTTTTGCAATAAACAATTTGCTAAAAATAAATTGCGCAACACAAAGTTGTGGCTAAGGACCCAATACGATAATCAATTGTGTCGTCTCGGTCAATTAAAGTGAAACGAGTATATTAGTTTGGTAAATTTATTTATAGAAAGAATTGTTGTAATTGTTGTTACTTAATGTATTAATTAAAGAGTGTTTCAAATTTGGCTGTGTTTAAATAAAACTAAGCAACTGTAAAAAAAAAAAAACGAAAATGCTTGCCATTTAAAGCTGTGAACAAGTATTGGCCATGTCTGCTAAAACCGTTTGGAAAGAGATGTCTCAAACAAAGTCTGTATACCAAAACTTCATGATTCCAAAAATTAAAAAATTAAAACCGTTTTCTCTATAGTGAGTTTATTAGATACACATAATTTATATGATGCTGCACTACATGTATAAATAATTTAAATTAAAATTAAATTGATTTTAATTTTATTTAAAATTAAATTAAATTTAAAGTTAATTAAAATTAAATTAACTTAAAATTAAATTCATTTTAAAATTAAATTAAATTCATTTTAAATTTAATTTAAATTTAAATCAATGCTAAATTAAAATTAAATTAGAATTAAATAAAAAATTTAATTTAATTTAGTTTTAATTTTAATTTTAAATACATTTTTTTTTAAATTTTAATTTAACTAATTTTGGGGAATTTTTTGGCTTATTTCTCTTAGATAAATGGCCGAAACAGACGAAGTTGAGGCGGTGGAAAGGGGAAAGGAGGAAACGAGCCTAGAAGCTAATATAGCAAAGGTCAAAAAACTGCGCAGCTGTTCGCGCTTCATCCGGAATGTGGTCAACACCTATGGGCGGCAGCTGGCCCAGGAAAAATATCTCAAGCTCAACATGCTCATAGAGCTGCTAGAAAACGAGTAAGTTAAGATTTTCGACCAGACCAGGAAAAAACAACCTAAACCTGTTGAGAATCGTAAGGCACATATTGCAAGCATTTTAAATTATAAATATCTCACAGCTGGCTAATGAAAGTTCCTTGTTTTTTTTTTTTAGAATACCTGCTGAGGAGTTCTATCATCGTTATCCGTTAAGCAAAATTGAGAGCGTTATTGATAAGCTAAAGGCCAATTTTGGACCCGTACGTACCAATAATCGAACTAAACATTGACATGGAAATCATAGTTGTAAATCAAAAAATTGTTCATTCGCAGCTGCTCAATAACGAAATAATTGTCATTGCTGATTCTTCCGAGTCTCCGAGTGAATCGCAGCCAAGCACCTCGAAACTAGCCGAAGAAACTGCCGCCAAGTCCAAATCAGCCGAATCGAATGGTTGCTCGACGCCCAAGTCCAGGACTTTGCGCAAATCAACTCCAGCTGCGACAGACAAGAGCTCAACGAACATAGAGCGTCGCTTTAATCCGTCCCGACCCAGCACACCAGAGCAAACGAGCTCACCGCCGCAGCCGTTGCCCTCGCCAACGCCCACAGCGGCCACGAGTTTGCCCGCGGCGAACTTCGAACGTCGGACACGGCCAGCGAGTGTAACAGTTGATCTAACCTTGCAAATTGGCAGCAGGCGGCCAGATTTTATGCGCCGCAGTAATCCGCCAGCGACAGCTTCAACAAAGTCTCCCGTTTCCAACGTTTGCAGTCCGAAGTCAGTCGGCTCACCACAAATGGTGTTTGAGCGACGCTCCAAGCCGCCGGTGCCAACGACCGCGGATACGAGCCACGAGGATAAATCGCTCGAAGAGGCACGCAAAAAGCTGGCCGCCCTACGCGGTGAGCCACATGCCAATGGGAATACGAATTTGAGTGCTCTGCAGTTGTCCTCCAACTCTAATGATCCGCGCGGACGCAAGGCCAACTATGTAAACAATGTGGCCAATCAACATACTCTTTCCAAATCACCAACGCCAGCGGCGTCCGGCAAACCCAATTGGCCGGCGGCTATCGCTCAGCACCACATTCCAACCGCAACGCCATTGCTACGCACGCGTGCGCCACTCAATCTAAATACATCGGCTGCAATTGCTGCTGCTGCTGCTGCAGCTGCTGCTGCTTCTGCGGCGGCGGCAGGCTGCAGCAATGTTATACCCGCCAACAGTGATGCACTGCATCCGACCGTGCTGGATTACAATGAGACGCGACGCTACAATTCAGCAGAGTTGCATGACACGCAGAATCCGCGTCCCAACAACTGGTGCAACAACAGCAACATTTTGCCATTGTCTAGCCAACAAATTGGATTTCAGCAGCTGGGACCAGTAGCGTCCAATCAACAGTATCCAGGCGCAGTGCGTCACTCCTTGCCTGCATATCCCACAGGCTACGAGGGCGCATCGCCGCCCATCAACTGGCAGCCGTCTAACATCTATAAAAACAATTGCAATAGCAATAACAACTTCAGCTATAACAATAACTGGTCGAAAAATCACGCTTATAACAAGTCGCCCAACTTTATGTATCGCGGCGCCTATAATCGGGGTCAACGGTTTCCGGCACCTGCGACTCAGGCGAGCAACGGCGAGCCGCGCACCTATCGTGAGTATCGAGAGGCGAAGGCAGCAGCCGCTGCCAAAATGCAGGCAGAGAAGCAACGCCGCCTGGAAGCGGCCGAGAAGCAACTGGAGCCAGACACGCCGCCAGCGACAGTCGAGAGTGAAAGCGTCCGGCTGGACACTTCGTATCGCAATTTGAGCGCAGCTGCTTCCACTAAGATGAGCGATTTTAAGATACCGAAGAAAGTGAGTACGGAAAAGTCAAGCGAAACGAGAGGCCAGAAGCCTGATAGAACGGATAAGTCGGATGAGCGTGGTGAGATCCAGGCGACAATTTGTGATGATGAGGACAACTGGGATGATATTGATGTTGAGCAGGAGCTGAGCGCGTTGATAATGTCCAGTGTTAGCGGCGAATTAGGTACGAAAGAAAAGTTAAAGAGCTCGGATAAGGGTCATAAATCAGATAAATCGGAGAAGAAAACACAAATGGACGTAACGGATAAGACAAAAGATAAGAGTGATAAGAGTGAAAATTCTGATAATTCAGCTAAAAATACTGAAACCGCTAACAATGATAAGTCGGATAAGTCAAAAAGATGTGAAACAATCGATAAAAGCAAAGAAAAGCCGAACAAACCGGATAAGGCGGATAAAAAGTCGCACAAGGATCATCATGCTAAACGTGACAAATCCAAAAATCGAGATAAAAAAACCATAAAGGATAAGACTAAACATGCGAACAACAATGATAAAACAGATGCGGATAAGCCGCCAAGCAAAGAAGATAATGAGCCAAAGACAACGGATAGTACGGAAAATGTGGAGAATGAACCGCCGACGCAAGAGGAGACAACGGAGAAGGCCAAGCACAAAAGTATAGTGGAAGAGGAGGAGGATGATGAGGATGCGATGATTGATGTGGAAGAGCTCTCCGAAGTAACGAAACCAAAAATAGAAGATCTTGTGCTGGCATTCGAGGACGAGGGGCCCAAAACGCCGCCCAAGTTGCCCAAGATAAAGGTGGTGCTGAAACCTAATGCACATACCATAACGGTAATACCTGACTGCGATGATGGCGACGACACGATCGAGATGAAATCGAAGCCAGATGCCGAGCCGGAGCTAAAGCGTATCATGAAGCGCCGGAAATCCATGATGCCGTTAGCTAGCAAACCTTTAGTGGATAAATCACAGCTATTCACGGGCAACAGCTTCGTCTACGAGGACGCCGTGGACCATCAGCGACAGCAGCAGGTGGACGGCATGGATCAAACGGATACAAATGGCAGTCGGCGCACCACCAAAAGTCTGGCCAACATGTTCGAGAAGTCAAACGACAATTGCTGCATATCCACGCACAATATAGTCGCCGGCAAGCGAAGGTCGCGTATCAATGAACTAACTTTGAATGAGACGCAGCTAAGTCGAAACGTCTTCAAGATGGCGCCTGGCCAGAATAGCAGATCGAAGGCGAAGCCCAAAGAGAAGGAACAGGCTTCTGCCATAGCCAGCAAAAGGAAAAACTCAGGCGCTAACATCATCAACCATACCACCACTGATCCCTCCGACAGCAACGCCACCTCCACCCCCAACCCTACCCCAACCCCTACCAAACGCAAACGTGGCCGTCCGGCTAAGCTAGCGACTGTAGAGCATGCAAGCGAAGTCTTGGAGCAGGACCAGGAGCAGCTGCAGGATCAGGAGCAGGAAGAGGATCTGGAATTGCCAGCTGCCAAGCGCATCTGCAAGGATGCACTGCCGCCGCCAACACCCACCAGACGCAAAGCCAAGCGCAGCGAGTTGGAGAAACTGAACGATGACATCGCGCACATGTATTACGCCGAAGATGTGATCCGTGCAACGGGCAGACGTGCCTGTACGGCTCAACAGAAGCAGTCGCTGCAGGAGCGCAGCTCCTCCACTGTGTCCAGCCGACGCAGCAGCTGCAGCCGCAGCAGCCGCAGCAGCTCCAGCTTAGTCTGCCATGCCGAGCTGGCGCCCTACATACGCAATATGGCACGACGCGGACGTTGCTTTGTGCGCCTCAGCTCCGGCGTCGATCGGGCCAGCTTCAAGGCCAAACAGCAGCAAGTCGAGCAGCTCTCAAAGCAAGCGATGTTTAGCTGCAAAGTGCGCTTGCCACGCTGTGCCAGGCTGGAGCGCATGCTGGCCGAACAGGCACCAGTCAGTCCGGCTGCCATCAAGAATACGAATTCGTCCTGGCATGCGATGTCCGCTGCGTTGCAGCACTGCGTCGTTTGTGGCAAGACAATGCGGTCGCCCCTGCTCCATTACTTTCAGCATCACGGCGAGCACTTCGCTGCCCGGCTCCCGCCCGGCTCACTGCAGCAGCTGCGCGCCGGCCTGCACACTAAGCCCACCTATGCTGTCCAGCTGTCCGCCCTGCAGTACATGCACAAATGCCTCTTCTGCCACAAACAGCTGCAGATCACCAGCAGCAGCTGGGTCGAGCATTACGCCCGGCATACGGGCGAGTATAACTTCAAGTGCTCGCGCTGCAATATACCGAAGGAGCGTCTGAATCAAATGGAGTATCACGTGGCCAAGTGTGGCCTTGGGGCACGCACTGTGCACAACAATGGCTACATCCGCAGGACACCGGTGACGCTGTTTGTGTGCCATCTGTGCGAGTTTGTGCAGATGAATCGACTGAATCTGGAGCAACACTGGCAGCAACAGCACGGCCTGACGCATCAATCGCTGGCGGGGCTGGGCCAGGAGCTGATACTGTTTCAGACGACGGGTGTGCCGGTGCACAAGAATAAGATGCCAGTACGACGGCTGAGCAAGCAGCCCAAGGCCAGCAAGCAGCTGGCCGACAAGCAAAAGAACAAAGCGCTCAAGAACCAGAAGCGAAACCCGAACCCGAACCCGAAGCCAAAGTTGAAGCTGAAGCAGCGGAAGCACAATGCACACGTCTTGGGCATGCCGCCGCCGACGCTGCCCGAGGAGGATCAACTGCTAGTGATCAATGCCTGCAAGCTGGAGGAGGAGGAAGAGCGCCAGCAGCAGGCGGAGCAATTAGCAGCACAACAGGCAGAGCAGGAACAGCCAGAGCCAGAGCCAAGCCAAGCCAAGCCGCTGGTACAGCTAGAAGAGCAGTTGGATATTTTGTCCGTTGCCGGCATGGACAGCGAGACGTCCGACAATGACAAGCAGCGCGTTGAGCAGACGGAGCAGACGGAGCAGCAGCAGCAGCAGCAGCATGACGAGGCAGTCGAGGAATGGGTCGATGTCGACTCCAGCAGCAGCGTCGGCAGCAACAGCAGCGCGCAGAAGTCCCTCTTTAAGAAGTTCCAAAAGTTCTACCACAAATTGAGCCCGGCCAGCAGATCGAGCAGCAAGTCCAACAAATCGGCGGCCAGCAGCTGCACCGATGGCGACTGTGCTGACATCGATTCCCTAGCGAAGCCTACACGAGCAGCTACCCCACCAGCTACGCAACCAGTGGTGCCCACAGTGCCCTCGTTGTACAGCGTGGAGAATGTGGCGTATCGCCTCCGTGCGGCTCCTACACAGGAGCCGGCTTACTATTGCGTGCGTGCGGGCTGTAAATTCCTATTCTCCGACGAGGTGGAGGGCCTGGAGAATCACTTTGCACGCGAGCATCCGCAGGTGCGCTGGAGTGGCAAATGCGCCAGCTGCCCGAAGCAGGCGATGGAGCAGACACAGGAGCTTACGATCAGAGCTGAGCTGCAGCATCTGATCAGCTGTCACATGGAGGTGGCCGCAGACAGAACTTCGCCAGTCGCAGAGCTAGCCATGCCTAAGCTGCGAGTGCGTCGCTTTACGGGCGATCGGCTGGCCGTTGAGCCGGAAGCTTCTTTAGTGCCTGCGGAGCTACAGCCGGATGCGGGGCTGCAACCAGAACTGGAGTTGAGTCGGCAAGCGGAATTGAATCTGGATCCTTGCTTAGAGTTGCGACTGCAACCAGAGCCCCAGCCCCAGCCCCAGCTCCAGCTCCAGCCCCAGCCCCAGCCCCAGCCCCAGCCCCAGCTCCAGCTCCAGCCCCAGCCTCAGCCCCAGCTCCAGCCCCAGCTCCAGCTCCAGCTCCAGCCCCAGCCTCAGCCCCAGCCTCAGCCCCAGCCGCAGTCCCAGCCGCAGTCCCAGTCGCAGTCGGCGACGGAGCCGGACTACATCAATGGCATGCCGAAAGCCATGCTGCTCAACTTGCCAGGCGATGAGCCACATCCGCTCAATCAGCTTCAGCGCATGGAGCCAAGTGAAAGCCTTGCCGCAGCTGTGGTCAATCATCCCTCAGAGCTGGGTCTGGCCATCAATCAGGTGTTCAGCCTGGCCGTCAATGCGCCGGCACAGATCGTCGGTGAGCCGGCCCCGGTCAATGGCAACTTTGTGCTCACCCAGCAGCCAGCGGGCGAGTCGCCCGCCCAGATAAACATATCCATTGATCCGCCACAGCCAGCGACTGTGCAGCATGGCGCACGCCTCGCCATGGATCGGTTCCGTTGCATGGCGGCCAACTGCAATTTCTGTGCGCACACAGTGCTACGCATAAAGGAACACATGCGATTCCATTGCTATAGCTTCGGCAGCAAGGACTATTTGCAGTGCGCCTACTGTGCGCACAGTGCCAAGGATGTCAACGACTTTGTGCGTCACGGCGTCATCGAGCATGGCCTCGCCTCACGCTCCGAGCTGAACGAGTCGGATGCCATGTGCGCTGCCACAGGCGCAACGTCAACAGCTCAACGCATTCGCGATTTGTTCAATCAGCGCAAGAATGCAAATGCCACAGCCACAGCCACAGTCGCAGTCGCAGCCGCAGCCGCAGCCACAGCCACGCCTACGACGACAACGACTTCACTCGCTCCCGCTGCAACTGTTGCAGCTGCAGCTCAGCCGCCAGCAGCATTCAGGTTTGCCCGGGCAAGCAGCAGGTCCATTAACAATGTCCTCCAATACCTCCTCATGACGACCGGCTTTGATGGTAAGTTCAATGAATTTCCTTAGCTTAAGGAACGCTTGCTTTCACTGTAACTTTGTATAGAGACTGCTTGAACAGCTCAAGAGGCAATGCAGCCAAGGTCTAAGCTTAAGCTTAGAACAGTGGGACTTCCATATTCAAGCTATTTCTTAGCTAACCTGAGGGGCAGTTGGCTGAACCGGGTACTAAGACCATATCTATTGTGATACAATTGCAGATACGAAGCTCTACGCTTGCCCCTACAAAACGTGCAGCGGCTCGTTGACTGAGGACACGTTTGTCAATCATGTCATCTACCATATGACAAGTGATCCAAATATTGGGCCACTCGTCTGTAAGTTTTGCCGTCAGACCTTCGAGCGTGCGATCATGCTGCGTTCCCATTTGCAGCTGGTGCACGCGTGCCACAAATACTTTTGCAGCATTTGCCTGGAGACGACGGTGAATCGTAGACTGATGCATCAGCATATGCTGAGCCGACACGGCGACAAGTATCGCCTGGTCAATTGCCAGCAGCAGTTTGTGGAGCTGCCCACGCACTCAAGCGAGCAGCAGCAGCAACAGATGCAGCTGCAGCTGCAGGTGCAGCTGCGGCTAGTGCCAGATGAGGCACAGTTCAAGTGCTGGGTCAGCGTTATAGAGCGGCCCTTTGGCAGGGCGCAACTGGATGAGTTCTTCAAGCAGGTGCATCTCGAGTGTATCCAGCGACAAGAGGGCACCAAGATCAGCTATCGACCCTCGGAGCTGCGGCTGCTACCGCTTCAGGTAACATTCAAACAGCTGTTGCAATGTGCCGACTGTCAGTTCCAGTCACGGGAATACAAACAGCTGCACAGCCATCTGTTGGCGCACAAGGAGCAGGCGTTGGGTGTCGCCTGCCCAGCGGGCCCAACGGAGGCGGCGGTGACGACATCGACATCGACGGCCACGGCCACAGCCACGTCGGAAACCGTCAATGCTGCTGTGACACGCTCTCATAAGGCGCACACACCCCGATGGCAATATGTGCCCAAGGGGAAACGCTTCATCTGTGGCATACCCAACTGCCAAGCCCAGCTGCCGTCGGAGCTGGCGTTGCGTCAACATTTCAGCATAGTGCACAACTACGGCGAGCTCTTCCGCTGTGTCCACTGCCTCAGCGAGGAGACGCTCGGCAGTATCGACAAGTTATTCGAGCATTTATCGTACCACAAGCGTTACATCTTCCAGTGCGGCCTCTGCGCCACGTTCCATCCCAGGCGCAGCTTCATCGAGCGTCACATACACGAGCGCCACAGCAGCAATAATGTCGATGTGGTCATACACAGGCGCAGCGAGAACGCCAGCGACGAGACCCGTTGGCTGCAGTCCTGTAAGTATGCTATTGCCTTTGCCTTTGCCTCTGCCTCTGCCTTTGCCTAACGCACATCTCGCACCTATTTCAGCTTTGTGCTTGCGCTCCAATTCGGATGACTTTGTGTGCAATCTGTGCAGCACTGTGCTGGAGAGCCAGTCGGCGATGCGGACTCATGTGGAGCGGCAGCACGGACGCAAGCATCAGTATAGCTGTGGCTTTTGCATCATGGGCTCTAAGGATATAACGCCACTGATCATACATCTGCGACGCGATCATCCCAACCAGCGAGTGCAGCCGATTATGAACTATCAGCGCTCCAAGGGCAAGAACAAGCAAACGTTGGGCTTCTATTGCAACATATGCGGCAGTGCAGCCAAAAGCTATCAGCGCATCCGCAAGCACTGTGCAACACAGCATGAGATTGGCTTTCAGTTCAGGTGTCCGCACTGCGAGTTCGGCGATACCTTCGAGCGGACGGTGGCCCTGCACATGAGCGAGAAGCATTTGGGTGCAACGGGTCTTGCCACACAGCAATTCGAGCGGGTGGCCAATGAGCTGCTCGACAGCGACTACTGGAAGATGGCCAATGCACTTGACGCAGCGGACAACACTGCTAGCAGCAACAACAACAACAACAACAACAACAACAGCAGCAACAACAACAACAACAACAGCAGCAGCAGCAACAACAACAACATTGAGTCCGCTTTGAATGAACCCATGGTCATCGATGAGATTGAATTGTTGTCGTCCGATGAGGAGATCGATGAACCTGTAAGTTGCATCGATAAACCTTGCGCTTGTGTGCGATCGATAACAACTTTTGTTCTTTGCAGAAAAACTACGAATTCGCCTGCTCGCACTGCACCGAGACATCGAGCAATGCCGTCGAGCTGCGCACCAAGCACTGGGCCCACAAGCACATCGATAAGCATCCGTTCTACTTCAGCGTACAGCCGCAGTTGCGCTGTCCGGTTTGCCGGATCTTTGTGGGCAATGCCAAGTCGCTGCTGGACAATCATCTGCCCAACGAGCACTCGGTGCGGCATCTGGTCGCGTGCGATGTGAATAAGCCGGACGAGTGCGCCTTCTGCCCGCAGCGATATACCGAATACTCGAGTCTCGTTCAGCATATGGCGACCGAGGCGCATTTGTCCAACGACCTGAAGTTCCTCGACGACAACGAGCTGGAGCGTCTGCTAAAACTGGGCGCCACCGATCACGAGCCGCTGGCCATCGAGTATTATCAGTGCAACATTTGCCGCGTGATAATGCCAACGAATGTGGCGATGGCGCAACACGGACGGGTCGAGCACAACGAATCGCCGGAGTTGTTTTGCTTCCGCTTGCTCACGGAGAAGATCATCTACCACTGTTCGTTCTGCATGTTCGCCTCGACACGGCAAATGGAAACGCTGCGCCATATGATCGATCACTATAAGAAGTTCCGGTACTGCCACTTCTGCCAGGCCATACAGAACGATGGCTTCGACGAGTACATACAGCACTGCTATACATTCCATCGGGATGTTGTGCACCGCTTTCAAGAGGTTCACACGTATACGGATCTCAAGAAGTACCTCATGCAGGTGCTCTATCAGTTCCAGAATGGTCTGATCATTAGCAAGAGCAGCTTGCGGCACACGCGCTTCAGCGGCGACCAGATCATGTTGAAGCTGTATGCGGAACTCATGCTCAAAGCTCAACAGCCGCCCATACCAAGACTGCTCATTAGTCAGCTGCACAATCGCAATCCTGCTGTGCTTACGCAGCAGCAGCAGCAGGAGGAGGCAGCAAGAATAACAAAGCGACGCAAAACTTTGAATCCGGATGATCTCAATGCACGTTTGAATACCAGCACCAGCTTCCTGCAACAGCAGCAGCAGCAGCAGCAACTGCAGCAGCAACTGCAGCAGCAACTGCAGCAGCAGCTGCAGCAGCAGCAGCATCAACTGCAACAGCAGCAGCAGCAGGCGGCGGTAGCAGCTAGAATAACAAAGCGACGTAAAACTCTGAATCCGAATGAGCTAAATGCACGTTTGAATGCCACCACCAGCTTCCTGCAACAGCAGCAGCAACTGCAGCAGCAGCAACTGCAGCAGCAGCAGCTGCTTCGTAATCAACCTGAACGCTCCTCGCTCATCAATTGGCATACATCGTTTATGGGCGATAGCCTAGCCATGGCCACGCCGCAGCCACAGCCACAGCCGCAGCCACAGCCGCAGCCACATCCGCAGCCGCAAATGCCGTCAGTGATGCAGCGGATTGCGAAACGTCGCAGCACCTTTGTGGACATCGGGCAGCTGAGCAACAAGCGTAGCTGCCCCACCAATCAGATTTCCTGATCGCAGCGCATCCGGAACCATATCCGAGCTCATCTGCAGTATTTGGCCCAAGCGCAACAAGATATTTTTTTTTATCCGTAATACGTAACTTAACTGTAACTGTAATAAATGTGAAATTGCAATCGCGTGCAACTGTGCCGCCGCAAGCGGCTGACAAACAGTTCAATCATTATGAAACACAAATCGTAAACGAGAATTATTTATTTGGAGGGACCTATGTGGGTGGGATATACTAAACGAGGCGACGATAAAGAGGGAGCCATTAGCTGTCCGTAAGTTGTGTTTAATACTCTCTAACTATGATTGATCTAATGGGCATAGGATGGACTTAAGTAAGAGAGGTAGAGTGAGAGAGAGAGAGAGACAGGTGCTACAAGTGGAATGAAGGATTCATCAATCATACTTAAGTATCTCACAGTCAGTCACTCAAGCAGTCAATCATAGAAAACAACAAAAGCTAAAGCTAAATTCAACTGTCAATCGTATGGCACGTTTATCAATCAGCAAGTCAATCAAGCAATCACTAGTCAATCAGACTACAATAAATCATAATGAAAACCTAAGCGAATATTTCGGATTGAAGCTATGACTTAATCATAAATCAATCGGTCAATCAGTAAGTGAATCAGTCAATCAATCAGTCAGTCACACATAAAGATGCCTTACTCGCGAGCTGTGATTGCCGCTAATCAAATGATTGAAGTCAATCAATCCATCACTCATCAAGCTGTCATACAGCACTATGCAACAAACAGACCATAGCAAATATTCTTCATGTTTGAGCTAGCTCTATGCTGTTCAACAATCAAACAGGCAGTCAATCAATCAATCAATCAAGCACATGTTATATTAAAAAAATAGAACAATTATCTCTTAAAACTAATTCCAGGCTTGATGCATGGACTTAACCATCAATCAATCGGTCAATCAGTAAGTGAATCAGTCAATCAATCAATCAATCAATTAATCAAGCACATATTATATTCAAAAAATAGAACAACTATCTCTTAAAACTAATTCCAGGCTTGATGCATGGACTTAACCATCAATCAATCGGTCAATCAGTAAGCGAATCAGTCAATCAATCAATCAATCAATCAATCAATCAATCAATCAATTAATCAAGCACATATTATATTCAAAAAATAGAACAACTATCTCAACTAATTCCAGGCTTGATGCATGGACTTAACCATCAATCAGTCGGTCAATCAGTAAGCGAATCAGTCAATCAATCAATCAATCAATCAATCAATCAAGCACATATTATATTCAAAAAATAGAACAACTATCTCTTAAAACTAATTCCAGGCTTGATGCATGGACTTAACCATCAATCAATCGGTCAATCAGTAAGTGAATCAGTCAATCAATCAATCAAGCACATATATTCAAAAAATAGAACAATTATCGCTTAAAACTAATTCCATGCTTGCTTTCAATCAGTCACTCAATCAATCAATCAGTCACTCAATCAATCAATCAATCAATCATATAATCAGCGCCTGCTCTCTTTGCAGGCGCTTTGATACAACAGCTGATAGGTGGGCGCCTCCTTGCCCTGGCTGCGAGCGACGCTGGCGCAGCGCAGGTGATTGAAGTATTCGCAGGGCGTGGCATAGGTGATCAGCTGGTCGTTGCGACTGGCACAAACGGGGCGATAATAGCGCGGACAGCTATACTCGCAGCTGTTCTCATCCAGGCCAATGGCCTCTATGTTGTCACCCTGTGGCTGCTCCTCCTGCTCCTCCTCCTCCTGCTCCTCCTCCTCCTCGTCTGGATATTCCTTGTACTCCTCCCACGCCACGTCCAGTCCGCTGTTGGGCTGCAAATAGATATCCTCGCTGCCAGCCGTCGCATAATCCACCAGATCCGCGGGCAGCGCTGGGCCTGCCATCAGCGCCATCAGCGCCAGCAATAGCCAAGCTGCCATTGGATGCATCTTGAAGTGTACCGTTAGCCGATGGAACTGTGACTCCAATCTGCGACTGGGTGGCATTTTATAGACAACGCTCGCTGGCCGACAGTTGTACAAACAAAATACCAGGCCGTGGGGTATGCCTGACCAGCAGATACCCTGTCGCAGCATGAGTAAGCGCCTTTAGACAATTTAGATCAAGTGCATTTTGGCCAACTATGCGAAAATATGAGCAGTGGTATATGCACGACTAGCAGATACCCTGCTGCAGCTAGAACTTTGGCTCAGAAATTGAGAGATTATTAGAAACGAACTCGGATTACATAATTTGCAAGCAAAGTATGTTCGAGTAGAAAGAGCTCGACTTGTAGATACCCTTTTCTTGAAATCGAATTTTTTCTATTGTAAACAAAAAAGATTTTGCTCTAATTTCTGTGTGTGCTGCAGTCGGAATTTCTCGAGTTATGATAAAAAGAAGGAAAAGTTTGAAAATCGATTTTTATCGATATCGCAGCCAAGCCAATAATGATTTGCACAAAGCTGCGCACAGCAAAAAAATACCCCACTTGAGCAGTTTTCAATGGGTATGCCAAAGAAAAGAAAACTTTTGAGCACAAGTCAAGAACTCTTTTAGCTGCCATTGTTAGATAAATATTCAAATGTGAATCAAGGTCAGTGCCGCTTGACTGATAGCTGCTGCTTGCTGCTTGCGTCATTTCAGTTATTCCATTAAATTAATCAAGCCTTGAAGGCAACCCAAAGTGACAATTAAACAGCGGAACTGGACTTGCAGTCGAGCGAGGCGCATGGAATGTGGTATACAGGCTAGACGAGGCTTGGGTATCCATAGATATAGCACAATGATTTCACATGGATTTTCACAAATTGATTCATAAATTTGTGTTATTTGAGTGCAAATAGAAAACATTTGGGTAAATATATTTCAAGCTTATAAGACTAGGCTTTGTCTGTGCAAAGACTTAACAATGCATAAAATAGACAAAAAAAAAAACAATAAAAAAATGCTGTTCCGAATTTCAATTCTCAAATGCTAAAGCTCTAGGAATATATCGCATTTACTAAAATATTTCAATTTTTAATGTTTATCACAATTGTGTTTCATTTCCATTTGTTTTTCGCACACAAAAAACTCGTATGACAAAGTACAGCTAGGCAAGTGTTTCATTTCCTTTTGTTTCAATAGAGCAAAGGCAACTAGAGGCACTTTTAGTTTCATTCTAAGTTCTTTACAGTTAGAGAAATATGTAAACATTAATGTTTCAATTCCGCTTGTTTCTACAAAGTATTAAATTTAGTACTAACTTGTTTCAACTGCAATATATAAGCTAATGTTTCAATTCCATTCGTTTCCATAGGCTATTCATTAGACACTTTTAGTTTCATTCTAAGTTCTTTACAGTTAGAGAAATATGTAAACATTAATGTTTCAATTCCGCTTGTTTCTACAAAGTATTAAATTTCGAACTAGTTTCAATTGCACAACTGCCGTTACACAAGAGCAATATATAAGCTAATGTTTCAATTCCATTCGTTTCCATAGGCTATTCATTAGACACTTTTAGTTTCATTCTAAGTTCTTTACAGTTAGAGAAATATGTAAACATTAATGTTTCAATTCCGCTTGTTTCTACAAAATATTAAATTTCGAACTAGTTTCAATTGCACAACTGCCGAGCAATATATAAGCTAATGTTTCAATTCCATTCGTTTCCATAGGCTATTCATTAAGACACACGTAATGCTCATATACAAAATAATTATGAAAAAGCTGCTTCAATTTCAACTCTAACTGAAATTCGGAACAGGAACACTAAGTGCCAACATAGAATATAAAATATAGATTGCGATTAGATTGCTTTTGATAGTGTGTGGAACAATGTGAAACAAGACTGCAATGTTGATAGTAAGTGGAATATGTGATAAGGCTATACACATATATATGTATATATATAGAAACTGATTGCAGCTCAAATGGAGTCCATGTAGCCCTGCTCGAAGGCGTGACGCACTATGGCGAATATCTGGCGATTGGCCTCGTCGCCGGCAATGTCCATCGATAGCTTGTAGAAGGCCGGGCCGTGCATGTCCGTTTCGAACAGCTTGGAGATCTGTGCGCAATCAGCTTCGCTGCCCAGCAGCCAGGGCATAAAGTGCATGCAGACCATGACGCCATAGAAAGCGTAGCGGGCGAAATGCTGCTCGAAGCGTGAGTAGCTGGAATGGGATTTAGAGACGGAATTAGCCATGAGCTGCTGTCGTCGTTAGCCAACTAGTTGCCTCACCTGTAATCGCTGAGCAGCTGCTTGATTTGCTCCTCCGAGAGCGTGTCATGATTTCGCTGCAAGAGCAGCTCCAGGGTCTGATGCATGCGCTGATGGTAGGAGCGCAAAAGCTTGGCAAAGATTGCAGCTCGATCGTCGGCCGGCGTATTCATGTACAGGAAGAAACTGAGATCCATGGCTGTGGTGCTGTAGCGCAGCTCCTGGAAGTCAATCATGCGTATGCCATCCACCTGCCCCTCGCCGTTCTCATGGAAGAGCACGTTGTTGCGATTGAAGTCGCCGTGCAAAAATGTGCTGAAGTGCGATTCCGGCTGCGTATCATCGCACGCAGCTGTGCGTATGCGCTCCAGCAGCGCCACCGGCTGCTCAAAGTACTTGGCACGCAGTCGTTCAATGGCATCGGCGAAACGCTGCTCCTGCGGCTGCAGCAATTGGTCGCGACAGCGATCGTAGAACGCATAGAAGCGGTCGAAAGCGACGCGATAGAGCACAGCATAGATATTGGGAACATTCGCCTCGAAGACAAAGGGTAGCGGCACAATTTGCTGGCGCAATCGCTGCTCCACCAGCGGCTGCAGAATGCGCAGGGCGTAGCCCAGCGCATGGTAAGGTCCCAGCAGTGAGCACATGGCCTCCAGCTGATCCAAGCGCAAGGTAAGTCGCGGACCCAGCTCAAAGCCCGCCGGCTGCAAGTGTTGCAAAGCCAACACCGACTCGCGCGCCTCGCCCAAATCTGCAAATGACGAAATAATTGTGCTCTAAATTGCGAAATTGGCAGAACAAATAAACTTTGTACCCTTAATCAGGCCAAACTTTGCGCAATAAACACGCGGCACAAATTGCTCAACCAATTCCGTATTCAATTTGCTGTCACGCAACAGATTCTCATACGCCGGCAGTAGCTCGGCATAAGCAAAGACTTCGTTGGCGAACTGTGTATAGCATTTGGCGGACTCACGAAACTCCGGGCTGCCCTTCATGAACTTCACCAATACCAGCTCCTGGCGAGTGCTGCAGGAGGGAGCGAATTGTCAGTTGTTAGCTGTAAATGTGAAGCCAGAGATTGCATTGCACCCACTTTCCGGCGATCTTCATGGTTAGCTCCACCGTGTAGACCGCTGACATGAAGCCATCCAAGCCAGTGGAACACTTTACATTATGATCAATTAGCGTTGCATCGTTGCCAAAGTATTTAAAAATATCATAAACCAGATATTTTTCCATATAATCGAAATGCTGCTGCTGCGTTGACATTTTTGCACTTTCTCCTTTTCGCACTGCGCTGTTCGAGTGGAGTTTATTGGGCTTTTATAGCAGCAGCTTCTCAATTGAGTTTAATTATCTTGAGTACACACGTATATACGATATGTTTACAGCTACAATTAACTGTGATCGTGAATTTTGGTTTATTTTGAATTAAAACCCGTTTTGCAGTAGTGCAACGTATTGTCGTATCGTTATCGATAGTTGAGAGCTGGTGATGGGCGGCGCGCAAAGCAGTTAAGATTTGAAATGCTACTCTGCATTACTAAATTAGAAATAGAAATAAATATATATATACAATAGAATATTTACTGCAATAATTTTCTAATATCTTACTAGCAAATTATTTGTTAGCTATATATAAAAATATTAATTTTTTTCTTGAAAAATAAACATTACGTATGCGGAGTATGATATATTTAAAAATACCTATCAATGCTTTCTATTAATTATCTTCCAAATATATTGTAAGAGCAAATGTAAATTAAAGTTCTGTTTTGTTTTGATGAATTGATTTATTTTAACATTTTCCATATAACATTGCATGATACTCTTCGTGAGTGAGTGACATAAATATACATACATATATATTTATATATATCGACAAGTGCGCGGCATATCGATAGGATGCGTTGCAGTCCTGGCAAGCGCAGTTATTGCCGATTGCCAGCCCTGTTCTTCTGGAGTTATAAAAATAATACAAAAACTGTTCGAAATAAACGAAAATTCCTAAAACATAGTATTGAAAAGTTATGCATTAATTTATGTGCGCGTTGAACATTGAATTTCGAATACATGAGTGCAAGCAGCAATTCAGCATTTAGCGTGAGTGCTCGAGCGTCGGGTGTGTTTTTTTTTTTGAGGGCGCAGTGTTGACAGCTTATGATTCAAAAAGGCAAGAAAAGACATAATGTGAAAGTAGCAATTAAACGTCAATTTTAAGCCATGTTTTTGAAGCCGCTAAGCAAATACTGCTAAAAGAGGACATGTGTACAGCGTCCAGTTGACAACACTGGTGCAGCCAGTGCCCGGTTGCCAACCAAAACCAAATAATAAAATCAAAACAAGTATACAAGCAATGTGTATATGTGTGAGGCTGTGTATGAGTGAACGTGTGTGTGTAACGCTTGGAATGGAGCTACAAAGCGAGCAAGCAAATAACGTGCTGGAAAAACAGAAATGCAAGCGTACGCTGACCAACACTGTCGTTGCTCCTCTTGTGTCATTTAATAGCACTGTTTCGCACAGTACATGTGCAGTATTTTTTTTGTATTTTCAGTGGCGCTGGTATTTTTGTATTTTCTATCTCTCTTCATTTTCGTTTTGCTCTTTGGTACGTACAGACGTGTGAGCGCGCGTTTTTCCGTCGCCGTCGCTGTCGTCGTGATTTCGTCTTTTCGTGTGTGGCAACAAACATAATTTCCAGCTACATATATAAATCAATTAAAGCAAATTACAACAATAAGCTTACCGATAGCTTTTGCTATATTTTATTTTTTTTAATTTTTTTTTGTCGCTTGCGCATGTTTTAAACGCTGCAGCAATAGCAGCAGCAGTAAAAAAGGTTGGTGAAAAAAGCCGTCGCCGTCGTCGTCGTCGGCTCGCACTCGTTATCGGCTGTCGTCGTTGTTGCGCCGTTCCACCGTTATACGAACTGTGCGTGCGTGCGTGTGTGTGTGCATTTATTTTTTGTTATTGTGCTGAGTTTATTTTTTGTTTCTAATATAATTTTTTTAAGTCAACTTAAATATAAAAGTGCATTGTTATAGACGAAGAAAAAGTTATCGAAATTTAATCGTCTCATATTGCGTTGCCTGTTTTTTATGCTCTTTTTTGTGCGAGCGTTTTTTTTGTACTCCGTCTCCGCTGTTGCGACGCGCTCTTTTGTTAGCCGCAGCGTCGTCAGCGTCGCATTTCGGTGCCTCTGTATGCGTGCGACATCGCTTTTTTCCAACTGTTTTTTTTTTACAGTGTGCTAAAGTTATTGTTGAATATATGTTTAATATATCTCTTTCTCTTTCTCTCCCTTTATATGTGTGTGTACATGTTTATTTTCTACATGAAACGTTTTCAGCTGCAACCAACAACAAACGTATAAAAAACAAGCAAAATCAAATTTGTATACATACATTCGTATGTATATGTGTGTATATATATGTGTGCGTATATTTTTCTGTGTGTGTAAGCAGCAGTAGAAGCAGCGTCGCCGTTGTCTTTAGCTTCAAGTGAAACATGTTTTTTTCTATGGCGCTGCCGACAGCAACAAACACAAGAACATCAGAAACAAAATTGACAACAATTTGTAATAACAACAACTACAACGACAACAACAATAACAGCAGCAGCAAGCAGTAACAGTCAACATGTAAGTGCTGCCTTTTATTTATGTATGTATGTATATATTGATATGCACATATGCATGAGTATTCATGTGTGTGTGTGCGAGTGTGAGTCGCAGCCAGTCAACAGCATCAAATTTGTTTGGTTATGTTGAATGCGTTACCCGCTGCTGTTGGCGTCAACGTCGCTGCTGGCGTTGCCACCGTGTTACATTTTGCGCGCAGACGGTGGCAGCGCCGCCGCCACCGCCGCCGCAAACATATTGGATTTGCCGGCATTTTCTGCTTGTGCACTTCTGTTTCTGATTGGGAAGGCATGTGGTTTTTGCGGTGCGTCTACATGTGTGTATGTCCACGCCAGGTAGCAACATGCACACATACACATGTGCACAAATGCTGGCAAAAGGCAAACAAGAATTTTAAAAAGCCATTGACGCCGTCGCAGCAGCAGCGCTGCGGGCAGCGCCGTTTGACAGAAAGCATACACATACATATGTACGTGTAGACGACCATGTACAGCTACAGCGCGGCGCTCTCACGCTGTTTTTTTTTGCGATTGCGACGCTCTGTCTGCAGGCCGATGCGAGGAGCGCCTGCTGTTTATTATTATTTTTTTTATAAAGTGCATTTTATAAAATTGTTGAATTCGCAAATGCAATATGTTTGCCACGCGCTCGCTCTCTTTAGTTTCTCTCTCGGGCTGCATTTTAATTACAATTTGTTATTTAGCAAAAAAAATTCACCAACAAACAACTGAACGAGAGAACAATTGCGAGCGAGAGCGCACATTTTGTTAAGCTCACTTGCGCGCGTTTGTTCGCTCTCTCGCGCTGCTCATTTGCACAGTAATTTTCAACAACGCTGCCGGCAACAAAAACAACAATAAGATTGAGCCCTCGCTCAATCCTTTTTATGGGCTAGCCTTTGCTGCTGCTTCTTTCTGGCTGCAACGGACATAACAGCTGGACAGGGGCGCATGTAAAGGGCTCCAGCAGCTGTTTCCCAATTGGACCAATTGGAACGATACCTTCAGACAGCAAATATGCATTTGCGTTCCATTTCATTCCATTCCGTTTGGCACATTTGCATCTGCACTTTATTTGCCCTTGTATTTTTGTTTATTTATGCCAATTGCCATTGTTGTTCCTGCTTCTCGTCTGCTTCTTTTTGTTGTTTCTTTCGTGAGAAAACGCTCACGCATTTGCGCTAAATATGCAAACGATACTTTTTCCACATAAACATAAACAAAAGCGCGAAACGCAAATGCAAAAATAAGTCGTATTGTGGCCTCAGGTGTATCAGCGCTGCATTTCCTTCGAAAAAAAAAACCCACAGAGAGAAAGAGACGAGGGGAGCTCCCTTGGACTGTTCCTTTTATGATTATAAGCTACTTTCTTCGATAGAAAATGATTTCACATTATATAAATAAAAAATGAAATCAAGCAGTCCAAATCATAATTAAGATTAGCTCTCAAAGTTGCTGGTGTATCGATAAGGTTTACTGTGAAAAACATTGTATAAATAGTTCTTAGTAGTGCGTTACGCAAAAGCTCATTGAATGCATGCTTTCAAGCTTGTTGAAGAAAAAACCTTAAAATGAAAATGAAACAGACTTTAAACATAATGCTAATATAAATAACAGTTTCACTAAAGTTTCTAAAAGCTCATGTGCTATAATATTCGTTATTTCTATTAGACTTATGGCATATACAATAAGTAATGCCAATATGAAGCACAACTATAATAAAACTAACAAAATAAACTAACCAAAATAAAAACATTATTACGTAAAATTTTCACGCTCATTGAATATACGATAAGGAAAGGAGTTGCAATCACAAACTTAAGCTTAAAGCTAAAACTGTAAAATAGGAAAGAAAATAAAGCTCTCGCTCAGATTAAATATTTAAAATATAGAATAACTTGAACTTGCTCTGGCAAGCTTAAAATTATGTTGAGCTTAAGAAAGCTCCGCGAATTGAAGTTAACAACAGTATAAAGCTGCTTAAAGCTCAGAGAAGAGGGAGCTCGTTAATTAGAACTCTGAACGGAGCTCGAGTGAAACCTATTTATACCCTGATCCCATTGAAAATAGGTAATCAGGCTATAATAATATTGTGCAAATGTATGTAACAGGCACAAGGAGGCGTGGCAGACCCCATAAAGTATATATATTTTAGATCAGGACGACAAGCCGAGTCGATTGAGCCCTGTCCGTCTGTCCGTATGTGTGAACGCGTGGATCTCAGCATCCACTAGAACTAGAGACTTAAATGTCAGTGTATAGCACGCGCAGGTCAAGGTCGATAACTATTCGCATTTAATTGTTATCGAATTGTTGAAATGCAGTAAATTAATTATATCTCGAACGTCTGAAGAGCTAGGCCTCCAAATTTTGTATTTAGTTTTATGTATATTTTATGCAGTTGTGAATTTCGTTGGATTTTGTATACCGGCTCCATTTTGGGGGCCATTATGTGAAGGCGTTTGCATCTCAACCAAGCCAAAAAGATATGTAGATCATAATTTCATTAAAATCCATTAATAAAACAGAAGTTATTAAACAAAACGTTTGGCCGATTTGCAAAAGCACATGTAATCAGCATTTTCCTATGCGTGTGCTCACCTACATTCAAATGCGTGTATTCTTTTCTATTCGAAGAATCGAAATTGCGATTGAATACTGCTTGAATTATTAAGTGCTACTCAATTTGCAACACTTCTTGCAAGTGGCGCAGTGGCTGCGTTAGTTGAAGCGGCGGTCGTAAGCGGTGCCTGGGTTCGAAACTCATGGCGATGAGACATTTTTATTGTTTTATTTTGTTAATTATGAAGTGGCGGTGTTGGTAGAGTTGGTGCACGTTGCCCAAACCATCCGGATTCGAATCCTGTTCTCGATTTTTTTATTTGTTTTTTTTTTTTTTTTTTTTTTTTTTTTTTTTTGAATACTCGATACAAACTACGGAAAATATTAATAAACGCAAAAATATTATAAACGCACCCCGACTAGAGCTTTCTTACTTGTTTTAAACACAATTTTTACATAGAAAAAGTTGTCTTAACAAAATATAAATAAATAATAATGCAATGAGATCTTGAACTGAGAAAGCATAAATGGGTGCATATAGATATAGATACATATGTATATATCGATAGTTTGCTGCTCAGTGCCAATGCTGACGCTGCTGTCGACGAAGACGCAGCAGCCCAGTTCTCAGCGCGCTGCCACCAATTGCTGCAGCATTGGCCGCCTTCTGCTTGGCCTTGACCGCAGCACAGGCCGCTTGGTAGGCAGCCATTTTCACCTGCTGATACTCGTCGCGAGCACAGGTGATATCCTTTTGGATGCGATCGGCGCGCACTTTGGCGGCCATCAACATTTGCCGCTTCTCATTGTAATCGGCTTGGGCCTGTTCATTCATCGCATTCACATCGGCCACGTTGCCGTCCATTAGCTGAATAATTTCGCAGAGCCGATTGCAATGCGCCTCGGCCGATTTGGCAGCAGATTCGGATCTTTGCGCATTCTGTTCGCTACGCTGCAGCGAGTCGCCCAGCTTGGTCAGGAGATTCTGAGAGGTGTGCAGCTCCCGCTCAATCTTCTCGAGCAGCGAGCGTTTGCCCTCGAGCACAGCTTGAACGGCACGCGACGCTTGGACTGCCTTCTCGGCCAGGTGGATGCGCACAGCTTTGGCCGCACATTCGGCTGCGTTCGATTGGGCGTCATTTGCTGCTGTTGCCACCTGAGCAGCTTTTACTGCTATATTGGCTGCTTCCTGTGGACAATTCTGAGCAACAAAGGTGCTGCCTGAAGATGACGCTGATGCCGATGCTGGTGATTGCAGCAGCATGTCATTGTTATCTAATTCGTGCAGTCTACTCCAGCCCAGCGAGGGTTTCCAGCTGCAGTTGGGGATAAGCAAAAGAAAAACATATTTCCAATGCATTTCCATACAAATCTATATATAAATATATTTACATACGCTTTTCAGTGTTGGCTAATGACACAGATTTCAAATATACATATGTATGAGTGTGGGGCATGGATAATAAGTAAGCAAATCAAGCAATCGATTTTTATCGATAATAAGCAATACAGAATATTGATAAACTCGTACTGCTCGTACTGGACTGGTATGGAGGAAGTCTCTGCCTTTGGGTAAGGTAGACGTACATATGGCTATATAAATTTATCCATTAGCCTCTAAATGTTGCCCCTTTCCATTTCGGTTTAGAAAGAGACTGATAGTGAGGGAGACAGAGAGAGAGAGAGAGAGAGAGAGAGAGAGCGAGAAGCATTTCGACGGAATATTCTTTGCCAATTATTATTATTATATTATTGTTATTATTGCGCAGCAATTGTTGTGCCAAATCAAATAACTGTGAATGCAAAGAAGACAACGGCGCAGCAGCTAAAACGTGAGTGCTAGAAAGAGAGGGAGAGTGAGGGAGAGAATGGGCGATATACAGTTGAATGCTCAATCAGTCAAAACTGCGGCGTCGTTTTACACGTGCTGTCGCTTCCGCTGCTAGCTTCGCTGCTCTTATTGGCGGTGGGTGGCACAGACTGCATAAACTGCGCTTCGAAAAAAAACCCCAACACACACACTTGCATAGATAGACGAAAAATAGCCGCGTCATTGTCGTAGGCAATTGAGGAGGAGGTGAAAGTAATTCGCAGAAGCGCAAATTGAAAAAACGTCATTTCTTTTGTTGTGCTATTTATTCTAATCAGACGCAGAGAACGAATTAGCGAGCGCGAGAGAGAGAGAGGGACAGAGAGCAAGAGCACTGTTAACTGCTGTATGTGTCTGTGTGTGCACTTGCAAATGCGTGTGTAATAAACCGTAATAATAACAATAACAACATCAATAACAATGTGCAGCAATAATAACATAAACAACATTCTTGCAAAGTCGCAATTTCGTAGTGTACAAGCAAGAGAGTGAGAGGGAGGGGTAGAGGTAGAGGTAGAGAGCCAGTCAAAGAGTCGGAAATTGTCTAATTGGAATTTATTCTGGTTGCGCAGGCAGCGCGCAATTGCGACAGCAACAGCGACGCTTGCATGATCAGACATTTTGTTGTTATTGTTGCTGTTGGCAATTTCAATGCCACTGTCAAAGCTGCGCGACGGCGTCATTGATGGACGCACGCACACACGCAAGCGCGCGCTATAGGTTTTTTTTGTGCACACACGCACACGCATGCAATTATTAACTGTTGCTCTTTTGCTGTTAATAATTGCAATTTATCGATAAATATTTTTAAATAATTATGCACGAAACGTTTTCAATATTCGCACTACATTCAGTCTCCCTCTCTGTAATACAGAGGACATTTATAATTGGCATTTTTTTTGTCATCTATGTGTGTGTGTATTAATGCCTATTATTTGTGTTATTGCGTTTTAAGCAAAAAATTGCAACTCGATTATTGCGTTGACCTCGTCTCTGTATGTGTGTGTATTTGCCAAGCAGTGGCAATGACAGCGACGCTGCCGTCTTCATCGACTTCGAGGGCAACAGCGACTGCGCCGCTGAATTCGTCGCGGCGAAATCGGTCATTGAACTTTGAACCAAACAAAAGGCGAGAGAGCGTATGTATAATAAACGTTGCGAGAATGTAAATTTTGCTGTTCATATATTTATGTGTGAGTGTGTCTGTGTGTTTGCATGTGAATGCCAGTGGGCATTCCGTTACGCACTTAACAAAAAAAAAATTAAAAAATTAAGAATGAAATGAAAACATTTCACTGTCTGTTTTTTGTCTCGTTCGCTCACTCTTCAAGCCATTTAAGAAAATGCTTTTAAGAGTGCAAAAAAAAAGAAATGTATTTTTTTTTCTTCTTCTTTTTTGTGGCTAATCAGCAAGCCGCTCGCACCGAAAAACGCCTACAAAGTATTTTTGGTGCCGCGCGCACCTATAAACGAAAACACAAACGGGAACTCACACACAGACAGACACAGATATTTATTAACTGTTGCGCAAAAGACTTTCTAACATTTAAATATATATAAACTATGTGTATTAAATTATATTATGTCTGTTTTTGTTCAGTATTGCTGATTTGTGTGACCATCAAAAAGGAGAGGAAGCAGAAGCAGACAAAATAAACTGAAGCAGCAATGGCGGCTATTTGGGTCACGCATGACGCGCGCGCGTCTGCGACTAGAGTAAAGCATGCGTCTATCCGCCTAACAAAAGAAAAACACGGCAATGTAACAAAGCTAGAAAGAGAGGGAAAGAGAGAAAGATTGTCTGTGCCAGTGGCAGCGCAACCAACAGTGCTGATCAATATAAACAAAAAAACAGCCAGAAATAGCCAAGAGCAATAGCAAGAGTTAGAATAGCTTACGAAATAATCCATGTTTGGTTGAACTTCAGTAGTAATGATTTCAACTGGCTCTAAAAACCGCAAATTAATTTATATTTGTTTTATGACTTCTATAATTAATTATTGCTATGCTATGTGTGACTTCATTTACAAGTCAAATACATAATATTTTGTTGGATATATTCAAGATTTTTTTATATAAAAAAGTAGTGTGTGCTGGTAAAGCTAGAAAATAGCTAATAGACCAGCACTGATAGCGCCAGGCTACCTTATGTATGTATGCGTGTGTGTGTGTGTGTGCGCGCAAAGCGAAAGCAGAAGCACGCGCGTTCACTCTCTCTTCCCCGCTCTTTCTCATTTATTTATGTGTTGACGTCAAACGTAGCTGGATCGCTAAAGTTTTCTTTTAGTTACAAAAAAATATGAGGAGAGAGAGAGAAATGGAGAGCGTTGGCTGTAAGCGACCACCCACCAAATGCAGAGTTGCCAGCTGCTCGTGAAATTTAATTGGCGCGTCGTGTGGGATTCTGCGTGGGGGCTGCTGACATCGCCGCTGCTGCCTTTGATTTTGCTCGTAGACCAAAAATAAATTATGATGCATGCGAAATTTTGTTGCTGCCTGGCTAAAAATAAACACGCACGCACACATTCACACGCACATACGTATATCTTAATTTCACATGTATGTGAGTAGTTAGCTTTTGATCAGAACATTTGTTGCTCTTGATTGTCGGTACATTTGTGACGTCACAAGAATCGGTCACAAGCACAACTCGTGCAATTGATAAGCTGCTGCTGCTGCTGCTGCCTTGACTGACTGACGGCTCGTTTTGATTGATGAACATGTTATACTACATCTGTATGAATGAGTGCAGCATTCGTTTTTCATGTTTCATGTTGTATAGTGTCAATCAGTGCTGCCAATTACGCTTTTTTAGCGTCAGTTTTAGCTGTTTTTAAAATGAAATTGCGAATCAATTAATTTATATTCTATGATTAAATAAATTTGAGCTATTTATATAAAATTCGAATATAAATAAAGTGCTTTTCATTACTTTAGAAGGGGTCAACCTTGTCTGCATGACAACAAATGCCATTTGATTTTTTGTCGCCGTGACGCATAAGCAAAATGTTTTTTGTTTTGTTTTGTTTTGTTCTCTGTACATATGTATATATAAAAACTTATTTTTTGCACCGTGTGAATCAGAGAAATTAAAAAGAATCATTCATGATGGAACTGGTTTTTGGCTTGCATTGAACTTGTGCCGGCTAACTGTGTGTGTGTGTGTGCGCGCGTGAGTAATGATGTTTTTTGCTGCAGCACTTGCAATTATGTGGCAACACTGTTAGTTAAATTTGCATGGCAACAGTTAGCGCAAACAAATGCCAAAATATATATAACAATAATAACAATAACAGCAACAGCAACAATAGGCAGCAGTAAATGGCTAAAAGTTGCGGTCACTTTCACCGTAATTCGCCGCTCTCTATGGTGTGTATGTGTGTGAGTTGACTGTTAAACACATTAAAACATTTGCGCACACATTTAATTAAAAAGCGCAAATTTTGCCTGGCAACAGGCGCTTAACAGCTGTCTGCTTATAGCAAAAAGCTTTTAGTCGGCCAGCAGTGCTGCCAAGCTGCGCTTTCTATGAATGCTAATATATCTGTGTGTGCGTGTTTGAGTGCGCGTGGCGCTCAACTGAACTTGTTCGCTGCTATTAGAACTTACTCTCACACACAGACACATCCACACTTGCATAAATGATGACAGACACACATGCGTCGCGTGTCGTTCGTTCACCTGCTGCGCTTGACAGAGAGAACGGGAGAGAGTGAGTGAGCGTGTATCTGTGTGTCAATGGAAGTGTGTATATGTGAGTGTGTTCTTGTGAGCAGCGCGTGTTTTTCCTTTATTTGGTTTCTTTTACACATCATTTTTTTTTTATTTTGCGCCGCGCAAAATGTTATTGAATTTTTTTCTTTTCTTTTTGCGCTACTTATTTGTGTATAACTGTAAACGTGCTGTTTATAAAAAAGTCCAACTAAGCTTTTCTTTATTCTGTTACTCTTTGCAGCTCTCCAAGACGACATCAACAGCAACAATAACAACTAAAACAATTGTGTTCAACTTATAAATGTATATATATATATAATTATATATATACATATATAAAAAATCGTGCGTGTAATTTTTTTTGTTGTGTTTCGTTAATTCGCTCATGAAATGTTTGTTCCCATGCAAAATGTGTACAGCAGTACTTTGTATTAACATCAACAACTCCAAATACAATTTTAATAACAACAAAAACAACAGTTTAGCGACAACAACAATAACTTAGATAAAAAAATACAGTTATTTTTTGCTTGGCATTGGACATTATCTGTCCGGCCTGCTCGCACACGAGTTTGCTCGCCTCGTTCGCTCTCTCTCGCGCGCGGCTCTCGGTGTTTGTGCAAAAAAAAAACATAAAAAAGAAGAGTGGGAGAGAGAGTTGTTATTTTTGTTGTGTTTTTTTTTTCGTTTTGCGTTATTTTGGGCGCTTGCGCGCACACACACACACACAGACAGAAAGAGACACAGACACACGTGCGCGACGGCAGTGTGTGTGTGTGCAATGGATTTGCACAGTGAATGCAAATATATGAGCATGTGTGTGCGTGCGTGTGCGAAAATACGTATCTGTGTGTGTGTCTAGATGAAGAAACCAAAAGCAACAATAACCACAACAATTAATTCTTGTGTATATAAATATATATATGTGTGTTTGTGTAACAAAAACAACATCAACAGAAATTTAACAGTAGCAGCATTAACATTAACATACACATAACATCAACATAACATTCAAAGCAAAACCCAACAAAAGACTTAAAAAGTGTGTTCATTACTTTAAACTAAAAATAAAAAAAAAAACGAAAACGAAAACAAAAACAAAAAATATAGAAATAAAAATATATATATATATATATATATATATATATATATATATATTCACATGATTTAACATTATATATGTATATATATATATATGTGCAAAAAGTATTTAAAATTACAAATACAAGAATAAAAAACAGCCCAAAAAATTATAAATATATATAAATTATATATACACACGATATACATATATATACCGGTAAACGAACAAAACAAAAATTTAGTAACCAAAATTAACAACGAGAAGTAATTTATTAACTACCGCAACAACGTTAATAATTTATTTAATTTATACAACAAATAAAATAAAATAAAAAATTTAAAATAAAATATAAAAATAAATCAACCAAAACGCAAATTATATATGAACAAATAAACGCAATATACTTATATGAATAATAATTATATGTATGCATATATATATGCCTGTATCTAGGTATATATATATCTATATATATATATATTTATATATATATATCATAAACATAATTCAGCATAAAAAGCATTAAACCAACAACAAAATCAAGATGTATAGATTGGAGGATACGAACAGCGGCGCTGTTATGGATAAGAACAAACAGAAATGTAAGTTGAATTAACACTGTTAACTGCTTAACATTGTTTAACAGTTGTTTAATGTTAAGCAATGATTGTTATAGTGGATAAGAACAAACGTAAATGTAATTGAAATTGCACTGCTAACTACTTAACAGTGATGTTGATTAATAATTAACAGTGCTGTAATGTAAAGCAAAGACTGTGAAATGTAAGAGAGCTTGACAGGGAAAATATCTCTTTGTTTAGCGAATGATCACTGTGTGGAAATGCTCTACCAGCTCTATAACGCACGAGTACCATAGCAACCAGCTGCTGTTTACTGCTGTTACCTGTTGCTGTCTCTCTTCACAACGAAACAAGTGTGTGTGTGCCTATGTGTTGGCTTGACTTATCAGTCAGCTTTTGCTTGCTCATTGTGAGAAGGAGAAGGAGGAGCTAATTTAGCAAGTAGCAGCGCTACGTTTGTTGGAATTTATGGACTTCCCCTCTATTTGTTTAGTGCATGTGGATTCCACGAAAGCATTTTATCAACGGCGCCTTGCGTCTGCCCTTCAATTTGTCAAGTGTTTATTATGTATTGCAACAAGTTGGCAATGTTTCAGACCAAGTCATACCCTGTAATTAGCCTATGCAACAAATACGTATATAAAAGAGATGATCAGATAGACAGAATACAACTTGGTAGAATAATATTATCTAGGCCTAACTTCGTTTTGTATTTGTGCTAGCATAGAAAACTGAGTCAATCGATAATTATTGATTTTGCAGAATGAATATCATTACGACTTGTGAGCAGTTCATTGACTGATCTTTCCATTCGATATACTCTATAAATAATGCATATATGTGACAAACATTGCCTTCAAGGCAAAACACCCCGCATTCAATACCACTTTTAAGGGGTACGGGGTATAGGAAGCATCGCACAATTGCACCCATTGATGGGTCATTCATGACTCACTTGGCAAACAGCGACCCGACTCAGGGCGACTCTACACTAGACCTATTTGCTGATAACGTACTTTTATATATATATATATATATATATATATATATTGCCCGGATTTAGCATCGATATGAAATACTTGACACCCCTACGCACCCCGTTTGATACGTAAACCTACCCCTATCAAGAGAAAAATGTCGTTGCGACTATTATTGGCCAAGCCGACGACGACCACATTTCGCTAGAGCTAGCCACAAACGGATCACAGCAGCGATTCCCCCGTCCGTTTCTATAAATAGACGCACACTTGCAGCAGCAGCAGCAGCAGCAGCATCATCAAGCATATGCCAGGGAGCAGCAGGTCGTACGAGGAGCATCCATTTAGCTCCATAACCCAACAAATTGGCAAGTGATCAACTTTGATTTAATAATAAACGAGACGAGAAATGAAATTCGGACGAGGCTTTGCTGAAGTTGAAATACCCTTTTCAAACATAGCAAACTTCTATGTGGTAGATAAGGAAAACAAGAAAGCATCTGTCTCACATATGTTTACAAAAGCTAAAACAAATATCAATTAGATTTAACTAATATTAACTAATTGATGTTGAAATGCTACTCAAACACATTCGAACTCTTTGGAAAACATTGATCTGTACCAGGTCTGCTTAAATCGTATAGAATTTTGTGATCTTTTGTGAATATCTATTTTATGCCCTTCTCCTTCTAATCATTATCCTCGCTGCACTTCATTCAATCATTCCTATGAACTTGTTCAGGTTCTATATCTACATCTTTATCTCCGCAATAGTATCGTAGCGTTGTGCTTCCATGGGTCGTTGGACTTCTTCGGGAAGATACAGGGAGGAAGAGTCAAAAGAACTATTCAAAATGAAATGAAATTCAGAATTCGCTCTACTTTTTTAACAGATCTTAATGAATCCAAATGAAACTTTGTATGGCAGGAAAATTGTAAAGAATCTCGTCGATCGATAGAGTCTTTCACTCATCAATTTAATGACAATCGATTTGCACATAAGCATTTTCTTTCAATTTGTTCCACCTGCATCAGGGACTCTAAAACTAAAACATCAGGTAGTTAGGGTATAGTATAGGTACAGGTATAGGGTATAGTTAGTTTGCCTTTCGTGTTTAGTCGCCTCGCTTGCTGCCTCAGGTTAATTTGTGGCATTAATTAAAATTAAATAAAATTTTTGCATTTTATTTACTTTGTTGTATGATAATTTTCCGGTTCTACTCGTTCACAAAGTGAAAGAAGAGTATATTGGCTTTGTGTAATGCTCGTACGCAAATCCCAATATAAATTCATATATGTTTACTGGGAGGCATGGACAGTCGGAAAGGATCATATAGAGTTCAGCTAAGGAACAAAAGTCCAATTAAACTTTTGCAGTTGAATTGCAGCTAGATCTATACATTGTGAGGGCCGCCCACTAGGGCGTGGCAACATTGATTTTTGATTGAACTAATTTTGGAATGCAAACGAGTATTGAACAGTCAGTCACACCTGACTGCAATGTTCTTGCTTGTTTTTTGATTTGTTTATCGACTTCCTCATCGAGACAGAAAGAAACGAAACTGTGTGAAGGCTGTGTGGGTGTTGTGTGATGTGTGTGGTGTGTTTATGCATCATATGCTACATATATTTATAGATATCTATATCTTTATTCTTGACGATCTCACGTTTGGCTGATAATTGGAATTTAGTTACATTAAAAGACCATAATATAAAAAAAAACGGCTGAAAAGGTGAGGAAATCTTATCACGGAACAAATTGCACCTATGTATACATATATATATATATATATATATATATATATACGAATGTTGAATGACATTACGAAAAGGAAAAACAGCTGTTGTTTAATTGAAAATCAGCTGAAAAGCTTGAATTATTTGCATGCCAAGGCGGAGAAGTTCATGACTCCGTAAATTAACAAAACTCTAAGCAACTCTAGAGGTGGCAACTCTGAACAGTTGATAAGCATGTCAAATAAAATGCCACAAAAAAAAAAACATTTACACACGATATTAGAAATGTCTAAAATTGTTAAGCACAAGTTGGAAAATATATTTATAGCTTTCGAGGTTTTCGATTAAGTCTAAAAAGAATTGTGAAGAATTTTTCGCAAGTTAAAACTTGATATTTCACTGACAAATAACTAAGTCAAGCCTGCAACTGTGGATATCAGGAATCTGAAGATTAAAAGCTTGCAATTTGAAAGCTCTCCAGTTCGTATATGAAACGTGATCTGTGTCTGAATTGACGACTCTGGTAAAGATCTTTTCAGTTAATTTGGACAACAAGCCGGAGAGACGACAGATCGAAAGCTCGTTTGGCGTGCCGTGACTTGAGGCAATCAAAATAGAACGTGTTGAAAAAGGGGAATCAGCAGATGCATTTGATGGGGATTTGGGGATCAGCGTGTTCACAGCGCTCAACAGATGCAAATTTTGGCAACGCCACCGAAGGGAAGAAGAAATGCAGCAACAAACGTAATTATACGTAACGTAACGTAACGTAATGTCGCGACACAAAAAAAAAACTGACGGCGAAGACGACAAATGTTGCGCTCGACATGATTTTTCTAGCTGTAAAAAAAACATTGGCGCAGTTCGCGTTGAAATCTCACGCGACGCAGATCGCGCGAGTAGTCGCCAGCCGAAAAATAACTAAATATACATATATATATATATTTATATTATATACTATATATATATATATATATTTAGAGAGCTCTTCGTGGTACGAGTTTCGCTTAGAATCTTACGAGCTGTGAAAACAGCGCAAACAAATTGTTTAATTGATGCAGCACAAATGCTGTCAATCAAAATTGGAAGAAAAGCTTCTTTCTTCTATTATTAAGTGAAAAAGAGAAGCATTCTTTACTTTTTTGTTTGAGTGATCTATATATATATATATATATATATATATATAAAAGTGAATCTCGCAATAAAAGAACTTTTGCATAGCGTGTGAAATACGTTGCGCTATGTGCGAAAAGAACGAAAGAAAGAAAGAAAGCGAACACAAAAAGACAAGTTGGAATGTTGCAGTCGGATGCTACCGACTGCCTGATACTCGTTCACGTTGCAAAAGCAATGAAAATTATTCAAAGTTAGCGATTCTAATATTGATGGACTGTATAAGTCGATCTCTATTTCTATCTCACTAGGAGATGCACAAGTCTTAAACTGAGCAAGTTCTTCCGATGCGCCACAATTTGGCCAGCAGGCGTGGGTAGCTGTGGGGTTCTGCCACGCCCCAATAGGCGTATTGCTTAGTCGAGTATTTGAGAGGGACCTACGAACGGACTGACGTTACACACAACCGAATATACTCTTCTTTCACTTTGTGAACGTGTATAATAAGCAAGGAAGGAAATATTTATATAGCCATTAATATAGACAACATCTCTCTGGCTTTGCTGTCGCTTCTTCCGGACATTGACTCAATCACGATGTCAACGGCTTTGGTCTACTGGCAGTCAATGAACGCCTCGATGGCTGGCCATGAGCCCGGCCTGATCAGTAGCTCGACGACAACGGTAACTGCTGCGCCGACAGCTGTTCTCGTCGGCTCCTCTTCATCGTCGTCGGCCTGGCGTCCATCGTGGAGCAGCTGGAGCAATGGGGGCAATGGCAACGGCTATCAACTGCAGCAACAGCAGCCTCCGCACTATTTGGCCCAAATCGATTGCCAGCATACGATCAAGAGCTTCGTCTCCAATCCCAGTTCCAAATTCAGTGCAACAATCAACAGCAACAATCACTCGAACCATCATCAGCAACAGCATCATTTGTTGTCGCAGCGGCCAGCGCAGTTAAGCTGTAAGCACGAAATAGTCCAAGAATTTTGAATTATCTTCCATCATTCCCCGATAAGCTTATCATTCGTTTACCCACCTGCACCTGTAGTGTACTCAGCATGCACCTGTGGCATGTTTTTGTTTCGATAGGTTTTGGTAGCTATCGATTGTTAAGCTTTAAGTGCATTAATTTGCATATCACCTGAAAGCTTGTTTGCTTTTTAAACTTTTCCAACGCAACTGAAAGCTTCTTAAAGCTTTCACAAGCCTCAATCTAAAAGCTTCGAAAGTAAATTTAATTTAAATTTTAAGTAAACTAAAACAAAGCTTTGCATAAATTATACAGTGTTAAGCTAGCAGCTCTTAAAGCTAACAAGTCTCTAAAATTTGATACTTAAAGCTTTAAGCGGCATCTTCGGCTTAGGTACAGTTAGATTTCAGTTAATTTTATAGTCCGAAATAATGTTATCAAGTGTTATTAAGTAATATTTCATTCAGCTAACATAGTGGACTAGACTATGGAATGTGAATTCATTTGAATGTGCGTTCTCCTACCTCCTGCCTGCTGCTCCTCGTTGCCGCGTCGCTTTTGTCGCTTTGTCTGTTCTGCTGCCCATTCACTTGTCGGCAATTGCGAAATGCAATATCAGTTTCAATGCCCCCTTCATTTGCTCCTCCGCCAATTGTGCCCCAACCCCTGTTCACTGAGTACCCTTTTTGTGCTATTTTTGACTCGGAGCAAAACAGAGACGCGAACAACTATATATATACATATATATATATATATATATATATATATATATATATGTTCGACGATCTTGGTGTGCATATTGTGTAATATTTCTTATTGGGACTTTTTGGTCTTTTTGTTGTCTAGTTCTAAATTTAGTTGGGGAGAACGTATTTTGGGCGGTCTTTTTGGGTTTTTGGCAGCTGCCTCAGGTGTGTGTGTGTGGCAGGTGCAACACCTGTGCCCAGGTACAATCGGTCAATGAACTCGTGCGCGCTTTCTCTCTCTATCTCTCTCTCGCTCCCATCACTTCCGCAAAATGTAACTTTTTATATTTCTCTATTTTACAGTATCCGCCGGCTATGGTTCCAGTGGTGGCGCCGTGGACACATCGCAGGGTAGTGGGAGCGGCGGAGGGGGCGGCGGTGGTGGCGGTGGCAGACAGCGCCATGCGCCGCTCTACGGACGCTTTGTGGTCGAAGAGGAACTGCCTGCCACGCATCGCGATGTTATGCATCATGTGAGTGCCATTAAGAAATAACTCTTATATTGAACTATTCAACAATACTTTCTCTCTCTCTTTCTAACTTTGTAGCACTCTAGTCCTTCGTCTTCGTCGGAGGTGCGCGCCATGCAGGCACGCATACCCCCGCATTTTCGAGATCCGGCCATTGCACCGTTGCGAAAGCTGAGCGTCGATCTGATAAAGACCTACAAGCACATCAATGAGGTAAGCAAGAGCCACATACCCCCTACCGGAATCCCTCTCTGTATTTCTTTTGGCAAACATGTATTTGGCTACCGATCAGCGCGTGCCTGTCCTTGACCCGGTTAACCTGAAAACACGTCAATAACTCGCAACTGAAATGTTGCCAAATGCCAGCCCTTGTCACTCAACGGCATGTTAATAACAGAATTATACGAAGCGTACAGAAAGTTATCGCTCTATCTCCCTCTCTTCTATCTTTCGCTTTCAGTTAACTTAACTCGTATATTGCAAACTTTCTGATCGCTCGGTAACTGTTAACCTGCAGCATAGTAACAGTTTAATTCCTGCTCCGTGCTTAACAGTTGGCAAGCTCGCTCATACGCATTCTTTTCCTCTTAATATTCTGCTTCCCTGTTCTGCAGCAGACAACAGTTGCACTCTTCCGCTCTCTGTCGCTGTCATTTGCTTATGCAAAGTTTTTAAACGGCGTTCTCGTTTTTCACACCCTGAAATCATTTTAAAAAATAATTCAGGACAAATAGACAGACATATATATTGCAAACAATAAAGACTTGTACTTTGTCTAATAGATATATATAGACATCATTGTTTGATCAAAAAATCTAACTTCATAATCTTTATAAGAGAATATTAGAATGCTTGAAATTTCAGCCGTATGCATGGTATCCACTAGTCGGGCATTGCTGACCCAAGCTGTCCTGGTTTTTTTACTGTTATGCAAATGGTTGTACGATTAGCGGCTCTGTGTTTGTTAAATTGCTTTTCACATGTAATGTGTAAAAAAAATGTAAGAAAATGCAAAACTGCTTAAATGAATGCATGGAAAGAGCGTTAAAGATGTTTGTCTAAGGTGAAAGTTGCGATAAAAAATGTCGATCGTCTGATTAGCTGAGGCCAACAGCAGTTACAATTAATTGGCTGGCAAATTGTTGCACAAACACACTTAAGCAGAGTGTCAAAGACAACAGCAGACGTCTGCAGCAGAAGCAACAGCAGCAGCAGAGTCAAACGCAAAGTGCCTAAATATATGCACCGTTACTTGTTACATTGTTGCTGCTGTCTTATCAGCTCAAATTCAGTTGTTGGCGCTGACTTTGACGTTGACGTCGCTGCTTTGTATACTATATTAAAGCACAGACAAGACACACACACACACACACTAGGAGAATGGGAGAGAGAACGAGAGTGCGCGATTAACTGTGACGTTGCGTCTGCTAGGCACCACAAGCTAAAAACGTCATTGCCAGGCAACAGTGGCAGACGACAACGTGAACAGCAACAGCAGCCGCGGCCGCAGTCACAGACGACGTCGTCGTCGTCGTCGACGTAGTCTTCAGCATACACCCATTTTTGAGCATTGTTTTCCGCATAGCGCTCCACATGTATATTTCTACAACGCTCGGCTAGCAGCAACAGCACAGCCGCAGCAATTGTGTGCAGTCGTCTTTTAGGCGTTGTTGAATTCCGCGAGCGCCACTCTCATCCTCTCTCAGTGTCTGGCTGTCTGGTTACACCAACGTACAATGCGCTGCAAACAGCGCTCTCGCGACTGGCCCTCGCCCTCGCTCTGTTCAACTTGTTTGCACGTGCAGCGCTCTCGCTCACACCGACGGTCACATGCGGCGTTAGCAACAACTTTTTTTTCGCCAAGCAACCAGCTGCATACAAAATTTTTCGCCAAGCCAATGAACAAAGCAAAGAAACGAGCGAGAGGGAGAAGCAGTGAAGAGATGTAAGCGAGTGTAACCACAGTGATACACGAAAGGGATGGGGGGACAAGTTTGTTACTTTAATGTTGTCTTTGCATAGATGTTTGATCCTAATCAAAATTAAAGTGTAAAAAGAAACATTCAGTGGAGGAATTAATTAATAATCATTGACAGCAAAGGTGGATATTTGAAATATATTTATATATATATATATATATATATATATATATATATATATATATATATATATATATATATATATATATATATACATATAAATACATATAAATACCTATGGGTGGTACAGCTGCATAATAATTAATATTTAAAAGCGATACAAACCAGACATTTAATTAAAGCTACTGTTGGCTCAAAACTGCGTTAACAGTAAGCGCAATATTGAGACATCTGTAATATACATAATTTTAAAAAACTAAAGCAGAAATTTGATTGAAGCAGCTCAAAGCTGCGTTAACATTGAGCGCAATGCTGTCAATTTACAATGCGCTGTTACAACTATCGATATCAGACATAATTATTGCCGAACTGTCACTTTATTACCGTTATGCATGTGTTTGAAAAAAAAAATCGAGACCGAAGTTCCCATTGAAATGTTTGTCAAATTGTCTTCAATGTGAAAGTCAACAAACATACTCGTACAAATCTCCATATAAATATATGTATACATATATTTATACATTTTTTAAATCACCCTTTACCAATAATACAAACATGAAGGTATACTATGCGAAGAAGAAGCGCCGTGCCCAGCAAACGCAGGGCGATGATGATTCGTCGAATAAAAAGGAACGCAAATTATACAATGATGGTTACGACGATGATAATCACGACTATATCATCAAAAATGGCGAGAAGTTTCTGGATCGCTACGAGATTGATTCACTCATTGGTGCGTATAAAAATATATCTTTATATTAGAGTAGAAATGGAAATAGAATCGGAAGAATAGTTTTTTTTTTTTTATTTATAGTTAGCATTACTAGCTAATTTCAGTTTATAATATTTTGTTTGCTATATTTTTTAATGAAGGACAATCAGTCAATCAATCATTCATTCTGTTTCTTAGCTTATGTGTAAATGTTGCTTATCAGCTACTCTGTATTGATCATCAATCGGTCAATCAATTATTCAATCAGTTCTTATCCATTTACTTTACTAAAAGTTATTACAATTCATGTAGCTTGCTAGGCGCTATATTGCTATCAATCAGTCAATCAATCAATCATGCTCACATATATAAACTGATGCACTATTTGCAGGCAAGGGCAGTTTTGGCCAGGTGGTTAAGGCCTACGATCATGAGGAGCAATGCCATGTGGCAATCAAGATAATTAAGAATAAGAAACCGTTCCTAAATCAGGCACAAATTGAAGTCAAACTGCTCGAGATGATGAATCGTGCGGATGCTGAAAATAAATACTATATCGGTAAGTGAATGCAACTTAAAGTCAAAGGCTCGAAAGCTAAACTTTCTCTCTCTCTCTCTCTCTCTCTTTTTCTCTTTCTAACGCTCGCTGTTGTCATCTACAGTCAAGCTCAAGCGCCATTTTATGTGGCGCAATCATCTGTGCCTCGTCTTCGAGCTGCTATCGTATAATTTGTACGATCTGTTGAGGAACACGAATTTCCGTGGCGTTTCGCTGAACCTCACGCGCAAATTTGCGCAGCAACTGTGCACGGCTCTTCTGTTCCTGAGCACACCCGAACTGAACATAATACACTGTGATCTGAAGCCCGAGAACATATTGCTATGCAATCCCAAGCGATCGGCCATCAAAATTGTTGACTTTGGCAGCTCCTGTCAGCTGGGACAGCGCGTAAGTATCTGAGTATTCCCTGTAAACCATGTGCATATGGGGGGATCATATCTGTATTGCTGCTGTATACTCTGTAAATGAGTGGCCCATATACCCTGTAAGCACGTCGAAACCCCCTGTGTGAAGAGAGTATATTAGAAACTAGATAACATAGTAGTGAAGAAGTGTCAGACTCGAATCCCTAGCTTACCAATAGTTGAGGTTCGAGTTTCTAGTCTCAATTGAAACTAAGTTTAGAAACTCTTCTCATTGCAACTCTCCTCAATATGTTTTGTAGATCTATCAATACATCCAATCGCGCTTCTATCGATCACCGGAGGTGCTGCTGGGCATTCAATACGATTTGGCCATCGATATGTGGTCGCTCGGCTGCATTCTGGTGGAGATGCATACCGGAGAGCCACTGTTCTCCGGTTGCAATGAGTTCGATCAGATGAACAAGATTGTCGAGGTGCTGGGCATGCCGCCCAAGTATCTGTTGGATCAGGCGCATAAGACGCGCAAGTTCTTCGATAAGATTGTCACCGATGGCTCCTACGTGCTAAAGAAGACCCTCAATGGACGCAAATATAAGCCGCCTGGTTCCCGCAAGCTACACGATATACTCGGCGTTGAGACGGGCGGCCCGGCGGGTCGCCGTCTGGACGAGCCGGGACATTCCGTGTCCGACTATCTCAAGTTCAAGGATCTGATTTTGCGCATGCTCGATTTCGATCCTAAGACACGAGTCACGCCCTACTACGCCTTGCAGCACAACTTCTTTAAGCGCACCACCGACGAGTCGACCAATACGAGCGGCGCGGGCGCCACTGCGAATGCCGGCGCCGGTGGCAGCGGCTCGGGTGGCTCCTCGTCCGCGGGTGGCGGCGGTGCCGGCAGCGGCGGTGGTGCAGGTGGCGGTGGAAGTTTAACTGCAGCGGGCAGTGGCGGCGCAGGTCCTGGTGCTGGTGGCGCCAGCGGCACTGGCAGTGGACCCAACGCCAGTAACAGCAGCAGCAGCAGCGTCGTCTCCTCCAGCGCAGCAGCAGCGGCAGCCGCTGCAGCTGCAGCAGCCAGCTCCTCATCTTCGGGTGGCAGCAACAGCATCGGCGGCGCTGCCAATCAACAGCAACAGTCGCTCGTCTCCAGCAGCAACAGCGGCGTCATCGATCCACAATGTCTAGGTAAGTTTTGATCCTCTTCCTCTCCCTTTCTAACCTTCTGCCACGCTCTTATTTTGTATAAAATTTTTGTTTTTTTTTTTTATTTGTTGTGCTCCTCTTTCTCTCTCTCTTTATATAGCTGAAATTTGTCATTTTTTATTATTTGTAAATATCGGAAATCGAAAAGAAAAACCGTATTTATCGATAACGATCAGTAATCGATACAATTGAAGTTAGGTAATTCAAGACATTTGTGTTAAAAGAATGAGATGTCTTGTAAAATCCTATCGATAACTATGCATCGATCGATAATTATCGATAACTATTAAAATATTAAAATGACAGTTGCGAGAATGCTTCTGTTAATCGATAACGATAACTATTTCAATTTGGCTCAATAAGCATTTTTTGGTAAATTTTCAGTTTATTAAGCCACAAAGGTTTTGTTTTTTGTTGAGTTTTTCTTTTTGTTAATAATAGTATTAATAATAATGTTGTTAACAACAAATAGTCATAATCAGTAATCAATGTATTTCATTTGTACTGTAAACAGTATTTAATTTAGTATTTATCTAGTATGTATTTGGTACTGTTGACATTTTATGTGTTGAATTTGGCAACTGCACAACACTAACTTATAGTATTATTTCAAACATTGATGCCATTTGCAGAAAATTTGAATTTTTCGATAAGGGTTTTCATTTCCTTAGCTGCATGGTTGTATATATATGTAATTATGTGTGTGTGTGTGTGTGCTAAAAGAAAAAAAATCAATTCGATTTGAACAAATTTAAAAAGAAATATAAAAATTGAAAGAACAAAAATTGTCAAAAAAAAAACAAAAAAATTGATTTAAATTGTAGCTAAAAATGTTAAAATTAAGAATTTTTCTATACATATATATATATATATATATATATATATATATATATATATATATATATATATAGATGTGTATATATATGTATATATACATATCGATTATGATTTTTGTTACTATATATATCTGATAAAAAGAAAAAATATTTAGTTGCATTTATACATATTATTAAGCATATATAATTATTATATATATATAAATTGTAAGTGTTCTTTCGTTTTCTTAACGGTAGCACCTTCCCCATTTTCAAACCAAAAAAAAGTGTTGTCAAACGTAGATATTTTTTTGTTTGTTTTTTTTTTTATTATATTTATTTTGATTATTGTATTAATTTCTACTTGCAAGGCAGAAGCAGGCGGAAGCCAACAAAGAAACTCAACTAATTTATGCCCACAATTATTATGCTCTCTTTTTCTAACAAAAAAAAAAAAAATCCAAAAACGATACACTTTCGCGTGCATATCACGAATATAACAACAAATCACGACACAGACGAGCGCCGATGACCAGCAACAACAACAACTACTACAACTACAACTACAGTAACAGCAGCTGCAGCCGCCGTCGTAACACCAACAACAAAAGCAAATGCAAATTAGGCATATAAGTACTCAGGATAACAGTAGATAACGACAGCGCAGCAGCAGCGACAGCGTCAACAGTACAGCTGCTATGCAACAGTAATATTAACAGCAGCTGTTATTCGATACGATATGTTTCGTTCCATGGAACGAAAGCGTTTCCATTGCGCACGTTAAGTAAGGCTAAGGCCATCTTATTGTAAATAGCCAGAGGCTCGAGCTCCACCCAAAACACGTTATTTTCCTAATGTGTGGCGCATTAAATAAACTTATTTTTTTCCAAATAAATATTTACATATATATGTATGTGATTACGTATATATACATATATATATTTTTTTTCGCACCTAGTATACATTAATATAAACAAGGCAAATTTAGACACGCTCCAAAGAATAAGTAAAATGAAAAGGAAAACCCAAATAATAGTAATTAAATTAATGTATATTTTAAACTTGTTTCGTTTAGTTTTGCGTGTGATTTTTTTTAATAAATGTCGCTAACAGTTAAGCATTTATTCGTAAGCAACTAGGGCCATAGTATTGTAAATTTAAGCATTAAAAAAATTTAAAAAAAAAAACAATTTAAAATAAAAGTAAAAACTGTTAAAAATATAAGTAACACATAAAACAAGGAATCCTTAACGACTTTCTTAATGACTGCCATACATATATATATATATATAGTATGTATATATATATATATATATATATATATATATATATATATATATATATATATATATATATATATATATATATATATATATATATATATATATATATGTAATAACATCATAAGTTTAACAGTACATAACATTTAAAAATTAACAGCGTACAGACATACAGAATAGTAAAGAAGTGTGTACATAGGCTATATATATATAACGTGTGTGTATGTGTATGTATTGAGGCAAAATAGGGCGCATAGCTGCTAATAACAAAGCAAAGCAAAAAGAAAGATAAACATTACTTAACAACTCTTCCCAATGTGAATCACATACACACACATACATACACTGTCAACTGTCAACTGTCAACTGTCAGAGGTATATATCCGTGTCTTGCTTGCCTACTCTTTTGGTTGTTAACGCTTTTCACTTCACTCACACAAACACACACGCGCCTACACACACATTCTCGCTCTGTTTGGCCAACTGCACTGCACTGCACTGTACTGCACTTTGTGAACACCTTATACACATGGGAGCTAATAAGTTTGAGTGAGAGACTTGAAAATTTGCACAGACAAATTCGATACAAACAAGCTTTTAACACAACAGCAACAAAAAATTGAAATTTCGCTCTATTATACAACATAAACAGAAGGGTATTACGCCGTCGCACTCTGAAGAATTAAGTGTTTTCGTCCTTGTATGTTGCTCGTAAGCAGCTAAGAGAGCTTGCTCGATTGAATATAGATTGTGCTCTCGCTTTCGCTCTCTCCGTCTCTCGAATGTAGACGCGATCCACATGTTGATTGCAGAAAATGTTACCGTTAAATAAACATGCTTGCTTCTACTTGCTAAGCCAACTGCAGCTATTCCTCTCTACACACACACACAAACGCACGCACCCTGACACGCATTCATTGCATACGTAAACAAAACTAATCGTGCTTCAAATCAATTGTAAAAGCAATGTTAAATAACAGATCAGCTAATCTGGTCGATTTAACACAAGCTTTGTCGCAAGACAGTAAACATACTTGAAACATTTTTTTTTTACCGAAAAAGAAATAGAAAATAAAATATAAGATAACTCATACAACAAATACCAAATCTAAACACAAATCATAGTTTTTAGGTGTGTAAAAATAGTAAAAAAAAAAAATAAATGAAAAAAAAGCAAACGAAATAATTAACATTAGGAATATTAATAATTATAAAATATATTTAATGATTTAAAATGAAATACGAAGAAATCGATAGCATTGCATACAACAGAAACATAAATCAATACTAAAAAACTAGCATTTAACAGATACACACACACACATACGTACATATACGTATATACACACATATATACATATATACACACACATACATATATATACTTGTGTATGCAAACATATATATGAGAATTGAAATTGAAAACGAAAATAAAAATGAATTCAATAGAAGATAGAGAGAGACAGACAGATAGGTAGATAGACAGAGACAGAGGCAGAGATGGGAGTTGCATATGTATTGTATATGTGTTTGTATAATTCTACAATTTAGCGTTTAGCACCCGAGTAAACAATTCAAGAATTTAACAAATAATTAATAATTAAAACAAAAAAGAAACAGAAAGAGGAAACTTTAAAAAGTTGTGTAAAATACTTAAAGCAAAAGCCGATAAAGAGTGTTTTAAATTTAAGTTAAATTACAATAAACAGACACATACACACAATCATCACACACCATACATAATTTAGTTGAGAAATAATAAAAAAAAATGGCATAGAGAAAAGGAAAATTAAAAACGAAATCATAAAATTTATATGAAAATTAATTGCAAGCATTTAGATTTAGGCCACGAAAAAAACCCAAAACCAAAAGTATTGAAAACATATTTAGAAAACACGCAAACCAAATTTAATAACCAAAAAATAAATAAAATAAAAATTCAATCGCAAATGCAAAGCGATCAGTCGAAATGCCTCAAGATATGCAGCAACATTTTGATGTCAAGCCCCGTGTTAACTAACGGCAAATGGCTGCAACCAAAATGGCGGCCAGCTATTTTAGTGCTGCGCAAAGAGCAATGCAATAACGAAACAGTATTGCTAAATGAAAATGCAAAAAAAAGACAAACAATGTAGAAGATGAAGAAAAGACAGAAACTGGTTGAAAATGAAACGCATTTAGTTTAACAATTTAATGAAAATACAAAAACAACACAAACACACATACACAGGCAACACACACATACACTCTCATGCATTTGTGGCATTTATATATATATATATATATATATATATATATATATATATATATATATATATATATATATATATATATATAACGTAAAGCTGATGGTTTAAGTTTAATGAGTACGAAATAATTTATGAATGATTACTTAATAATAAGTTAAAAAGAGAGAAAACCCAAGAAAACATGAAAACTAAAAGCAAACAACAAAAAATGACAAAAAAAGCGAAAAAACCCTTCAATAAAAATTTATGATATAATCAACAAAAAAATATGAGAACTTTTGCAGTGTTAACATTGACAGATTTAACATTTATTAAATTATTTAACATTTGCTTTTGCAGGTCTGTTATTGCACCATGCGAACAACAACAACAACAGCAGCAACAACAACAACAGCAATGCCAATGCGATGAACTTTTCGGCGCTCAGTCTGCAGCCGCAGCCAGCGACAACAGCGAACAGCAGCAGCAGCAGCCTAACCAACAACATTAACATAAACAACAATAACAGTCTGAATAGCTTAAATCACAGCAGCAGCAGCGTCGGTGTCGGCATTAGCGGCGGTCGCCGCAATATTTATATGAGCAATAGTTATCCACACGCCATGGACTGTGATCCGCCGCTGGGGCAACAACAAATGCCGCCGCCGCCGTTGCCGCCCGTCTCGGCTGCTACTATGGCAGCGGCAGCACTACGTCTCGGCCAGCCGCCGTTCGGACGCATGCGCAGCAGCGGCGTCGCCATTGCGCCACATCAGAATTTCAACAGCATTAAACATAACGGTAATGTAGTACAACCGCCACCACCGCCGACGTCGCTGCTGCTGCCGCCGCTGCCACCACCCGCCGCACATCAACAAATGCAACTGCCGACACAGCCGCAGCCGCATCACAGTTATGCGCCAGCATCGTTGCCGCTCGATTTGATGCATCATTATGGCAACATGTCCGCTGCTGCGTCACATCTGATGATGACAGATTCGAGCGTTATCAGCGCCTCTGCTGCCGGCGGTCCTCCAGCTGGTTCCGGACCGTCCTCATATGGGGTGCTACTCTATCATCCACAGCCGTTAGCGCCACTGCAGCTGCCCATGCCGCTGCCAGCGTCTGCATCGACATCATCATCACTAGCTGCATTGCCAGCGTCGGCAGCGACGTCAGGCAGCGTTAGCTCTGCAGCGGGTGCCAGCAGCGATGCCTCTTCGTCGTCGCCCATGGTGGGCGTATGTGTTCAACAGAATCCTGTAGTTATACATTAGCGTTACCTGCCGTCTATATAAACTATAATTTAACATTTTATATTTTATTTGCTCTTTTTTTTACACCACACACTCGCGCACGCAAACGTCTGTGTAGCCAGCTTTTGTGCTATCTTTTCTCTCTCTTTTGTGTGTGCGAGTGTTTCCGTTCTCTTAGCTCGCCAGCAGACACTGCTATTTATTGCACATCCATCCAAACACACACACACATCATAGCTAGCTGAAATTTACACTCACACATACACACACACACACATGCATCGGTTTATTTAAGTCATGCTTTCACCATGCAGCCGTCTCGCTCATACACTCATACACACACGCACACACACACACACACACACACACACACACACACACACACACACATATACAAACACGCATTGCTCATCGCGTTTACAATTAGCAAGAGTTCTTATTAATTAGAACGTTTTTTTTTTTACCTAGTTTTAAATGCATAAATTTAATGTAACCATAACGAAATAATTTTACTTATACAGAATCAAAAGTAAATTTTATTTAATTTTTAATTTAAATTATGTAATTTTATTTGAAGAGCAATTGCGCAGTAATTTTCAAATGAAAACTAATTTTGCTTGATTTAAAGCGAGCACAACAAAAGAAAATATTGTATACCACACAAGTTGTACTCCGTTTCTTGTGCCTTAAATTAGCACCTGGGCGCGATAGTGCTTCTGCAGCTTATTGGCCTTAGTGCCCAACTGCATCTGCCACTTGGACTGCACGCGTTTCATTAGATGAATGTCGCGTGCTTTACGCGCCGCTGCTTGCTGCTGCGTCTGCGTCCAGCCCAGTGCTCGATATTCGCTCAGCACGCGATGTAGCTTCCGATCCGACTTCTTAAGCGCAACTGCGCGAGTCGGTTGCAGGCGCTGCTTGTAATAGCGCAGGAGCGACCGATGGCCAATAACGGCGCCAGACGGCAAAACCAATTGGTACTCATCGCCATCGAGCAGATCAGGCACAACCTCTTCGTCAATGTCCATGCCCGCTTTCTGCAAGATAAATTTGTGAGATAGTAAATGAGACGCAATAGGCAATTGCAGCGAAAGTTCGAGATGCTTTAACGAAATTGGCTTTTTATCGATAGTAAAGGACTGAACGAATGAAACCGATGATTCAATACTTACATGATCCGGATAACTAGCGCTGTAATCATAATATTCAGCATATTCGGCCAAGGCGACGCCTTCGTGGAGCATCTGACAGTGTCCTTTGTCGATCATATGTTTTCGGACAGCATCCAGCGAATAGAAAGTCTTGCCACGATCATTGCACCACAGGCAAATGAAGTAATTAGCCACCTTTTCGCCCAGGTAGTAGAGCAGGCCCTCGATATCCGTGCAGTAGTCAGTGTCAGGTATGAAGAATGAATGTGTGATTGACATGTGCTTGAGGTTCTCTACCAGATCCTCGCTCTGATGGGCGCAGAAGAGGCAATCGCGTTCGGTCAACGGATTCTCAGCTATCTTATCCCATTCATCCGAATCGATCTGAAAATGTCAACTGGAGTTTAATGCCATTCAATTTAACTCTCAGCTGACACTTACCTCTTCCTCTTCAATGTCCTCAAAGTCGTCGTCGTCGTCATCATCATCCACTTGCATTGCCCGCTCTGCGAATGCGAGGCGTCCTTTGCCCGCAGCAGCTGCTGCCAGCGCCGGATGTGGGCGCGGCTCCACAATGCTTTTGACACACACATCGGACACACTATCTGTGTCTGTCTGCTGCCGTTCGAGCCGAGCTAGCGCCTCCTTGTGCTTCTTGCTGTTGAGATGATTGTCGTGCGCCTTCTGGTTGCCAAACTGTTTGCGACATGCGGTGCAATAGATGCTCATCTGTTGCTCCTCGATGGCCGTTTCTGTGGCGCTGCGGGCGCTCAGCACACGCTGCTGGAACTCCTCTGCCGTAACTGGCGGCAACTGCGCCACGCGCCTCTTTAGATTGTAACGATGCCAATCAGTTTTGTAGTGCTCCCTCTGTATGTCCGCGTTGGCGAAGCGCGCATCGCAATTGATACACGTGAAATGTGACATTGTAGGGATCTCTTTTTTTGTCTTTATTTTTTGTGTCTACCTAGATTTTGGAATTTCGCAACGAATCAATGATTAGAAAACAACAAAAGACTCAACACGTTCTTGGTTATCGATAGACCGATTGCACGCTCTGCATGTGGCGGCTAACGATTCACTTTTGTTGTATACGAGTTAAGGCTGCCTGATATGATACTCTACGGCGTTCTCACTGAATTGAAGTGTTTATTAGAACAAATTACTAAATAGTAACTCTGTACATAATATGATTTAAAAAAAATTATTGATGGCGATAATACTCACGGTCATCTTAATGTAGTGGACACGTGGTATACCACATTGGCATTTTGATGAAATGAAAGCAGCTTTAAATGGGGCCTTTACTTAATCAATACTGAATATCTTACTTAAATTATGAACATTTTAAGCGAGGGGAGCTTATTTTTATGAATTTTTTTATCGCAAACTTGATCGATGTGCGATAACATAACGCGTGTACTGAAAACGCAGCATTTGGGTGTGCGCACAGTTGCAATTCGATTCGATAAGAGTAAGTACCATGCAAGCCTTAAAATATTTGCACCGGCTGCCGCAGCCGATTTCTCAGCCTTCTATAAGTTATAATGCAGTAAGTATGCCGTGCCAGCGATATTGGTGAAAAAGCCAAACTAATTATCATGTTCAATTGTCATAGGCGTTCGCGGGCGAGCAGCACAAGCAGTGGACGTGCACCCAACACACAACCGCCAACTTGCCAGCCGTTAGAGGCGCCCAAAATAATTATTATACATCCGGGGTCGCAACATTTGCGTATTGGACGTGCCGCCGACCTCAATCCGTTGACCATTCTGCATGCGGTCGCCTACAGGCGAATACCTCAAGACGGAGATGCGCCACATCACGATCCATTGCTACCGCCACTAGACAACCTGAACTCCACTCAGCTGCAAGCGGAGTTTGAGGAGCAACGTCTGGCTGTCTCTCGCCTGCTGCAGCATTGCGTGGTCGATGAACAGAATCGTTTGCGTGTCGCTACGCCGCCCCAGCAGCTGGCTCACTTCAATCGCAGCAGCATCGCCGAGCAAGTGCCGTCACCTGTGCCGCTTGAGGAGGACAAGAACTGGCATAGCGAAGCGCCCGTGCTCTTCGATGAGCAAATTCTCCGCTTGAGTGCCAGCGACGCCCACAATTATGATATACACTTTCCCATCCAGCGCGGCGAGCTGAATGTGCATGGCGGAAAGGGTGGCTCCCTGCAGGCAACATTGTCGCACCTGGAACACATCTGGTCGCATGCTCTGGAGCAATGTTTGGGTATATCACTTCGAGAGTTATGCACGCATAGCGCCGTTCTCGTTGTGAACGATGTATATGTGCGACGGCATCTGCGCGAGGCAATGACCCTGTTGCTGCAGCGGATGGGATTCCAGCGCTGCTTCCTTGTTCAGGACAGCGTGGCTGCCACCTATGGCGCGGGCATTGGCTATGGCTGTGTGGTGGACATTGGCGCCCAAAAGACTTCGATTGCATGCATCGAGGATGGCATATCGCAGCTGGATGCACGCGTCCGTATCAGCTACGGCGGTGGTGACATTGACCAGGTGCTGCTCATGCTGTTGCGCAAATGCGGATTTCCCTACCGCGAATGCTGTGTGCAGGAGAGCTATGTGGATGCGCAGCTGTTAGACGAGCTAAAGGAGCGGTTCTGCCATTTGAACGCGAACGTTTGTGGGGCACAGGAGAAGCATTTCACACTTCGTCAACCGCAAGGCCAATGGGTGCGCTACACCCTTCAAGTGGGCGATGAGGCAATCATGGCACCCTTAGCTCTCTTCCATACAGAGCTACTGAACATAACGGGTAAAACAAAAGCTGTGCACACGCAGCAATCGGCGCAGGAGCAGTATGACTGTGAGGATTGCTGCGATGCCGAGTATCTACGAGAGACTGGACGACGCAATGGTGTGCGTGGAGATATGAGCATCATTGGTAACTCTTCTGCGCCCATATTCAACTCGACTAAGCCGCCACAGCTGCCCATCACGGCCGACGATGAGGAGCTGATTGTGGTCGACCAGGATGACACGACAGTCAGCAGCAACAGCAACTCCCAACAGCAGCAACTGTTGCAGCAACAGATGCCCAAGTCGAGCAATGCGTGGTACTTCAATGCAGGCGGCCAGGTCGTGTCGCTCGATCAGGCTGTCATACGTGCGATTGGACGTTGTGGCAGCTATGAGACGCGGCGCAAAATGTTTGGCGCCATTCTGCTAGTGGGCAGCAGTGCCAAGATGCGCGGATTGGCCGCCTGGCTGGAGCAGCGTATCAGCCAGCAGGTTCCACCCGGCCTTGAAGTCAATGTCTTTAGCAAGGGCATGGATGTGGGCATGGTCGCGTGGAAAGGCGCCGCCATCATGTCGGTACTTGAGAGCGCACGCGAACTGTGGATCACCCAGCGGGAATGGCAACGCTATGGCTTACGCATCCTGCGCGAACGTTCGCCCTTTCTCTGGTAGAGATTCAAGTTTTTTATATCCAATGTGTATAGCTAATTGAAATTGTGTATTTATGCATTTAAGAAATAATATTACTTTTATAAGCGCCAATTGATTTGAGAAATATTTCATAAATTTTAAGAGAACTTGTCAAAATCTCCAACATGAGCGTTTTATCCAATTAGTGCATTAGCACTTTATATATGATATATATGAACGCGTCTCAATATCTGATTGGAGTACTCGTATAGATTAGTTATTTACTTATTGACAAATTGATGATGTTCTATATCGCATATGTATAGCAAATTAAAATTGAACATTTATAAACTTAACAAATAACTGTAATAAGTCCTTTGTTCAATTGCTGATTGCATGTCTAAATGACATCTAGCATTTTCGCGATAACGATAACGATAAGCATCTGCACTAATAGCTAACCCTATCAAAGGACATTGTACTCTCTTTAGTATGGTCAACATTGTTATCGATTTCTTAAGTGCAACTTACAGCACTGAATGGCAGTTAAAATAAGAATAAGCAAATACGTGTTTTTTATAAAACCAACATCAATTTAATTATGAAATATACACGCATATAAAAGGCGTTTGTAAACAGTTTAGAAAAAAATAACAAAAAAGCAAGAAATGAAACTAGGCCAAATACTTCGGCGCACTGGAACCCATGTAGTGATAAAGATCACCTAATGTGGATCGGACTAGTTTTGCTTTTATGGTTTCCCGATTAAGCCGTTTGTGTGCCTCGAAGCGATGGCAGCCACCAAAGCTGAAATAATAGTTGCCGCCTTCGCTACCGGTAATCCATAGGATGTCAACTGGCGGCACATCATCCGCGTTAGTTTCCGCCTGCAAAAGAGAAATTTTTACTGCTTTTGCTGGAATCAAATAAAGCGTGTTTTTGTGTGTTACGCACATCGATGGTGGCCATGAGTGATTGAACTTTCATCTCATCTAGGACGGAGGGTATCGGCCGTTTAATTACGCTCATTGGCACATTATGCACCTCCTCAATGCCCGCCGAGTGGACGGAATTGTCTAAGCTAGCCATTCGTTTACTGTTGCCTGGATTGGGTTGGAGACTTGATAACTATTATTGGCAACACGGCCAATGTTGTGAAATGCGAGCAATAACAATTAAACTTGTGCCGGAGTTGCCACCCCCCGCGAATAGCTTACCCAGTTTCTGTGTCGCCCACAATTTTTGTCCGCTGGGAGGCGCTGCAATGCGTCTGCTCGACTGCAATGCGAATTGCTTAATGAAGTTCATGCAGGTGCCAACAGTCAACAAATTGGACGCGATATTCGCTGCTGGAGCGTTTAAACTTGTTTTGTTTTATTTCGTATGAATGTGGTGGTTGTCACACTTTTCTTTTCATTCCTTTTTTCTTGCGGTTTTACTTTATTTTCTGCATAATCAACAATCTTGTTGGCCCCCTGCCCCAAGTGCAATCTGTCGTAAAAAAAGGCAAATGCGACTTGATAAAAGTAAATGAAAACGAATTCTAATTGAGCACAATGCTCTAAGACTGGGATTGTTTGCATTATACACATACCCCCCACATATGACTACGTGCATATGTATGAATGTGTATCTACATACATATGTATGTGTGTGAGTATGTCAACGAGCGCGTCAGGCATTTTGATTAGCATCCGTAAACGTTGTTTTTACCAAGCGACTGCCTATCAGTAGATAAAGATGAATATATAAGCAATGTTAACTTGCAAGTGCCTTCAAAATCAAGTATATCTACAATAAAAATAGCAATTTTTTTCTCCCCATTCCAATTATTTAAAACTTTTGAGCTTTGTTTACAACACTGGTCAGCAGGCTGATCGTTGTACAACATTGCCCGCCAAATTCAAATTTAAATTCAAATTCAAATGAAATGATCTCGAACATGTCATGAAGATTTTTCAAGGCCAATTTTTTGCACAATAAATGGGCCAAGGAAACAAACTGAAATGCATATATATGTATGTGTATATGTCTACAAGAATATTGAATGGGTTTTACCCGTGACATTGAAACGACTGTTGGTGTGCTTAGTCATGTAGACGGCAAAGACAGCAAAATTAGAATTTTGTCTATAGTGTATCGAATCTGTATCTGTATCAGAAGACAATGTGAACAATCTTCAATTAACCATTACCAGTTGTACGACAAGGCCGCGACAAGCGAATTCTAAGCAATTTCTTGAATATCACAGACCGTTGATTTTGCTACCTCTTACAAAAGGTAAGTGACGGCGGAAATTAATCAACAGTTATGTTTCGGCATTTGCTGCTATTGCCGCAGGATATTTTCGATACCTAAAAGATATATTTATTTTGTTCGTTTTTTATTTTGTTTTTCATACACTATGCAAATTAATTTAGTTAAAACGATTGTGTTGATAAGTAGCCTGATAATCGTGCAAATCGATGGCATACAAGGTGATGAAGGATATTTTCGATACCATCAAAGTGAATGTCATCGATTATTATGCACCCTTTATTTACAGATGCCGATGGCAAACGTATTGTTAGCAATTATGAGCGTATCAAGAAGCTTTATCCACAGCTATCGTCTAGTGAATCATCGCAATGGCGTTACGCTGACAAGGATCAGAAGCATCCGTGCAAGCGCGAGTGTGTCGAGCAACAGCCCATGACCTGCTATTACTATATGGTGGTTCACTACGATGACACGATGACTGCTACATGCAAGCGCTATCTCCAATCCAAATATCGGTTCAAGGTGAATGGCAAGGATTATATCGATAGTTTTAAGCTGGCGGAACTGGAGCCGCGTAATGATGATTGCAAATACGCCGACGGTATCGAGTCCCAGATCATGGTTGTCAATGGTCATCTGCCGGGCAATTCCATTGAAGTCTGCTACGGCGACACCATCGTAGCGGACGTTATCAACAGTATGCACGAGACGACGACTATACATTGGCATGGCATTCATCAGCGCTCAACGCCACACATGGACGGTGTACCACACGTCACTCAGTACCCCATTGAAGCGGGCCAGGCGTTCCGCTATCGCTTCGAGGTGGACCATGGCGGCACCAATTGGTGGCACAGCCACACCGAACACCAGCGCGCTTTTGGACTAGCAGGTGCATTAATTGTGCGTCAACCGCTTAAGCTGAATCCCCATGCCCATCTCTACGACTTTGATCAATCCGAGCATGTGATCATGATACAGGATTGGGTGCATAATTTCGACGAGAGCGTCGCCGAGAATATACTAATTAACGGACGCGGACGCAACATGAAGAAGAACAGCAAGGTGAAGCCTACGCTTTATGCAACATTTGGAGTTATTCGTGGTGGTCGCTATCGATTCCGTGTCATTTTTAACGGTAAGTTGTCAAATATAACTTCAAGGTGTTTGAAGATATTTAAAATTTGGAATTGTCAGTTTTTTTGCACTACATAAATTTTTTTATAACTCTTAATTTTGATAAAATTCGGCTTTATGAAATGCCGTTACATTCAGTTCACAATCACGAATATATACACGCCGTTTACAACACTGAAACATGCACACTTGCCAATCCTAGTGTATAATTTAAATTAAATAATAGTTGATTAATGATTAAATAATAGATTAAATAATAGATTTCAAAATCTTTAGAAATTACAATTGAATAATATTAATGGTAATATATTTGCAGGAGTGTCAAACTGTCCGATTAGCCTGAGCATCGACAATCACGATCTGGTGGTTATCGCGAGCGATGGCAACGATATTGAGCCTGTCGAGGTGCAGAAAATTATGTTCCATGGCGCTGAACGCTTTGATTTTGTGTTGCACGCAAATCAGGATGTGGCGAACTATTGGCTACGGGTCAAGGGCTATAGCTTCTGTGCCAAGAATCAGCTGCATCAGGAGGCGGTGCTGCACTACCAGAACGCGAATACGCAGGCCTTGGACACAAGCACATTAAGCTATGCTTACGATGCGCCTGGCATTATGCTCAATGAGTTAGGTGACGATACGGGTGGCAATAGTGCCGAGAGCATATCGCTGGTAAGCTTGAATGCACAGCATGTGCAGCCAGCGCTTAATCCAAGTCACACTTATTACACGAGCATGAATGCGCTCGAGCTGCGAGGCGAGGGCTTTCGTTTCCAGATGGACGACATCACCTTCAGCATGCCGAAGATGTCGCTACTACAGACTCGCAATCTAGGCATTGGTCAATTCTTCTGCAATAGTTCGCAGCAGGCGGCGCTTGGCTTCAATTGCAAGAGCCGTCACTGCAAGTGCTCCAATGTCATCCAAGTGCCGGCCAACAAGAATGTGGAGTTTGTCATTTCTAGCAAATCTAATACGGCACATCCCATCCATCTGCATGGCTACACATTCCGGGTGGTTGGGATGGGTGTGCTCGGCGAGCAGCGCATTGGACAGATAGAAGAGATTGATCGGCGAACACCGCTGCCACGTCGCGGCCGTGGCGCTCCGCTTAAGGATTCTGTACAGGTGCCAGCCTTCGGCTATACCATCATCCACTTTAACACGGATAGTCCGGGCTATTGGATCTTCCATTGCCACATTTCACCGCACTCGGAGAGTGGAATGGCAGCTGTTTTACGCGTTGGCGAGGATGTCGAAATGAAAATGTGCCCCGTTAGCAATTGCGGGCTTTGTAGTTCAGTGACATAATAAAACTTAAACCAAACTTTATTAAAATTACATTTAAATACCTATCTACATGTCACAATAAACCGTTACAACGCTAGCCAATGTCGTTAGTCAGTGTTGTACAATCTCACATTGTTCATCTTGCCGTTTGACACGTGAACTTAGTTATCGGTTTTCGATAACCACAAAATGTAAACAAACAGCAAATATCTGCCTATAAGCGCATTATGTCTTCCACAAAAAATGGCAAAAAAGTAATCGAAACCGATTCAGATGAGGAGGACGAAGCACAAATGCGTTTGTTCTTACAGGCTGCCGATCACACGCTGCTCACTAATGATATGTATAAGACACAATTAACTACAACTACGACGAGCTCCGTTGAAGCACCGTCAGTTGCCTTACCCGCACAAGATTTGCCTAAAAGTGAGCGCTACCTGGCAGATCAAGATGCAGCACCTGCTAGTGATCTGCAAATCAGTAAAGAAATGCAAACACATCTATGGGGCAAACTAAGCGCGATTATAGAAAATCAAATCGAATATTGTGTGAGTGAGCAGCCTGTAAACAGATCACAGGAAGAGGAGAAAGGCTGGGTTAGCCAAGTCAGATTGGTGGCTAATGCCGATTGCTATGTCATTGACGACATAGAGCTGACAGCGGGCCCACAGAAGAAGCCCAATATAAGGAGACGACTGTTGGAAGGCGACGAGAGGCAAGCGATTACAGCTGCTGCTCTGGCTTCCGTTGTCGTCGATGGCGCCTCAATACTCAGCGGGCGGGATATGGAAAGCTGGTTACCGCGCAAGCCACGCAAAGATAAACTTTTTGAATACAGAGCCAGTGATGCACTGGGCCACAAGCTGCACGCTATTGAGCCCACGAATGAGTTCACCAAACAGCGGCGCAAGAACAACTGGAATGAGGTAAAGATTAGCCAAAGATTTCGCAATAAAAAGACAAAAGTTTAGCTTTGATAAAATTGTTATTGCTATTAAGAAGGCCAGAAGCTACTTAAGAGTACATTCTGCTGCTATTCTCCAATGAACCAGGAATGGAACCGGCTATATAGATTATTCAATCAATATTCACAATTCATTTATAATTTAAAATACAAAATGTGATTATTTAATTAACATTGTTAAAAATTAAATAGTTGTCATGCATGAACATTCATAATTCATATATTTTTATTGTTTATTTGTTAACATTTCATATTCCTGAGTTTCCTTTCCTTCGTTTTTCACAACTCTCTTTTTTTAAATAGGTTTATCTACTATTGTTTCTCAGTTTACAAATTCTAGATATATATATATATATATATATATATATATATATATATATATATATATATATATATATATATATATATATATATATATATATATATATATATATATATATATATATATATATATATATATATATATATACATATATATATATACGGTGTTAAGCTGGCCTAGATGCTAATTATTTTTCATTTAAAAAGATTCTAACTAAATTCAATTATAAACATTTACATGCTGTTTATATCGTTTATCGTTCGTATTTTGACTTGTTATTTAAGTATTTTTCTATCTATGAAAACAGTGAGTGTAGAAATATATAGGGTATTTAAATTTCGGCACTTTGAGGCTATTCTAATGGATGCTAGTGGAACTTTCCTGCTTCAGCCATGCTGTATGGCACTCTTCTAATCCTAACTGTTCCGATTTAAGCCAATAGCATAATATCTACTGTGACTAAATTGCTGTTTTAGGTATCAAAATTGTTTTGATAATTCGTTGTGCTGGCCATCGTATTGCTGTTGTTGCTCATTTGCCCATCGAGCAGGCCGTATAGGGCATTGCTGTTTAGCATCTGTTGTTGGCCGCTGCTCACGTTGCTTAGCGAGATGCTGGAGTTGGTGCTGCCGCCGAGCTCTTGCAGCATTTCGCCAACGATGTTACCCATGCTGTTGCTGCCAGTGGCACTGCTGCCACCATCATCGCCTGGCTGCATTTCGAGTATGTTAAGAAAATCGTGTCCATTAAAATCGTGCTGGTTCTGCTGTTGTTGTTGGAGTTGGAGTTGTTGCTGTTGCTTCTGCATGCTGCTTTGACTCTCCTTCATCAACTTGTCGTATTCCTGAAGCACGCTGGTGAATTCACCGATCTCGACGCGATTTCGCGATATCACCTTATGCTTGTAGTAGTTGTGGACCTGGGTGAGCGAGGTGCCCGTCATACTGAAGTAGGCCCTCTCGAGCGGCAGCAACTGCAGCATCGTTGACTTCTCCAGCTTATCGTCGATGTCATAGAAGCTGCGATATTCTGTGATAAAGCTGCGCATAAATTCCTCGGCCGCATCCGTCAGTAGCATGACCGCCGTCTCAGAGCAGTCCGTGAAGCCCGCCAGCCGGAGCAGGCCGCACATGACTTTACGCATCGCATGCCGACACGTGTTGCTGGAGATCTCTGGATATGGTTGCGGATCACCACGTGAATACGCCGTATCCACTGTAGGTATAAACCAAATCGGTTTCTGAAACTTCTGCTCGCTGACCAAGTCGGCGGCATTCTCTGGTGGAAAGTCCACTTCGGGTATCATTTGGCAGGGATTGAGCAGATAATTTGAGGTACCCTTCAAACAGTATACAACATGATTAACATATGCATATTCAAATATTCTAATTGGCTTACATTTTTGTTCGAATACGTGTCGATGAGGGACTGCAATACTTCAGTTTGTTTCATAACTTCGATGGTTTGCGTGACCAATGAACTCTTCAGCTCAATTTTGTCGCTATAGAAAAAGATCTGTTATGCTATGTCACAGGCTGGTAGGCTTCGCTGCACTCACTGTTTATCCACTGCCAACAAATCGCCGCGTTGCCGTAACTCATCCAGTTTCGGCTTTTTGGCGGTCGTCGGCACGTATTTGTCCGCCGCGAACGTCCCACACTCCTCTTCCATGGCGCCCCAGTGTTCGGTTTGCATACTATTTACGCTACCTTAGTTTTTAGATTTAGTTTATAAACAATTGCCGCTGTGCTGTCAAACGTCAGAATTGGCAGTTATCGATAGTCAGCTGTGACTGGTCAGTGCGCGTACGTGGCAACGCTTGCTGCATACGTTACAGTTGTTTCAATAATATATACATACAAATTTTATTACCAATTTCTGTTGATTACAATTGACAAGCTTGCATTTTTGGTTTTTTTTTTTATAAAGAATGCATGTCCATGTGTAAGTTGAAGGAGAACATGATGATTAGTTGATTGCATTTAATCGCTGGCGCCCTTGACAATTGGCAGCGCCGCTATGCGGTCGGCCGTGGCAAGTGGCAACGCCGTTTAGATGGCAAACAGGGGCAATATGTAATATTGCCTCGTATTATTTGTTTTCTATTTAGACTATTTATTACTTAGATAAATTGTAAGTTGAAACAAGGAACAAACTGAAAACAAAATTCCACAAAGACGCAGACAACGCCTAGGTTTATACGCGCCGGCACACAGCGCCAATATGCATCAACAGCACATGGATCTCCATGCCCCAGTGGACCTAAACAAGGTAAGTGGAACACAGATAATAACTTATCAGCTGAGCTAAACCAATTTGTGTAACTCTTATAGTCCCTGGACGAAATGACGCCGGAGGAGCGAATGCGGTAAGCCAACATACCAACATTTTCTAATAACTGGATACTCTGATAGCATAGTTCAAGGTACACTCAGCTAAATTTGCATACTTTACGTGGTTTCTTTGTTTTTAGCGCCGAGCACCAGTTAATGGTTGAGAAGCATAAGGGCCACGATGCCATGCACTCGGAAATGGTTATCATATTGTTCATGACATTGGTCATTGCCCAAATCATATTGGTCGAGTGGAAGAAACGTCACTACAGATCCTATGCATTTGTCACACTGCTGGCCATGTGGCTAATACCGCTTATTATCTCGTGCACGTTCCTCTGGGTACGTTTCATTATCATTTGGCTTATATTCACGTGCATTACGGCTCTCGTCATGCGTCGGGCCACAACAAAACCAATACAGGGCACAACGCCCAGGTGAGCGAGAGGGAGATAGATAATTTCATTGATTTTTGTACTAACTTTGGTTCCATTGACAGGCTCGTCTATAAATGGTTTTACTTTATTTACAAGCTAAGCTATGGCCTGGGCATCATTGGCTATCTGGTCATAATGGCCGCCTTTCTTGGCATGAACTATATATTTTCACAGCCGCCCCATATCTGGATGGATGTGGGTCTTATGTTCTGTTTCTATGGCCTGTATATTGGCGTACTGGGTCGCGATATATCCGAGATATGTTCAGATAAAATGGCAGCAGCCATTGGTGTAAGTTGACTGATGTGTATTCGAGTGCTTATCTTTCATATGCATATACATATATATATATATATATATTAACTATATAAATTTATATTGCAGTACTATACGCCTCAGGGCATGCCCACACGACATCTAGATCATAATGTATGTGCTGTGTGTGGCAATCAGTTGCTGGTCTCTGAAAAAGAAGAGGGCGTCATCGAGAACACCTATAAGCTGTCGTGCAATCATGTGTTCCATGAGTTCTGCATACGAGGCTGGTGCATTGTAGGCAAGAAGCAGACGTGTCCTTACTGCAAGGAGAAAGTCGATTTACAGAAAATGTTTCGCAATCCGTAAGTGGCCCTTAATATTTGTATTATATGATTGTATATATGTTATACCAATTGCAGTTGGGAGAAACCACATGTGCTCTATGGCAGACTGCTGGATTGGATTCGATGGTTGGTCGCATGGCAGCCGCTCATATTTTTCATAGTACAAGGCATCAACTGGATGCTGGGCCTCGAGTAGGCGAGCAAGAGTAACTGTCCAATTGCGTCTAGTCAAGCACATAAATTGCCTAACACACACTGTGCTTTACACTAACAAACCAACCACAAACAAGACCAACTATTGCAAGAAACCAAAAAAAAAATCCAAAACAATTATAAAAATGAGGTGCACAGCTAAATCCAAGCGAATGAGCAGCATTGGCTGGAGCAGTTCATCTATGGCTTCCTTCAATTCCTTCAAAGCTTGGTTCGACGTCCCCCTAATTGAATTTGTTGTTGCACATCTTCAGTTTCAGTTCTGTCACGTTAAGGTCGATAGTTGAAGAGAAGACCATGTATCTATCTACATATATATTTCCATTTATTCACTATTTTAAGCTGTATAACGATTAACTGGTATTTTAGATATATATACATTTATATATATATATGAGTACATATATAAATATATATGTATATATACTTTGACAGCGTGTATCTATATGAGCATATATATATATATATATATGTATATATATCTGTATATATATATATGTTGTGTGCGGTGTGAATGTTTGTATTACGTCTGCGTATTATGCGTTTTTTGCACTGGATATTGAATTTAATGATCTATATAAACGTAATGAAAACATTGAGTGGATTCTAAGAAAAAGAAAATTGTTATTGTCTTTCCTTTGCATTTAGTTAAGTGAACGAAAAGTTTAGAGACAAACCACAAGCCCATGAAACTGGTTTTTATTGATTTTATGCGACGACATAAAGCTAGGAAATGAAATGAATATATATATATATAGAATATGTGCTTTGAATACTATTTTGATACTGACTGCTCTAGGCACATACCCTGTAAAAAGGAAAGGATAGAAAACTACATTTTTCTTCTCTTCAAATTGCATAGCTTTGTAGAAGACGAAAGCTTAAGCTTTATAGAGTCTATATATGCTTATAGATGATTCCTTCATCAACTTTCAATGTAGAAGGCAACCGTTTAAGCTATATAGACAAAATATATGTATCTATATTTGTCTTTTTTAATAATTCTATCGGCAGATATACCCTGTAAAAAGGAATATATTTTCCTCTTCTGCAAATCGTTGGGCCCGGCTTAAGCTTGAGCCATACGAAGACGGTATGATGTGTACTTAGATATTTTTCTTTTATAAGAAGCGTTTCAGTTGACATATACCCTGTAAAAATGACATTTTTGCCACCTTTTCAAATCTTTTTGCTTTGTATAAGGTTAAAGTCTACTTTATATAGAACAGGCTTATGCTTACACAGCTTTTTTTCTTATGAGGTATTTGATTAGACATATACCCTGTAAAATAAAATCTTTTTTCTCTTCATTCTATATGTCGTCAGTCATATGCTTATATATTTGTCTTCTATAAGTTGTCAATGTAAATTTATATGTAGAGGTTTCACGGGAAATATACCCATTAAAGACATCTATATTTATATTTATATATATATCTATATATATAATGGGCTTCTTGTGTACTTTTATGTTCGAGCTCGAGTAGACTGAGGAAGCACTTAAGATCTCTTGGTTCCTGCCACGAAACCCTTCTGTTTTGGAAACCTTGTTTACTCCCAAGTTGGTTACGCCCCGACCACAACGGCGAATGCCGCCTTCTGCATAAAGTTTAATCAATAAATTATGCGCTAGTACGGCATATATATATATATAATGCATGTAGCGAGAGCGCAATGACAAATTGCACGCTTCAGCCAATTATGCGAATCATTTTGCACGAAATGGCAAAGAAGGGCGGAGTTCAGCAGCTTCAGGCGGACATCAGCAGCGATGAGGAGTTCGAAAAGTTTTTGCAGCGACCCGGATTGTTGGGTAAAGCAGAGCTACCAGAGCAGAAAACCAACATAAGTATTCTCCATTTACAGTGCTCGATATATATTCGGAGTGGTGTGGTCCATGCTTGGGCATGGTGGGAAGTCTGCGTAAGATCAAACTGGAGCTGGGTGGCGATAATTTGCAGCTGGCAATCGTAAGTCGCTTGTAAATTTGAGGTTATATTGCAAAGTGAGGTTAGACTCGAAACTAATGTGCTTATCTCGATGAAAATAGTGCAAAGCGGGTTCGATCTCGTATCTGGAGCGGTTTAACAAGAAAAGCGAACCCACCTGGATGTTTGTTGCCGTAAGTACGAATGTCGAAATTATTTTGTATTCGTATTAAACTGCATGTAACAAGCAAGGGGGGGGGGCGTAACAGACTTTGTATATAGCGTAAATATTCTTGTTCAGCCCGATGAGCGGAGTTGATCCTGTCATGTCCATCCGTTCGTCCGTCCGACCGTCCGTAGCGATCTCTGTGAGTGTAGAAAGCCAAGAGTTCAATAGATTAAAACTACAGCTCTACGCTGGTATCTCCAAGGTGTCTGCTAGTCGGATACTCCCTCTCAACTTGCTTGCATCTTTGCTTTATATTCAATTAGAATGGAAAGGCGATTAACATCATGTTCGGCACCGACGTGCCCAAGCTGGTGTCCATGATCACACGAGAGCTGCAGTCGACCATCGCTCGGGAGCCCCATCAAACCTACGAAATAACCGAACTGCAGCCGATCGAGCTCGAACAGTTGCGCATTCGGAGCGAGGCGCTCGAGCAGGCGGCCAAAATCGAACTGGAGGAGTGCCGAAGGAAGCGCATCGAGTACTTGAGACATGTTACGGATATGATTATGGAGAATCTGCCAGATATTGGCATAACGGTATTTGGTCCCCAAGTGAATCGAGATATGTTCAAGAAGCTCTCCGAGCCGGCCGATCCCTTGAAGATCCAATGCAAAGACCGCAAAGTCTTCACAATCACCGAGAGCGACTTCAACACTGTTAACTTCGCAGCCGAGAATCCATTGCCTCAGGAAGTTATCCAACACTTGTACGACAAGGAGCTGCTGATGTGCTTCTGGAAGGTGGACGAAACGCTCGGCACTCCGCCCGCCATATTACAGCAGTATGCCAACGAGCTGACCAAGAACATCATCAAGCCACCCGATGAGTTCAATGAGGAGGAGACCGTTCTGCCTCCGCTAATAACAGACCTCGAAATAACGGTACAGGTCAAACTTGAAGGTACGAGATCCCCCTAGCACTGCTTCCGTACACTTTAGAACTTGAAGAGCTCTCGAAATATGCGCATCAATAACGTTTTGCCTCAGTTGTCGTTCGGCTGCTCCGATGTGCCTGCCCGTAGAGCTAGAGAACTTCATTTTACACAAAAACCTAAAGCCAGTAGCATCTTATAAAATTTCAAAAAGTGTTTAAATTTTCAGCTAAAACAAAGCCGGAAGACCAATTAGAGCAGGAGGACGATTTACACTTTAAGACTATAAAAATCCCACCGATATGGATTGCCAGTGATCACAGAACACATGCAGCTCTCATCTACACATATTTCCGCGGACAAACTGCCAGTTTCTTGCCCGCCGACCCAGTCCCAGAGGCTCCCCACATCATCATGACTTTCGATGCGTACAAGAAGAAGGACTTGATCAACTTGGTCAATGCCTGCAAGGAGGATGTGCCACTCTATGGCTTCTTCTCCAGCGATAATCCGGAGGTTGCCGTTTTCATTGCCAACTCCGTGGACAAGTACAACACCAAACCCTATGTGCCGTATGTGAAAGAACTCTTGCAGCTAATCTACATCGATACCAAATTGTGTTCTCTTCTGTCTCTTGAAGCACCGATAAAATTGTGTTGAAAGTGAACAAGGGACCGGGTCCAACAATCGCGCAGCTCATGGAATATGGACCGAGCTATGTTAGTCCCAACTCTGTGGTGGGACACAAGGAGGCTGCCAAATTCTTTCCACCTAGCTACAAATCCGCACTGCAGGAGGAGGCCGAGCTGCATGCGGTCAAGGCCGAGAAGCCTAAGAAGCGTAAAAAGGTGCTTAACTATTCCTATATATATATATATATATATATATATATATATATATATATATATATATATATATATATATATATATGTGTGTGTGTGTGTGTGTATTATACAACTCTTTCATTCATATTCGTGCAGAACAAGAAGGGCGCCGATGCCGAGGAAGCTGAACAGCCGGGTGCCAATGCCCAGGACAATCAACTGGAGGCGGATGAGGCGGCCAAAGTGTCACCCGAGGAGGGCGCCTCCACGACAAGCAGCGGCGAGGACAGCTGCGAAAGTCGCCCAGCGACTGCCGACGGCAATAATCTGCCTGCTGATGGGCCGCAACCCTAGTGTTGATCAGCTACAAGTCCTGGACATCTGTTCTGCGTATACTTCGTGGCATACAATGCCATGCTTTTGCTGTCATTCTGCTGAGACGATGCTAATTTTAACTTAAATTTCACAGAGGTGAATGCATTTGTAACATTTTACACTAGCTATATCTATATATATATATATAGTTACATATAACTTATATAAAAAATTAAGTCGATTGCTTCTTGTACTTTGGTATGAGGGGTCGCCTTTGGTAGCTGCCCTCGAGGTATTGCCAGATGCGTTTGCGCGCCTTTAGGGTGCGCGCCTTTTCCTCCTGCTCCTCGTGCAGAATCTGCTGGCAATCGGCAAGCAGGGATTCCAGCGCCAGCTTGTCAGCGGGAGGAGTCGGCTGCTTGCTGTCGCTTTTCGACTTGGCAACTGCTTCGTCGATTTGCTGAAAGTCTATGTCCAGATCGGGTCCCCAGACCGAATCGTTCTCGCATCTCTCTACTGCCTCGTCGACTTCATTTGGGTCGATGTCGGAGCCCCAGTCTAGCTTGTCGTTAGCCACGTTGCCCATGCGGCACGTTTGACGCAGCTTGGCCAGACGGGAAGTGGACTGGACGGTTATTGGCCCAGCTTTCGCTTGCTCCTCGTCCAGCCAGCAGCAGCCCTGAAGCGTCACCTGGGGCATTAGGTAGCCAAAGGCGCTCTTCATGCTGCGCTGATAGTCATCCTTGATATAACCTAGGGATTTCAGATGTTCCGCCAGTGCCTTGAACCACGCAATTGATCGATGCGAGCCCCTGCCAAAGTGCTCATGGCTGCGGCACTCGCTGCTGATGGACTTGCTGCGTGAGCCGCGCAGCGCCAGTATGAGCTTGCCCAGGCCTAGACGACCGTTCAGATCCCGCAGCATGCCCAGCAGCAAACGGGACTCGCTACTCACGTCCAGCGGTGTGTCGTCCACATGAGCTGTCGGCTTGGCCTGCATGGCCTTGCGGCAATTGTCGCAGCAATTGGAGCGCCGCTTCAGCGAGGCCAACGTCGCTCGATCATCAAAGTAGTTGAGTATATATTGGCGTCTGCATTGACTGATCTGTGTATACTCAAGCATGGCCTGGGCCAGATGCTGCAGCTCCTCGCTGCGCTGCGCCGTCACGGGTTGGCTGTGCTGCAATCGTCGGTGGATCGCGGCATCTGCCTCGCCGTAGAAGAGCACGCATTTGGCTGGCAGGCCATCTCTACCGGCACGTCCTATCTCCTGATAGTAGCGCTCCATGTCGCTGGGAGCCCCATAATGTACAACCAGGCGGACATTGGGCTTGTCAATGCCCATGCCAAAGGCTGTGGTCGCCGCCATAATGTGCACCTCATCGCTGGCAAAGTCCTGCTGATTGCGACGCTTCACCTCGAGCGGCAGCTTGCTGTGATAGCTATGACAGCGTTTGCCGCGGCTGGTCAGCTCCTGTGCCATGTGCTCCGTGTCCCGTATCGTATTGCTGTAGATGATAACGGCACCTGCCGCCTCGGCGGCCCAGTTCAAATATTGCTGCAGATCGGACCACAGATTCGAGCTACGCATACGAACGGTCAGCTCCAGATTAGGTCGATCCAGGTTGCTGCAAAACACCATAGGCCTGCGTAACTGCAACTGCTCGCAGATGTCAAGGCGCACACGCCGCGTTGCCGTTCCAGTTAGCGCCAGAAGACGTACCTTGGGCACAGCCAAGCGCAGCTGATTGAGCTGGCGGTAAGCTGGACGGAACTCGTGGCCCCACTTGGAGATGCAATGTGCCTCATCGATGGCAATCAGCGCCAGATTGTGGCCCAGATCACGCAGCAATTTGAGGCCATTGCCACGGGTTATGTACTCCGGCGTAGCGTAGACCAATTTAAACTGAAGCGCCAGGACGCGTTCCTTGATCGCTCGATCCTCCTGCGCAGTGCCCAGCAGGCAGGCGCATGGACCGGTCTTGGATCTCTCGTTCAGTGCGTTCACCTGATCCTCCATCAGAGCAATCAGCGGCGATATGACTACAACTACCTTATTTAAGAAAAAGGCGGGAAACTGATAACTCAGCGATTTGCCATAGCCGGTGGCTATAACTGCGCACACGTCCCCGCCACGGGGCTGGATTATCAAGGCACGTATTATCTTCCATTGGAGAGGCTTGAACGTATTCAGGCCGAAGTATTGTCGCAGACAGTTGATGTATTTCTTCGGCTTGGGCAGCATAAAAAACTATTTTGAAATGTTTAGCCAGGTAAATCTAATTGGAGTGAAACTACAACGCCGCGCATTAGAGATGAGCGTTTGGTGAGCACGTGCGGCTAATAAAAAGTGAGCTACCTATCTTTTAAGTTGCCTCTCTAATTCCTACATGTTTGTTACATGTGTTCGTGCACCTGTTACACCATATCAGGGCACATTTGTAGTACGATAGTGTATACAAAGTGCATTGCTGTAAGCAAGTGCACACTTATCGATAATTCGTCAGTAATAGCGAAGGTACAACACTTAACTCTCGCGACATCTGGCGGCAAAAGGAAAATATATTATTAACTATGTCGATAAGTGATAACGATAGTTGTATGTAAATAAAAGATATGCAAAACGCGACGCTCAGCTGATATTTATGCCATCCCTAGACTCAGTGTAAACAACAAAAACATATACATATATATTCAGTTCTTATTGTTATTAAACAAACAGACAAACAAGCGAAACGATGGCAAAATTAGGTGAAGCTAAAATACCAATAACAGAATTCCTCGACGCTTACAGACGCCAACCATGCCTCTACAATTCATTGTTGGACACCTATAAGAATCGTGGGGCCCGCGAAGACGCATACGAAGCGATAATTAGAACATTAAAAATACCGCAATTGACAGTACTTGATATCAAATTGAAAATCAAAAGCGTACGCACCGTTTACACAAAGGAATTACGTATATTGATGCGGGAAAAGGAGCTGGGCCGATGCTATGAACCAAAATTATTTTGGTTCAAGCGCGCAGATGCATTTCTGCGCGCCGTTTCGTTATCGCATTGCAAACGCGTAAGGTGTCCTAAAATATTCATATGAATATTATATATATATATATATTTACTATCTCTTTGACAGACTAAGAACAAAGATGCAGATGTACCCATCAAAAAGGAAACACCACAGAAATTGCTGATCAATGCCGCCAGCCAAATAGTTGAAGATGCAGTGCAACAGCAGCAAGAGGACCACCATGAGGATGAGCTGGAATCGATTGGCCAAATGGATGATGCATATCATACCGATGTGGATGAGCATGTTAAAACGACTATGAGCACAGGCACTAATACCAATATACTACCAAATGCAAGCAGTCAAACGGATGATCTGCAAAGCATCTGTTCTTCTACACGTACGCCGCCCAATAAAAGTGAGCTCATCATCGATGACTCCCAGCTTAGTATTATGGAACAACAGCAACAGCAGCAACTACAACAACAGCAGCACCACCAACAGCAACAACAACAGCAAACATTGCCTCGTAAGTTAAAGTATATGACTTATGGGCAAAACCATCAACAGCAGCCCCAGAGATTAGCAACGCCTTTTCCATCGCCTTCGCCATCGCAGCACTTGGAATTAGCAACAAATGGAAATCCGAACTTGACCTTTGCTGGCGGCGATGATGATCTATCCGCCTTTGGCCAAAGTATTGCATCGCAGTTGAGATCAATAGTTGATCCATACGCACGTTCCGTGGCCAAGCTGCGCATACAGCAAGTTCTCTTTGAAGCAGAGACTGGACAGAGTAGCGAAACAGTCAGTACGACGCATTTGCATAACTTTTAGCACTACAACAATAAGTAGGCCATAAATCATATTTAAATCTGTACATAGAGACATATATTACACTACTATTTATTGTAATTGCATTTAGGATTGTTATCAAAATATTTTATATATTTTTTATTTTTAAGTATATTTAGTTTCCTATATGTTAATAAGCAATTCAAGCCAAATATATTTTAATTAGATTATAAACTATAAATGCATATTTACATATGGATGGAAAAATATTCAAATTTTTTGTTTGCTCTTAGAATTGAAAACATTTAATTCAAACAATTTGTTGAACACAATTTTTAATTTTTACTGGTCAGAGTTTTATGTTTGCAAAATTTAAAGAAACAAAGTAAATACTCGAATTTATGGCTGATTTATTTATTGAAAAATATACAAGAGTAGGCTCCGATTTTATTGACTAAATCAAAAATAATTTCGGCTAAAACAAATTTGCGCTCGTTGTAGTAAAAGGATTATGTTATTATATCGCATTGTTAATCGATAAGTATTTTAGCATTTCTACCATATTGTGCAGCCCTCAGTTCGCTCAAATACAGTGTTGCATAGTCTAGTCCTTTTTTGGGTGAATGAGCGAACTGAGAAGAACGGAACCAAGTGGGCCACATTCAAATAATTATATAAAAATGTTGTAAGTTTTTTTTTTTTTTTGGCTATTAATTATGTGTCAATTTTATTTTATTTTTACACAATCAAAATTGTAATAACTATATATATTTACTTAAGCTTTAGGTGCCGACTTAAATTAACCATTCTGCTCTATGCCATGCTGACATGTAACGAGAATAGAAATTGCGCATAAATCCAGCAACTAGCACTTGTATCGTTTTTTTTTTTTTGGAAAGAAGTTAACATTTCTATGGGTAAGCACAAAATGCCTAAAAATCACTTACCCGAGTTTACCAAACACGAACATATTAACATTCACATTCAAAAGAACAGCTGCGCTTTGTGAACGAACGAAACTCGTTCGCATTGTAGTAATTCCGACAATTGAACCATAAGTGTTCACAAGCTGCCCTAGACGACGATAGTGTTGTTTCTAAAGTATAAGTGTGTAAGTGCGTGCTGAGGGAATTTAACAAACTGAAATTACAATTGTCAAACCAAATAAGAACGTTTTTAGATCGAAAATAAGATAACAATACTAGCAGCAATATGCTGTGGTTTAATGTAAATGTAAGTATTGACTATTCGTTTTCTACTTAAGTGCAGTTACTTACACACATGCTGGCTGCATTGTGTGGCCTGTGGCAATCTCTTTTTTTCTTTTTTCTTTTTGTTACACTTTTTTTTGCGACTAAACGATTATTTTGATATTTCTTCGGCACTTTTGGTTTTTCTTTTCTTTTTTTCACTTCGTGCTACAAAATTTGCCGTCGTGCGTACGAGTGTGTGTGTGTGTGATTGGTTTCGGGGGAAAAAATGCGCAAAGGACCATTAAATGTATTGAAAATTAAGAGTTGAGTTGGTAAAATACTTATGCTGTGCTAATTACTATTGCAAAATGCTGCTTATTATATATACATATGCATAGGCATATATAAATATATATATTTATATATATATATATATGTATATATATATTTATATGTACCTGTATGTATGTACGTTTAGCAGACATGCATATACTTCTGTGTTGATGTTCGACCAAAAAAGCATTTGTTGCCATTGCTTAAAATGCAACAACCAAATATTGTTGCCCATAGCTCTCTTGATATGCCATTGGCTTTCATACAGTACACAATCGCAAGCAATCTCATACATACACTCGCATACACAGTCATACGTATATTATATATATATATATATATATATATATATATATATATATATATATATATATATATATATATATATATATATATATATATATATATATATATATATATATATATATATATATATATATATATATTTGAGTGTGTGTATGTACATATATTCAAACACAAACACACATTCAAATACGCATACATTTGTTGCTACTCTTTTTCGGCGAATTCGCTTTCTGTTGTGGTTGCAGCTGCTGCGGCAGCGACCGCGGCGACGTCTACGACAACCACGACACCTAAGACTTGCTGCAGTGCTATCGACAGCGTAAATTAATAGAAATCATAAACAAGTTGCGGTTTACATAGTAACGCCTGCCACAATAAGTTCTCATTATTGCTTAGTGTATATTTGTCTATAAGTGATGCAGATACTAGTGGCATTCCCACAATTAATAAAATTAGTGCAGGTTAAGAAAAAAATTGTATTCGGTAACTTTTTGGAAGCCGCTATTTATTGATCTCATTAACTGCATAGAACTTCCTTTAAATGTGTCAAAGTTGTAATATAAACACTTGAAATTGGTCACAGGGACACGCACACACTCAAACTTACGTACTTACACACATAGCAAGTGGGGCCAGATTTTGATTGATGACAGCTTGTATATTGAACAGCTGACGTTTATCGATAACATTTTCTCTGTGCATCGGCAGGTTGGAAAAGTAATTTTTATATTAGAAATTGCATATTATTAAATAAATATATTTAGAATATTTTCTAAGCTGAGGTATAACCTTAATTGTTGTGCGATCGCATGCACATTAATTGTTCAGTTATTTATTTATTTGTTCTTTTTCTAGTTGAAATTCGCTTTCAATTTCAAGTTGTTTGTGTTATTGTTGCAAGTAAGCAGCAAGCGAATTCAAGACGAATCATCGTTGGCGACGGCGACGACGTCGTCGTTTTCGCGTCGTAGGCCACAGCTGACAACTGACAACTGACAACGGCGAGAGCGCAGCTAGTTTTCGCATTCATTTCATTTAGACGAACGACTGGTGTTGTTTTTTTTTTTTTTTTTTTTCATTTTTTAATACCAGTGAAAATCGCATTTTGTGTTTACAGTGCGTGCCTGAAGTGGATTCTTGGGAATTGTAGGGTTTTTTGCTTTGCTGTTTTCCCTTCTGTCATTTGTTTTTTATTTTTCATAGTAGCATTACAATTGACCAAATTTACCGAGTTGTGAAAACTGTCTAATTTTAATAATGCATTTTTACTTTTTGCAGTTTATTGAAGACTTTGACGTATAAAATTTGTACAATTCGATGCATAGCAATTAAAGGAGAAACGATATACTGAATTTTGAACGGATTATAATTATAATAAGTTAATAAGATTGAGAAGACAAAAAACGCCGCAACTTGATTGAACCAACAACATTCGCACGGCGGCGTCGGCAGCTAACGCAGCAGCAGGCGTCAGCCATGAAGGTGGATACCGTTAAACTGAAGAAGGGCTCTTCGGAGCTAACTTCAGAATGTCGCGAATTGATTGATGAATTGACCAAACGACGCACGCGTGCCGAATTGCTAGAATTTTTGGATACGGTGCATGTTTGGATTTATGGTAAATGTGAATTATATCATTGGATTGAAATATTGGATCGCTTCGATAAAATACTCGATGAGGCGGCTCGCCATGTTAATGGTAATGAGTTTGTGCTGCAGTGCGATACAACATTCATTGAATCGGTAAGTCTTTAAAAGTTTTTAAAACTAAATATATATAAATACAAATATCGACATGTATGTATATATTGTGAAAATGTCCTCATATATCTGTATGCATATGTCGATCGATATTTAATTTAAACCCATCTCTAATTAACTTTATTTTGCAGGATGTAACTCTGCTGCTGCACGTACTCAATTTCACAACACTGCTCATCGAGCATTCATTCTCGCGCCATTTGTACAATTCAATTGAGCATTTGACGCAGCTTCTGTCGTCACAGAATATGGACATAGTGTTGGCCGTGCTCAATTTGCTTTACATGTTCTCCAAGCGAAGCAATTTCATTCCACGCTTACCGTTTGAGAAGAAAGACTTGCTTATTGTCAAACTTTTCAACATCGCAGAGGTGCGCATAAAAACACAATTGAACAATCAAATTATCGATAAATATTGACTTATCTGATTTTTTTATCGACACTAGCGTTGGGGCGATCCAAATTACGGACTATCGTTGAAGGACTGCTGCATTGGTGAGCCAAAGCTAGAGTTCCTTTATCAGCTGTGCATTGACTATGTCGATGAGCATGGCCATGCCGCACAGCTTGAAATACCAGACATGATGGATCTTTGCCAAACAGCGGCAGCACCAGAGGTTATCAAGACAATAGCCGGACAGATCTCAAAGCCCAGTGAGGCCATTAAGGTGCGTTTTGATTACAATTCGAATTTATCAATATTTGAATTTGATTAATTTTCCCTTTTACAGATGCGCATTGCTCATCGAGTGCGCCTTATTTCTGGCTTCAACAATTATAAGTTGCGTTTGCAATTTGTGCAAGCACGCCTGCAAGCTGTATCCATATTGATATATTCGAATGCGCTGCAGGATAATACGGACAAAGTGCTCTATCCTGGTTTCGGAGAGGAGTTATGCGAACTGATCGATAAGGAAGATGTGCATTTGGTGGAAATACGGGCCGCTGTGCTGCGCACGCTAACATCAATGCTACACTTTGATCGAAATCCCAGTGTGCCCAGGTAAGAGATCGAATATCAAATACCAATTGGTTCGATAGCGAGCTAAAATGTGAATAATTTCACCATGTTTTCCAAACCATTTGTCATGCTTTTAATTTTTTTTTTCTTTTCAGGGCTGGCTCCCGTTTGATGAAAATAGTGCATTACACGGGTGCCGAGCGACAAGGCGGTACACTGCCTTTGCTTGTGCGCGATTGCATTGACAATTTAACCACACATGGCTTAACAGAACGTTATCCATTGATCTTAGCCACGTCACTATTCTCGCTGCTTTACCATCTGGCCAGCTATGAGCTGGGCGGTTCTGCACTTGTCAAGAGCGGCATGATGCAGTCACTGTTACGAGTCATTAGCTGGCCGGGGGTTGATCTGGAGCACATCACATTTGTGACACGCGCCGTACGTGTTATTGATCTAATTACCAACATCGACATTGCACGTTTCCATCAGAACAACGGTCTCAATGTCTTCATTGATCGTCTCGAGAAGGAGATCAAAAGCTGTTGTCGTGCTTTAGCCGAAATCGGTATCACCCTGAAGGAGTCAACGCTGCGCGATGAGCACAGTCTCACAGATAAACTGGACAGCTCTCTCGAGCAGGCCGATGACGATGGTAAAATAAAAATAAATGGTCATTTATTTAATTGCAAAGCGCTAAGTTGATGTAAAAATTTCAGATGCTGCCACGGAGAATGCATCGGTGGCCAGTGGCAGCGCATCACCGCGCCGCGATAATTCGAGCAGCGATGGCAGCGGCAGTGCCAGTGATCATGCCCAGCGTGCCTATCGGGTCTATATGGAACATAGCGGTGGTGATCATCCTCGAGCTACTGGCGCTGGTACACCAGCCAGTTGGCTGGACATTGGATCTCGCGGTTCGGGTATACATGCACTGAGCAGTCTTGCGGCTGCGGCCAGCAGTAGCAGTGATACAACTGGACGAGACAGACCTGTACAGTATCCAGCGAATAGCTATTATGCTCGACCACTTGCCGAGCGTAAAGCAGAGTTATCTTCACAGCTGCGCAGCAGTTTGCAGCCAAAGAAACCGTCCTGTGTGACACAGCGGGCGGCGTTGTTGAAATCAATGTTGAACTTCTTAAAGAAGAGCATACAGGATCATGCGCACTTTAGCAATATGCGAAACATTATGGAAACAAGCCTGACCCAATCGCTGCGACACATTATCGCCAACGCTGAGTATTATGGACCATCGTTGTTTTTGCTGGCCACCGACGTGGTCACCGTTTATGTATTCAATGAGCCGTCGTTATTGTCGTCGCTGCAGGATTTGGGCATAACCAGTGTAATGCTGAAGGCGTTACTGCAGAAGGATGTGCCGGCAACACGTGAGGTGCTTGGTTCGCTGCCAAATGTCTTCTCAGCGTTGTGCCTGAATGAGCGTGGACTCTTTGAGTTTCTATCGTATGATCCATTTGATAAGGTATTACGCGTGCTGCTCTCACCTGACTATTTGGTGGCTATGAGACGGCGTCGCAGCTCGGATCCATTGGGTGACACGGCCACCAATTTGGGCAACGCCATGGATGATTTGATCAAGCATCATCCATATTTGCGTGCCGATGCCACCGAAGCGATTGTTCGTTTGCTCAACGAACTGGTACGCCTCGGCTCGGATCCCAGTTTCATATGCTGGCGCGCCAACAAGGACAACAGTGGTACAAGTGCCGCACACACGGCGGCGCCTTCGACACCATCGCCATCGGCCATGGTAATGGTGGCAGCTGGACCAGTACTGCAAAGTGCTGCTGATAACAACGACAGCAGCGGAGATGATGATGATGATGACGAGGAGATGAGTTCTGCGTCTCAGCAGCAGCAGCAGCAACAGCAACAACAGCAGCAGCAAACGCGGGCCAATGCACAACAGCCACCAGTTGCAGGCCATCGGCAGCAACAGCAACCGCAGCAGCAGCAGCAACAACAGCAGCCACAACAACAACCACAGCAACAACAATTACAACAGCCGCAACAACAACAACCACAGCAACAGCCCGAACGCGAGGCCATTCCACTAATCGATTATATCTTGAATGTAATGAAGTTCATTGAGGCAATCTTCAGCAATAGCCCAAATGGCGATCATTGCCGTGAATTTGTGCAAAAAGATGGCCTCACGCCGATATTGCAGCTGTTATCGTTGCCCAATTTGCCAGTGGATTCGCCAGTGTCAACAACTTCGCAAGCTGTGGCCAATGTGTGCAAAGCGATCCTGAGCCAGGCGCAGGAGACGAAAGTATTGGATGTGGCACTCAAGCAATTGGCCGATATTGTTGCACAATTGAAGCCATTGATCAAGCATTTCACGTTTCCCGGCGGCAGTGTGTTGCTTGCGGAGCTCGTGTGTTGTCAGCGTTTGGAGGATGGTTTCGCCAATGCCGAATACACGCCCATATTGCACAACATGAGCTTTGTCCACGGCTATGTGGTCATGCTGGTGCATCTATGTCGCAACGCCTCCACTGAAATGCGAACTGTGCTGCTCAAGCGTTGGGGCGCCAATCGTGAGACCGGCGTACAGCTCTTGCAACAACTGGTCCAGTTGTATATATCGCTGGTATGGGAGAGCACAATATTATTGAATTTATGCTCGGATGAGCCCACCCAACATCCGGATCTCATATGGGATGAAATCGCTGCGCAAATGTCCGCAGCTGCCGGCACAGCGGATCCAATGACCGAAGCCGAATTGTCACGTAAATTGGAACGCGCTGCCGAATTCCGTACCAAATATACGCCCGAAGAACAATTCCGCTATATCAAATCACTTTTGGCGGCCAGTTCGCGTCTGGGCCGTGCCTTGGCTGAATTGCTGGGCACACTGGTTAAGTTATCCGTGGGCTCACCGCAGGCGCGTCAACGTCGCATCAATGACCTCATTAGCAACATTAATAAAGTTCCTACGCCGGAGGCACGCGAAATTGCTCGCATTCTCAGCTCCATATTGGTGAATGGATTCAGTCATGAGAGCATTCTGCCTAAGCCGGTGCCCAAGCTGAAGTTGACGTTTCTCATTTGCTCGGTTGGATTTACCGGCCCGATGCTGTTCGATGATAAACGCAGCGCCTTCCATTTGATGATCTCACAGTTTTGCGCGGAGAATGGCTTGAAGGCATTCTTCGAGATGTTCTATTGGGCCTTGTCGCTCGACAATGTCTCACAGAAGTTTGTCTTCGATCAATGGGCACCAATGGATGATCTAATGCAAACGCACGAGGATGATAAGCGTGATTGTCCAGAGGGTACGGGTGAATTTCTCGATGCCTGGCTGCAATTGCTCGAGAAGATGGTGAACCCACGCGCAATGCTCGACTCGCCATACACGATGAGTCCACGGGTCAACTATATGCCAGACAGTGTGCCGTTCGAGCCGATATTCTATCTGATTCATATCCATCAATTGGCCATGCAGGCATTGCGTCGCATTTGGTGCCGGCGTCCCATACAGAACTATGGCACCAGCATGTTTGAGACGATTCTATTGATACTGAAACACTTGATCAAGTCACATCAGATGCTGCTCGATCGTTATCATACGCGCATGAAGGAGATCAAATTTGAGAATCTTTACATACGCAGCACGGATGATGGCCTCAATGCGGATCACATTAAAACGCTGACGGACATGGGCTTTCGTCATTATCACATTATCGAAGCACTGCGGAGCAATGCCTCGTTGGAGGAGGCCACCGATTATCTGCTGAACAATCCGGAGGCCAGTGCTTTATCACACTCGGGACAAGGGCAAACTGGAGCGGGTGCAAATACGGTTACGGGCACAGGAACTGGCACTGCTACGGGAACTGGCACTGGGACAGTCACTGGCACTGGTTCAACTCAAAGCCTATCGCAGGGCAGTTCGGCATCGAATGCTGCTGTTGCTGGTGATATGGACATTGATATGGAACTGCCGGGCAGTGGCGGTGCAAATGCATCCACATCCAGTATGAACACAGATGCCGGCGCCGCAGCCGCCGATGGTGGTGCAGCCGCAGCAGGTGGAGCTACGCCATCTCTGCTAGTGGTCAAACCTACGACAAGCAGCGGCTATGATTATAGGCAATTGAAATTAATGCCTCCATTGTTGTTTGATCACTTCTGTGATGAGGCCGTATCGCGTGCCTTTGAGTTCATGGAGGCCATACCGGACACGGTGAATAGTGCCGCTGATCTTATAGCCGTGCTCTACAGGCGTCTCAATCAGCTGAATCGACAGGTGTTTGTCACCAATTTCGTGCGCAACATCATACAATGGGTGGACTTCACCCTGCAGCTATTCGAGCCGACAGCAGCTGCAGCCGGAGCGGGAGCAACACCTGGCAGCAAGCCAGCACCGAAAGTTGGTCGCTTGGAGGAGTGTTTGACTGGAATGACAGCGACACGCCTGTTTGTGCGCCTAAAGACATCCACATTGTTGCTGGAGGAGAACTACAGTGATATGCATCGTCCACTGGTGGAGGCCATAACGGCGCAGGATGCGATGGTGTCCCTTGTTAAGCTGCTCGATTGCATGAGCCAATGGATGCTGGAGCAATCGCAGTTAGTGGATGGGCAAACGCGTGCTACGGTGCCACGTTGGGTACAAAACCTGGTCGATCTCATTGACGCCATCGATAGCATCAGTCATATATTGCAGCGCAAATCGAATATGCGCGCGGTTAGCAGTGATCTGTGGCGGTGGTATGACGCCTCGACAGGCAAGTGGAATGCCTATTCGGAGGCCAACAATGAGCTAATACGCAGCGCCTATGCCGCTGGCGAACGTTGGCTTCACATAAATATTGGGCGGCAACGTTGCACCGTTAGCTTCAATTGCATGACCCAGGTGAGCGATGCATCTGGCAGCCATCGTCCCGTCTATCCAGCATTAAAGATTTGCGAAGCAATCAGCCATTTGCAAAACCCGATTGCACCGCAAAAGATTGATAATGTCTTGAACCGTGTGGTGCGCACATCGCCCGACGGCAATGGCACCATACAGACCGATGAGCTCGTGCCACTGCGTCAGCTAATCAATTTCAATGAGCCAGCAACAACAGCACCAGCAGCACCACCGCAGGCACCAACACCGCCAGGGACAGCAGAGCCGCAGCAGCAGCTGGATGGCGAGGAGGAGACGGCTGGAGCAGCCATAGTTGGAACAGCAACTACAGCAGCATTAGCATCTAGTGATGATTTGAGTGGAAATCATTCGCCGCCGCCAGCAATGACAACGCGAAGCAAGTCGCGTCAGAAGAGCGCTGCTGCGGCAGCTAAAGCAAAGGCTGCGGCAGCTGCAGCTGCCAGCAACAGTAGCAGCAGCAGCAGTAGCCACAACACCACCAACAGCGGCACCACCACATCAACGACCATACCGAAGCGTACACAGAAAATTATACTAAACGAGGAGAACGTGGGTCTGAGCAAATTCGATTGTGGCCGAATTATTGGCAGCATTGTGGCATTGTTGCAGCCCACACAGTTGCTGCATCACGAGACAAAGCTGTCGCTGTTGCGTCTGTGTGCGCGCTTGACCCGCAACTTTGAGAATGCCCAGGTGTTTATACGCTGCGGCGGTGTACGCATGCTGCTCCACTTGCAGCAATCTTGCAGCTTTATGGGCTTTCCCACCTATGCGATAATCATATTGCGACATGTCCTGGAGGCGCCACCAGTGCTGCAGGAGGCCATGGAACGTGTGCTGGGCATGCGTGCCGCTGGCATTGTGCCAGTGGGTCATCGTGATCTTATCTATGTGCTAACCCAGGTCTCGACAGCGGTGTCGCGTGATCCCAAAATCTTTGTGGCCGCCGCCAAGGAGATGCTCAAGGGCGAGTATATGATCAATGCGAACAGCACCAGCAATCTGATAGATGATGGTCGCGTCATGGTCAAGTCCAAGTTTGGTCAGCAGCCAGTAGCAACGGCAACGGGCGCTGGCACAGCAGCCGCAACGACAGCGGCAGCGACGACACAAAAAGAAGCCACGCCCAAGGATGACATTATCGATGATCCAATGGTGCAATCATCCATTGCAGTGCTCAAAGAGCTACTTCTCGCATTGGTGCAGCCCTGTTGTCATTATACCGCCAATGTGAGCGAGCAGCAACAGCAAAATTCAGCTGCTGAGCTGCTGTTGCCCGACCAACCGCCAGGCACCACGGGTGGATCAATGGCAAATCCCGATGATGAGGTGAGTGTGGGCAGCAAGTTGTTATTAAGTAAATGGGTCAGGGTAGCTCACAGTCGGGCAGCACCGACAACAATGCTTCTTCTATACCACTTTTAATTGTCCGATGTCTGTTTCGTTGCAGGACACAACGCCCACGGCAAAGAAAACAACTGGCTCAACTACATCATCGACTGGTGGTAGCACCACGTCAACAGGTAGCAGTTCGGATAAGTACGAGCCGTGCTGTTGCACCTGGCATATTCCGACCAGTGCGCATAGCCACAATAAGCCAACATTGTCGCGTGCCACACTGCTCAAGCTGTTGGCAGATGCGACGCGCGCCTATCAGTCGCTGGTGCCACGGGTCCTGCTCTCGCATGTGTATGCGCCAGTGGACAGTCCGTTGATTGGCAGCGGACCGCAGACCTTTTTGGCCGTACTGCTCGATCGGTTTCTGCCACTGACCCAGCGGCAACATGTGCCCGAGGTGAGCACCATGGCACGTGTATTGCTATGCTCGCTCTCCGATTGCTATCAGCAGGTGGGCGTGCAGCAGCAGGTGGCCGAGGAGTTGCATGCGGCGGTGGCGCGTGCACTCGCCCAACCGGATTCAGCGGAGAAGCATACACGTCTGCAGGTGCTAATGAGCCTGTTCCCCAACCTGATCGAGTCGCCCATGCTGTACGATAAGGTGCACATGCATCGCAATACAATGTATCGTGTGCTGTTGCGTCAGGGCGTCATGACTTACCTGACCAAAGTGGCCCAATATAAGGATCTATCCAATCACAATACGCTGAGCACATTGGGCGCCATCCTACGGCCCATGGAGATTCTGTTGCGCTTCAATGTGGCGACGACAACGCTTGGATCGAAACGGATACTGTTTGGCGGCGCCAGCTCGGGCGCCAATGGCAGCAACAACGGCAACAATAGCAATGCCAATGGCATGGGTGGTGGCAATACAGTTAGTGCGATCATCAATCGTCGTTTGTATCCGCGCCTGGCGGCACGCACCGCTGTCAACGCCGCTGTCGATCGCTCGAATGCGATGGGCGGCGAGCATGTGCTTCGGGATATCATACGGAATGTGCTGTCGGATCGTCGTCATGCGTTTGAGTTCATATTCAATTCGGATGAGATGGCTGTGGACTCGGAGGATTCGGCACCGCAAGCATCGTCCGGCTCTGGTGCTGGCAACAGTGGACCAGGGATCATTGGCAATCATAATGCGGCCGCCATTGATGTTGTCGATGAGCGCAGCAATGGCACAGAAGCCGCTGAACCACCGCCGCCGGCTGCTGCAGCTGGCGGCTCATCGGTGCGTCCGGTGCTCAATTTCGATCAACTCTGGGATGATTTCCTGCAATGTGAGGGTCTATTCTTGGCATCGCGCGGCGGTGGCAGTGGCAGCAGTGGCAACAGCAATGCCGCCGGCAATGCCAATGCCAATGGTGCCATCGGTCCTGGTGGTGCAGCTGCTGGTCAACAGAATGGCAGCAATGCCGCTAACCAAGCACTTGGTGGCATCATAGGCACCGGCTCCTTGGGCATCAGCTTAGCCGCTGGCAGCATCGGAGACCCACGTTTGCGTGGCAGCAGCAACTCGGATGTCGATGTTGACGGCAGCGGTGGTACTGCCAGTGGCAATGCCAGCAGCAGCGCTGTCAATGATAATGGCCTAAGCGGCAATGGCGGTGGTAGCGGTGGCGTTGGCGGCGGTGGCAGCGACGGCGCCTCCACATCATCAGATACCGCTGGCGGCAATGGCAACACTGGCAGTGGTGCTGGTAGCGGCGGTGTCGGAAGTACAAGCAGTGGTGGTGGACGTGGTGGCGGTGGTGGCGGTCCACGCGGTGCGCGGGACATGAATGCATCGTTGTTGGGCGATGTTAGCTCAAGTGATTCCGATTCGGAGGCCTCCACGGAGAATGATGATCGCAATGCTGAGGAGGAGGACGATGACGATGATGATGAGGCCGCCGACGAGGAAGTGGATGAGCATAGTGAAACCGATGTGGACGAGGAGCGTCCGCGTCAATACATTGAAGTATTTGATCATATCTATGAGCCAGAATCATCAGAGACGGCATCAAATGATGCCGATGTCGATGCCGAGGACGATGACGAGGATGAGGATGACGATGATGACGACGATGACGACGAGGATGACGAGGACACACGAGCACGCAATGCCGATGATGCGGCTCTAATCGATGAAGTTCTCGCCCAAGTGAATGGCAGCGGCAATAGTTCGAGCACCTCAGCTGCAGCCAACTCCAATAATCGACCACGTCGCAGCGCCGCCATTGAGCCGAATGGCGGTGGCAGCAGTGCTGCCAATGATAACCGCATGGATGATTCGTCCCGTGATGCCAACGCCTATTTGTATGAACGTCTGGGCGGCGACAGCGGACATGGACATGGACATGGACGTAGCCATGGGCACGGACATGGACATGGCCATGGACACGGCCATGGACATTTGATGCCACAGCCACCATCCAATTTCCGTGTGCGCATGAATAGCTCGATTGCCCTGCCCCTGGACATAGATGTGAATGGCGGAGCGTCGTCGTCATCGGCGGCGGCAGCAGCTGCCGCTGGTGTTGGACGGAACAATTCGACTGCCAATTCGGTGGCAGCTGCATTGCGCTCCTCATCCGATTCGTGGATGGCGCCCGATTTTAATTTCATTGGCCGAGGTGGCGCCAGTGGTGGCACGGATGCCGCCAATGCTGGTGACGTCAATGTGAACGGATTTCTGCCGCCCGCCATGGTGCAAATGGAGCGCAATGCCGGCGGTGGTGCCAGTAACAATCAGAACATGAGCAATCTGCTCGACGAACAACCATCGGCAACACAAGCGGCTGCTGCCATCGGTACCGGTAATAGTGGCACCGGCAATGGTAGCGCTGGCGGTGGCTCCAATCCGGCTGCCTCTCATCCCAACAACAATTCCTCCTTGTGCAACAATGGTGTGCGCCGTCGTCTCCTCTATCTGGATCAGCAGTACTGTGTGTGCATGCCAACGCATCAGAATCCGACCGAAGAGACGCAAATGGAGATGTTCACACAGGACGGTGAGTAGGACTCTTTGGGTAAATGCTTCACAGTCAATTTACAATTATTGTTGTCACGTTGCAGCTCTTCACTGGTGGCTGGAGGAAGCCAAAGCTTTGGACATGGAAAGCCAAACCGATGCCTGTCTCTATGCGGCACACTTTCTGCTGCCGCATTTGATCAAGGAACTCAAGTTGGCTCATCAGCAACGCAAACAGGAGGAAGCTAGTCGTGTGGCTACGGCAGCAGCTGCTGCAGCAGCCTTGGCTGCTGCTTCCTCGTCCTCCAATGCTGCGCCTGCTGCGGCAGCTGCCAGCCCAGCCGCTGAGCCAGGCGCAGCTGCTACTGCGAGTGCGAATGCCAGCGCAACAAGTGCTGCGGCAACAGCTGTGAACAACGTCAACAGTTGGCTGTCGCAATCGAATTCGACAACAACCAGCAGTAGCAACAGCACTAGCAGTTCCAGTGCAATTGCACCGCCACCACCACCACCTGCAACAGCAGCAGCAGCAGCAGCAACGGCAACAGCACCACCTGCTGCAACCAACAATTTCCGCAGTTCCATACCCAGACTGATTCCATCGATGCAATTCGTGAATGCCGCATCGCTGGCAACGGTGACAACGGCAAACACGCCCTATGGCAGTGGCATTGTTACCGCCAGCACCGTAGTACAGCCAACACTGGCGGCCGCCTTCAATAGCAGCAACAACAACAGCAACGCCAACAGCGGTAGCAACAATGCTGCCTATGCACCAGCACCAGCTGCGGCAGCAGCACCAGCAGCAGCACCAGCAGCAGCAGCTGGTAAGTTTGTTATATTTGCAATTGTTTATATAAATTAATACTATTATTACTCTTGATAGCTGGTAATGTTGAGCCACGTCGTCCACGACATCGCAACAATGGTGCTCGCCATCAAGCGCTCTATAATATCTACGCAGAAATCGATTTGACCAATGAACAGGACTCAACTGGTAGTGGGGGAGCGGGTAGTCCTCCACGTCAACAACAACAGCAAGCACAACAACCGTCATCGCAGCCGCAACAGCAAGCACCACCTCAACTATTTCCCAGTGCGCAGGGCCCGTCGCCGGGTATTGGTGGTGGCAATGGTGCGATACCGCCATCGCATCCGCCACGTCATCCACCAGTGCCGCATCTGCCGTCCAGCGGGCGACCTTCACGTACACGAACACGTGCTGAAGTTGCCGAGATCATGGAGTTCCAGGTATTAGCTATTTATAATTATATATACATTATATTATATTTGTATGTTTGCTTTCCAGATGAACGAGGCACGCCCAGCCACCATGCGGCGTAACAACAACATCATTGCAAATTCATCGCGGACCACCGGCGCTTCGAATGCTCGGTCCAGTCGCGAGATGCCCGTTGCTCGTTTGCAGCGTGTCTCGCTGTCCGGACGCACCAATTCGGACGATGCAACTGGTTCCAATGATGATCAATGGCGCGATTCGCCTGTGCGCATGGCGAATGCTGATGTACTTTTCCCACTTGATATGGTGCCTGGTTCGTTGAATTTCCCCGATCCACCGCCGCCGCCGCCGCTACAACAACAACCACAACAAGAGCAGCAGCAACAGGAATCGCAAGAGCAAGAAGATGTGGAGCAGGAGGAATCAGACTCTGATCAGGATTTCGTGCCAGATTTTTCTGGTGTCACAGATCCAACCACCCTGTATGCACCACCCCCGCCAGCGGTATCCATATCGGAATTGGCCGCTCAGCTTATGGCCAACGATCAGCATGAAGAGGCCCGAGAGATGCTGAGCAGAGCACCGGAACCCTATCATCAGCTTAATCGTGCAACTCTCTCTGCTGTGGCTGCAGCTGTTGTAGCTGCCGTTGAGGCAGATCCGTTGCCCGATTTGCCTGACTTGGAACCGCCCGAATTGGATTTGGAGTTACGTACCCGCAGCGACCCGCAACCCGAAACGGATTCGAGCTCTGGCTTGGACTTTGCAACATCAACAACAGCCGAGGGAGAACCAGCGGCCAATAATGCGGAGGCTGATATTATAGAAGCTGCGGTTCGTGCTGCCAGTGCAGCTTCTTCAACAGCTTCAGCTACAACTGCAACTGCAACTGCAACAACTACAACTACAGCAACTGGAGTTGGTGCTACAGCAAGCGCCGCCGTTGTCACCGACATGAGTCCAGAGGTGCGTGCCGCATTGGGTGATCTAGAGGTGCCCGAGGGTGTGGATCCCTCCTTCCTTGCCGCCTTGCCTAGCGAGATGCGCGAGGAGGTGATACAGGAGCATTTGCGTATGCAGCGCATACGCCAACGCGCCCAACAGAATGCCATACAGATAGCGCACGATTCGCTGGTCGAAGTGAGCCCAGAATTTTTGGCAGCATTGCCCCCCAATATACAATCGGAGGTGCTAATGCAGCAGCGTATCGAACAGCAGCGTCAGGCGGCGCAAAGCGCCAATCCCGATGATCCGGTCGATACGGCCGCATTCTTTCAGAATCTGCCCGACAATCTGCGTCAAGCTGTGAGTCGATACATATAGATAATGTCTGTAATTTTTACTTATATATATATATATATATATTATTCAATTTACGCACAGATATTAACAGATATGGAGGAGTCACAGATAGCAAGTCTGCCGCCGGAGCTGGCGGCTGAGGCACAGTTCCTGCGTCGTGACTGGGAGTCACGCAATGGCGCTCGCATGGATGCCCATCCACCCAGTAATGCGCTGTGTAAGTCTTCCAACAAGAATCTTGATAAATTGATCTAATCGGAGTGCTATATATATAAATGTCACATATATATGTAGAAGGAGGCGAGGTCAACTTATCAAGTTTACTTATTCAATATGATAACCAAACCTCATTTTGCCCATCTCGCTTTGCAGCCCGATTCCAGACCACGCTACAGAATCTGGATGAGGCGCGCTGGCACAGCGCCATTTGGTATGATGCCAGCGGAAATGCGCAGCCCCAACATCATCAGCATACGACAATTGTGCATCATCATCATATTGCACCGAGCACGGGGAAGCCGCTGGCACTGCTTATGATGGAGGATGAGAATATATTGCTGGATCCGGATTCGCTGGCCACGTTATTGCTGTTCCTGTTCGTAGAGGATCAGAAGGTGAATAGCGTGCGGTTGCATCGTGTGATACGGAACCTATGCCATCATGAGCCGACACGTGATTGGATCATCAAGGCCCTGATTAGCATTATACAAAAGACAAACGAGGACAATTCCAATTTCGGTGCTGCCAATTCGGGCAGCAAACCCGAATGGCTAAAACTGCGCGTCGACGCCGCCTTTGGCTACAAGAGCAACATATTCCTAATCAATCGCATGTACGAGGGCAGCGCTCGCAGCATCAGCATCAATCCGCAGGCAGCCCAAATGATTGTGCGCAATTGCCTCGATTTGTTGTTTGTGCTGGCCAAGCATTATCCATTCAGTTTCTTGCCCTACAATCGTGAACCGAAGGCACGTGCTCGCATGCTCAACGCTGTCTTTGGCATGCCCAATGCGAATCCAATGCCCCGTTTGGATGATGTGGCAAATGCTGCCAATTCAAGTGCGGCCAGTGGTGGTACCAGCGATTTGCGGTCCCGCTATCATCGCTATCAAATGGCTAATCGTCTGCGCGGCATTTTGGATGAACAGCAGCAGCATCAACAATTGCAGCTGCAGTTGCCCAAGGCACAGCCGCTGGATGAGGCGCCGTCTACATCGAAAGCTGCTGCCGCCAAGGCAGCTGCCAGCGCCGCAAAACCACCACCATTTAACAACAACAATGATGGTAGTGGCACCACCGTTGCCTATCAGACCAATGCGCACAGCTTTTGGGATGTGGTGCTGAATATTGATCGGCAGACGCCGCTGCGCTTGGCCAATGTGTCACAGTTTCCATTGACCTCACAGCCGGCCTGGAAGTGGCAGAGCAACAACAGCGAATTCTTATCATTTACCGATTCACCATTTGGCCAGCTGCTCGAGATGTTGCCGTATAAAGTGATCTGTCGATCGCCGCATTTGACGGATATGCTGGTCAAGCTGTTGGCCTCCCTGAGCGTTGATTTGCCCAAGGAGGAGGAGCAGACGCAGTTGCAACAACAACAGCAGCAGCAACAACAACAACAACAACAACAGCAGCAACAACAGTTGCAGCAACAACAACAAGATGAGCAAATGCCCCAACAGGATGAACAAATGTCAACGCAGCAACACGATGAGCAATTGCCGCCATTGGTGCCACTTAGTCAATTTGCAGAGGAGATGCGCATTGCTTCCATCGCCACCAATGCCAATGCCAATGCCAATGCAACACAGGGCGAACAACTACGGCAACTGCCGCAGCTGGTTGCGCATGATGAAAACGATTCAGACGACACTGAGGACGAGCCGGAGGCGGATGCCGATGCGGATGATGATGAAGATGAAGACGTCGATGATGAGGAGGATGATGAAGACGATGATGACGATGTCGATGAGGATGAGGATGATGAGATGCCACTATCTAGCGGTGCAGTAGGCGGCGCTAAAATGCCAAAGCCACCGCCTCCAACACCAGCAACGCCCATTCAATCACATAAGCCACGTCGCAAAATCTATGCCAAGAACTTCTCGCAACTGCAGCTGGTGATCGAGGTGTTGACGCATCAGTGCGGCACCACCGAGGGACTGGACAACGTAACGAAACTTATTGTGAATCTCACACAGTGCTCGCAGGCATCGAATGCCATATTCATACAGTACTTGACCGCCGCCATACTGGGCCTGGCCGAGGAGGTGCGTCAAGCTATTCAGACGCTGCTCAATGAGATTAGGGCCTACAACACACTTGGCCAACAGGTGGTGGATAGCAGCAAGCCTGGCACGAGCAGCACTGCCACCAGTACCAGCACTAGCAACAACAACAACAACATTAACAACAACAAAAGCAGCGCCGTCAGTGGCAGCGGCAGTAACAACAACATTAATAACAATAGCAGCAGCAGTGGTAGCAGCGCCGCTTTGCTATCTAATTTAACCGTCCATGAGGGCACGATGCAGGATCGCTTCACATCCGAATCGGTCATCATATCGGCCCCAAAGAATGCCAAGCCAACCTGTGAACTGCAGTTGCCCTCGATGAAGAAGCTGATGTCGAATTCATCGGCTCAGCCTTATTTCCTGCGCACGTTGAAGATATTTATGCAGGTGCGCGATATGTACGAGGTGCAGAACAGTCAAAACGATGACACCGATGATATCATTGATATTATTGGCGATGCGGGCGCAACTACAACTACTGCTGCGGATAGTCTTGCCGCAGCTACTAGTGGTAGTGGCAGCAGCAGCAGTACCAGTAGCATGGAAACCGATCAGAAGACATCAAGTGGCAATGGCAATGATGGCATTAACAATGGCTCAAAGAGTCCAGCTGCCAAGCCAACGCTTAGCCAAATTCTATGCCTGGACGTGCTGTGGCACACGTTGAGCGAGTGCCTGGTTGCTTTGGAGGAGTCCAAGGATGAGTTTGCTGTGTTGGTGCTGCAACCGACCGTTGAGGCCTTCTTTCTCATACACGCCTCGCATCGTGTTACACCGAAGAAGCCAGGACGTGGTGGTGTTGGCAATGCAGCAGCTTCAGCTGCTGGCAGCGGCTCGGGATTGCGCGTTGTGCCGCACCCAGTGGCCGAGCATAGTAGTCCACAATTGGATGATACCAACAGCAGCAGCAACAGCAACAGCAGTCAAGCACAGACATCAACCAGCTTTGAGGGTGTGTACAGCGTAAATGCAGTTTATATAACAATTTATTGATTATTTCTATTTTTTCCTCAGATGAATCCCGCATGCAAGATGGCTCCACGTGCGCTGCTGCTGGACAGCAGGTGGCGCTAACCGCACACGAGGCCCAACTGAAACAGGACCGCCAAAAGTTTTTGCAATTCGCTGAGAAGCATCGCACGGTGCTTAATCAAATATTACGCCAGTCGGCGACACATCTATCCGATGGCCCGTTCGCCGTATTGGTCGATCATACGCGCATCCTAGACTTTGATGTCAAGCGTAAATATTTCCAAACCGAGCTGGAGCGACTGGATGAGGGCATACGCCGTGAAGAACATACAGTTAGTGTGCGGCGTATTACCGTCTTTGAGGATTCATTCCGAGTGCTTTATCGTCTGGGTCCCGAGGAATGGAAGAATCGCTTTTACATTGTATTCGAGGGTGAGCGACGGCTGAGTGTTTTAAAGCTGGAAACTTAAATTTAATTGTTTTCATTTTGTTTTGTAGATGAGGAGGGCCAGGATGCTGGCGGCTTACTGCGTGAATGGTATGTGATAATATCGCGAGAGATCTTTAATCCCATGTATGCCTTGTTTTGCGTATCGCCGGGCGATCGCGTCACCTATATGATAAACCCATCGAGTCATGCGAACCCCAATCATTTGAGCTACTTTAAGTTTGTCGGTCGCGTCATAGGTACGTAATATGCTCTATCTTTCTCTCTCTCTTTATTTCAATATGCTAATGTTATCTCTTTTGCTTGTTGGGCACTTGCAGCCAAGGCCGTGCATGATAATAAGCTGCTGGAGTGTTATTTCACGCGCTCATTCTATAAGCACATTCTGGGCAAACAGGTGAAGCATACGGACATGGAGTCGCAAGATTACGAATTCTATAAGGGGCTGGATTATTTGATGAAAAATGATATATCAACGCTTGGCTATGAGTTAACCTTCTCGACGGAGGTGCAAGAGTTTGGCGTTACACAAATCCGTGATCTCAAGCCAAATGGACGCGACATTGCCGTCACCGAGGAAAATAAGTTTGAATATGTTCAACTCGTTTGCCAGCTGAAGATGAGCGGCTCCATACGTCAGCAGTGAGTAGTGGGAATCTAATTTCAATTGATTGCGATGAAAGCCAAACCAAACTTGCTCTTTACCTTTACTCTTCGACTCATTGCAGATTGGACGCATTCCTTGAAGGCTTCTATGATATAATTCCAAAGCATTTAATATCCATATTTAACGAACAGGAATTAGAGCTTCTCATATCCGGCCTGCCGGATATTGATATTGAAGATCTAAAGGCAAACACTGAGTACCATAAGTACACATCCAAATCGGCACAGGTGCGCTAATATATAATTATAATATAGATTTATATTTAATAAGCGTGCTATATGCTTTATGTTATAGATTCAATGGTTCTGGCGCGCTTTGCGCAGCTTCGATCAAGCGGACCGTGCGAAATTCCTACAGTTTGTCACCGGCACCTCGAAGGTACCGCTGCAAGGCTTCGGTTCCCTGGAGGGCATGAATGGCATACAAAAGTTCCAAATACATCGCGATGATCGTTCCACAGATCGTTTGCCTTGCGCGCACACCTGGTAAGTGTTCCTCAAACTACATACACTTATCTGTGTGTATATTATTACTAATACTCGTCTGCTCTTACAGCTTTAACCAACTGGATCTGCCAATGTATAAGTCGTATGATAAGTTGCGCAGCTGTTTGCTCAAGGCCATACACGAGTGCTCCGAGGGCTTTGGATTTGCCTAAGCTGTGCCGTCCGAGAATACACACAAAAGGAAGAATCTAACTAAATCAACACACTCATACACATATACTCATACACTCATTCACAGACACATTCTCTCACACACGCACACACTCACTCAAATTCAAGAACTCCTACAACAAAAACAAACTGCGAAGAAAACTAATTAGAGAACAGCCACAACAAATGTGCTATAACAACAACAGCGACAACAACAACATATAAATATAGTACATATAGTTATATAGTATATATATATATATAAAAAAAAACCATGTTGAATTAATTATTAATTTTCGCGCGTATATTATACACAATACTTATATCTATATATAGTATATATAAATATATGCACACATATATATATTTATATATTTTCATAAATTTTCAAAAAGAATGAGGGCAAGGAATGAGCCGAAGATAAACAGTGAAAAAGAAGCACACAAAGATAAAAAGAGAGCGAGAGAGATAAACAAGTATATCAGTCAACATCAATGTATTCAGAGCTGTTTTCTTAATTTTATAATTATTTTTTTTTTGCAACCCTATTTTTGAAAGAGTAAAACTAATACGAAAACAAAGATTTAACTAATATATTTCTATTTTCTTAAGTCGAAGCATATCCTCAAAATGTGGATATGTGTGAAACAAAGCAAATGCAAAACATGCACATTACGCTTTGATTCTTGTTTATATAATATATATATATATATATATATATATATATATATATATATATATATATATATATATATATATATATATATATATAAAACAAAAACAAATAAAAATAATAAAAAAAAATACAAAAATGAATAAAAACTGCACGAGTAAGAAAAGGAAAGAAGAAAGGCATAGGTATTTGATATAACTGTATGTTTACGTTATGCACTTTATGTTTATTTTATGTTTAAACGATTAACAGAGAGCCTAAGAAATGAATAAGCTCATTGGCAAACTATATATATATATACACATATATATATATCTATACATATAAATGTATATATTAAAATAAATTTCAAAGAGCAGATAATTCGGGTGCGGACGTCTTGGGATTAATTTAAATGGGTAGTGCTGCCCAATCGCTTTAGGAAAAGAGGGCGCTTAACTAAGTGGCAGCACTGCGTAGAATCTTCGGGTTTGCAGAGCAGCTACCTAGGATCAGAAATTTATCGATAACTGAGAACGGTTTACGGAGTATGCAAAAATTAAAAATTTCATGTAAACATTTGCTTAGAGAAATAAAATACAATAATGGATGCGTATATGCGAAATGAGCTGACTGTTGACAGTGAGTTAACGTTAGATCAAGCTGTGCAGCATTCCACCAAACTGATCGTTTGGCTACTCGATTGTCTGGAACAAATGCAAGTGGAACAGCCAAAGCATCTGGAGCTGAGTCACACGGACATCGAGTGCATGTTTAAGGCGACATTATATTTAATTGAATGTCATGCACAGTATGGTGACAAACTGGTAGAGGCTGTGCTGCTACAGTGTATTCAAGCGCATGCGATCATAAGACGCTTCTATAATAACTTAGAAGCAGATCGGACGCAATGCATCCAGGAGCTGTGCGCCCACATTATCAATGGTACACGCAACGGCCATACACATGCGCCACTGTTATATCAAATGCACAAAGCGTATGCAGAACTACAGCCAGCTTGGTCAACAATTAAGGATATGGATTGGTCAGCCATGGCCAGGAATAGAGCTAACAATACGACGTTGAATGCTGCAACAGCTGCCACATCAATTGGACTAAATGTCCATACGCTGCAAATGCGGCAATTGGTTCGACGCATATGTCGCCTAACAACAATGCAGGACATCAAAATAGCGCTTGCACGTTCCATGCAGCTCATCCAGAGCTGTGATCTCTGGCTGCAGCTATTCCGTGAGCCGAAAGAGAGTTTGCTGTATACTCGCTGCTATATGTTGCGTCAAATGATCTGTGATATGCTAAGCGAGGGCAGAACAGCGTGCTCGGCAAGCGTTTGTTTTGTCCATCATATTTACGAATTTGTGGCCAGCGGCAATTGCTCCAATCTCTCGAGGCTCTACTGTTGGCTCATGCATGCGCGTTTCGCTACTGCCGTGGGCAGCTATTTGCATGACTATTGGCAGCAACAGCAAGTTCTGCAGCATCTACAGCAGGATGATATGCCATGCTCCACAATGGAGCTGCCACTGGATGAGATGATCTACTTGACGCATTTGCTGCTCAAACCAAAATCGCCGTGTCGCAGTCAATTCTATGCGAAGTTGAAGTCGTTGCCGTCGCCAGTCCTCGCACAACTCATGGACTTGCTCAATAAAGTTGCCTACGTTTACAGCTAAATTGCAATTTTATCTCTTCTTTCTTTAATTATTTGGTAAATATTCATGTTTATCGCTAATAATTTTTGTAACTTGTTCTCCCTTTTCGGCCAGAATTTCCTCAATGTTTCGCTTGCCATTGAGATCGGTGAACCAATTAAGATTGTCAGCAATTAGATGATGATTTGCACAGCCCTTACAGGTGACAATAACAACACCTTTGTTATAGGCCACCTTTGATATTGTCTCCATATTTCGGCTCTGGCACACTTTGCACGTATAGATTAGCTGCATTTTGGTCTGCAGCTCTGCCAGTGGAATGCTATTGCTAGCCACGCGATTGTTGTGCTCATATTGCTAAAGGAGATGTTTATTTATATTTCAGTATAAGATTTCACTCCATATATTTTAATATTTACATTTTTCGTTTCGAGTTTGTCGCTAAAGGAAGCGCGCTGGAGGCACGTGTATTTGTTATTTGATAAAGCAGTCACGGCCAGCAAATGGTATTGACGTTGAGCATAATTGTGCGCAGGACATAGCAAACGCGTCGCACCTGCTATATGGCATCTATCAGCGAGCGCATACAATTTGTACATTAATTTAAAGGTGCTCATTATGGCTGTTGTGATATAAACAATGAATACGAAATCAGAGCTAATTATATCGATAACATTAGACATTTGCAAACACTGGATAGTCTCTTTTATTTAAGGCGCCAACATTTAAAAAGTAAAAGTAAATCATAACCGTAAATAACATGACAGAGTTAAACAGACATGCATTTAAGAATACGATGCATTCGTTTTATATAAATGTATTATGTCTAATAACATGCAGTTGTAACAACAATAAATTCATTTCATATTAAAAAAAAAACAGTACAAAATATTATCGATAAAATTATACATTAACAAGAACTGTACGATAGGCATCGATTTAAAAACACTGTTACAAAGTCATAAGACTACATACATATCTGACATTAATAATAGGTAATATTTTATTTTACAAGCAAGTTGCATAATTTTAATTGTTCCTTAGCTGGGACGACTAATTGTTTACAATACTTCTTGCTCACGACCGAGGAATACTGGCTCTGTTAACAGCAATACTTGTTAAGTACTTGTTGCAATTAATCGTTATCAATAGTTATCGCTCGTCACATCACTAATCATTAGTCTTTCTAGAGTTTTCAGATGACAACGACACACGTCTCGAACAAAGAATTACAAGTCAAACGATTTTACTTATTTTGAAAAGCAAGTCAACAAAAACTAGTCGAAGTTTTAATAAAAATTCAATCCCACTATGGATTTCGGTGCATTGTTGCACTTTGCCAAAAAGAACAACGATGCAGCCACAAAAGAAGAGGTTGGTTTACAAACTGTTTTCGCTTTACAAATAGAAACTTTTCAAATACGGGTAAGGTGCATATAGCTAGTGATAATGACAAGCAATGGTAAACAAAGTGTGGATACGCATGGGTCGAAGGTATAACAACAACGGCCAATTGTTGCAATATGTTTAAGTTTAATAACTGCATTTCGATCATACAATTAGGTCAATGATGACAAAAAAAAAAAAAACTAGCCTTTCGTGGGTGGTGGGGCAGGCGGTAGGCGTGACCAAAATAAAAAATGCAATCTCAACAAGTGGTTAACAGTGTTGTTTTTTGCTTATTCCATTCACGCAGGGTAAATACTACAGCACAAAGTATGCACCGCCCAAAAAGGAGAGCAAGGAGAGCAAACAGCTGTCGAGCAACATACAGAAGTTCCTGAAGAAGCGTGAAGCGGAGGAGGCCGAACGCAAGCGACAGGAGCGCGAGAAACTGAACAGTTTGCTGGCGATGCGTGACGAGAAGTCAAAGAACAAGATACGTAAAATGTTGAAAGTAACGAAGTCAGCTAACAAATCGGTACTGGAGGATGCCAAGGACTGTGATAATTCTGCACTGGACGGTGCTGATCAGCCGGAGGGCGATGATTATGGCTATGTGTCGACAGAGGCGAACGCCTTCTATCAGAAATATATTGAGAAGGTGAAGGATGTGCAGGAGGATAAGGGCTTTGCGCCCAGCCGGCCACAATCTCTGCGAGATCTGTCCGGCACCAAGGAGCGTGTCAAGGCGGCGATTACACGCGAGCGTGAGGAAGCCAAAACCCATACGAGGCAACGCATTAGCCATGCGACACCGCGCAGCGACAAGGAGTCGCCGGTGGTGCGTGCCTACAGTACTGGGGACAAAAAGCTCTACGATCCAGCGGCCGAGCGACGAGACGAGGAGCGCAAAAAGCGCGAAGAGGAGCAGAAAAAGGCCAAGGTCAAGCGGCCGCCACAACCGCCGCCCATGGACTTTCAGGCGCTGCTTCGTCTGGCTGAAAAGAAACAGCACGAGCCCGTCAATCTTGCAATCCCAGAGAAGAAGAAGGAACCGGAACGGTTGCTCTCTGCTCGCGAGAAACGTGAGCTGGAGGAGCGACAGCGTTGGAAGGAGCAGCGGGCACAACGCGATCGACAACGTGAAACGGAAGCCAAGGCCAAGGAGCAGCGTAAAGAGAATGGCGCCAGCCAGGCAGCTCGCATGGCGCCCAATGGACGAATACCAAAGCTGAACAAGCCGCCCACAGCGACGGCTGTTGCTGCCGCTGCTGCTTCTGCTCCTTCTGCTGTTGCTACTGCTGCCAGTGAATCCAAAGTCAAACATACCAGTGATAGCCTTAAGAGGCCAGCGCCAACAGCGCCCAGCAGCTCCAGCGCCAAAGTCAGCGCAAGTACAAAGACAACAAATGGCAGCAGCAGCAGCAGCAACAACAGTGCCAAGCGACCGCCAGCAGCTGCCGCTGCTGTTGCTGCTACACCTACTAATGCCAAGAGCAGCGGAACTAGGCAATCTCGTAATCCCTATGCGGCAGCCAATAAGAGTGGAGCGACACGCGAATTTCCGCCAAGAGAGCTATCCAAAACGCGTGCATTTCCACCGGCGGATGTACGCCGTATGGCGCAACGTAAAGCAGTCGGCTCCGGAGGAGCTGCGGCGTTGGCACGCCGCCCAGCCTCAACCGCTGCTGCAGGGCGCAAACCAGCGGAAGCGAGCAACAAAAGTGAGTGCCGCTAGAAGACTTAGAAGCTGTTGTATCATTTATGTATATGTATATATATATATGTATATATATATCTAGATATATGTATATATATATATGCCAATATATCAGATGTATATATATATATATATGTCTTATTTGATTGTAGTTGATCATAATTCACAAAGCTCGAAATTCATCTTTGATTTGTTAACTTTTGATTTGAGGCTGTGCTTAATTTTAATTACAATTAATTAACAATGTAGTTTATTTATTGTCTTGTTCTTGTTTAACTTTATTTTAAGCTGGTAAAGTCGGTATAAGTATAACTATAAGCCAAGTCCTTTATCTATGATATACGTATATATTATTAATATTAATTATATATGCATGTATTTTTCTAGGACGTATTTACGATGATGATGATTCGGAATATGACTCCGAATTGGACGACTTCATCGATGATGGCGACTGCAACGAGGATATATCGTCGCATATACGCGATATCTTTGGCTATGATAAGCGGCGATATCGCGATCTCGACGAAGACGACGCTGAAATGGAGTCCAGCTTTGCTCAGGTACAGCGCGAGGAGTTTATTAGTAAGAAATTGGGTAAGTCTGCATATAGATATGGGTATGTAGCTCCAGATAGTCAGATCTAACTTGTCGTCTTCTGCTGCTGCAGGTTTACAGGAAGATCTGGAGGATATGCGTATGGAGGCGTTGCATAAAAAGCGAAAAATGGCCAAAAAACGTTCGTCACGCATCGATGACTAAGAAGAAACGCCTTAAAACTTAACAAGAACTCATGTCTGTGCAGCGGCTGCAACTGTGGAGGAGCCTTCACATCTTGCCGCCACCCCATCATCTTAGATACGCCTTCGAATGCCCACGCTCAGTTTGGAACTGGTGCTCTGGACTTCCACCTGGGCTTACAATTTATTTTGTGCAGGCGTCGGTTTTTTTACCTTTCCTTGTTAACTTTTTTAATTTAATTAATTAATTGTTGTTTTTCTTCTTCTTACTTTTGTTTTAATACCACAAATCGGAGCCGTAGCTTAGTGGAAGTAAGACCAAAATTTATATACAAAAAAAAAGAAAAGCAGACTAGAATGTAAATATCAATGTCATATTTTTGCTAAGTCACTCAAATCTATTGTATATTTACAGTCCAATTGAATATTTGTTTTTTATACATTTGTCCCGTTCAAACATATAAATGTAAACTGTTCCTACATACAAGTTTATATAGACGGTGGCATGGAAATCCTTTTTGCTACTACAAATGCTGTAAACAATGTATATATAGTATATAGTCTATGTCATATATATGTATGTGATATGTATACACGATCAATGTCAAACAAAACTGAACTTTATTTAAGGCTCTTTAGCTGGATAGGAAACTCATAGACCTTGCTCCATATTAGAGTTCACGGCTAGTAAAGCGAGTATATTGGTTTTTGGGCAATCTGTGCCTGTCTGTTCGGCGCTCTTTTATAGCAACAATTTGGTATATAAAGTTATGCGTCTCCTTCAACATAATCTGTAAATAACTAGAGGATAACATATATATAGTCCACATAGCTACGTCCATTGAGGTCTTTATTAATGGGGTAAGACTGTTTCAGCTATAGCCTCTAGCAACTAAGTTACTCTTGAACAAGTTTTTATATATGTATATAGCCAATAAGTCATATTTCACATTTATAGAGCCTAGGGTCACTGTGGATCTTATCAGCTTGTAGAATTATCAGTTTTGTGGCCTATATTGAGGGTGTTTCAAATCCGAAATAAAAATCTGTTCGTATCAAATTTTGCATTCTATTCATAAATCTATAGACTCGAAATCTTCTGTCTATATATCTATACCTTTAGAGGCAATTCCCTTTAGACTCTATTCCTAGTTTATTTTCCATTTTCTCTCTCTTTCTATCTTTCTCTGGCTCCATCTCTTTCGTTCTCAGGTTCTTTCTCGCCCTCGGCGTGTCTTTGCCCCTCTATCTCTCTCTCATTTTTACGACTATCATACCCTATCGTTAAGACCCGCTCTTATCTCACTGCGGATTGTCTTTCCGCTTAAGTTTTCACCTCAACTTGGACAACCCGCCTGGACCACAGCGAATACATGTGTGAAAGTTATAAAATTCAATTTGAGTGGATAAATACCAAAGGTTATAAAATGTATTTCGAAATTGTAGTTAAAAATAGATTTAGTTAATATAAAGCGGTAAACTAACGTAGATACATGATGACACTGCAGTTGTCCGTGTATATGAGTGTGTGTATATGTGTGTGTGTCTGCTTTATGTTGAGATATCGGTTCAGTTAGCATTGGAGAGCTCAACGACAACGGCACTGCCAATGCGTCGGTGATCGCACACGGGTTCTGGCTCCGCATCCATATATCCGATGGCTGTCAAAGCGGAATAGGCTTTATTCTTGGCAAGAAAGTGGACTTTGTGGCCGAGATTGAGCAAATAATTGATAGTATGATTGGGCACCTCCGGCTCCGAGTCGACCACCATGGGCGCTAACTGGTGATGCAATCGGCCACCATTGACCGCCTCCTGGAGAGGTTCGCGCAGCACAAAATAGTGGAGTATCGCTTGTGCCACTGAGGTGGTTATTTTTGAGCCACCGGCACCGCCCACCACCAGAGCCACATTGCCGGCATCGTCGAGTACGATGCTGGGGCAAGTGGAGGACATTGGACGTTTGCCGGGCTTTATGTAATTGGCCGGACTGGCGGGTATGTTGAATGCATTCACGTAGCCCGGCGTCGAGAAGTCATCCATCTCATCGTTTAGTATGATGCCCGTTTGTCGGGACCGTACCTTTGCACCCAAGTGCCCATTGATCGTGCTGGTCACCGAGATGGCATCGCCATTGGGTGCCAGCACCGAGATGTGCGCAGTGCCATGATCTTCCACATTGCTGAAGTTGGCCCCATAGTAGGACATATCTTCGAACGTTCGATCGTCCAAGATGAGCTTGCGAATCTCGGCCGCAAATTTCGGATCGATTAGGTCTTCATAGATCTCCCGCACCGAGGGCTCAAAGTGTATATCACCCAAATTCGTACGATGACCATAAGCATGCTTAAACGTCTCAATTAAACGATGCCAATACTTGTCTCTGCTGCTCACATACATCGGTTCCATGACGTTCAAAATGAAAGTTAATACCGCACCGCTGCTGGGCAATGGCGACGTAAACAGCTCATGGCCATTGTCGAAGCGTGCGCGTAAAGGCTTCTCCCAGCGTACACTACAGTGAAAAGAAAATACTTATTTATAATACAGTATATTCATAACTGTTTTAGATGCAAATCGAAAATTAAAATGTACGCGCCTCTCTAGCAACGTCACTTGAACTTATCGATAAGTTCCTACAAACAAGTGATGAAAAATTTCCCTTTAGTATATTGTGCATAATTTTCTATCGATATTTTTTTAAGCGAATCTCTAAATATTGTTGTCTACCGAAGCTTATGTAAGATCGAACTCACTCGTAATCCATTAGATCCTGTTCGGTAATAATGCCGCCCATGGCCCTTATATCCTCAGTGAGCATACGACCAATGCGACCGCCACCATAAATGACTTCCGGCCCTTCGATGGCAACAATTTCCAGGGTATTAGCCAGTGTGCGTCGATACATGATCTCGCCTTCCTTGTATGGGTTATTGGTTTCTGGATTGATAAAGATCTCCGACATAGAGATTTCATTGCGTATATGCTCCTCGTGGTTGGCCAAAACACCAGCCAAATAGCGCGAGACTAAAATTCCACGTCGGCACATCTCAATAGTCGGTTCAAAAAGTCGCTCCCAGGGCAGCCTGCCGTATTTCTTGTGCAGTTTCCAGTAGCCATAGATCTCGCTGGGCACACCACTTGAAAGTGCCCCAGCGATATTCTCCTGGCCAACGAACATGTCTTCAGTGGCTGCAGCTGGCGCCGTTTCTCGCGCGATCAGCGCCTCCATCTTGCCTGTTTCCTTGGTGTAAATGGTGGCAATGAAGCCACCGCCCACGCCCAGGCTGTGTGGCAGAACTACGCCCTCGCACAGCATTGTGGCAATGGCTGCATCCGCTGCCGAGCCACCCTCATCCAATATATTGCCACCAATCTCGGCACAGCCAACGCCATTGGAGGCTACGGCACCAATGCGCCGTCGCTCCGTCTCATTGCTCAGCCCAAAGATCAGACCCAACGTGAGACCCACAATCGTCAGCACCAGAAGTATCCAAACGACGGCATACTGCTTGCAGCAATTCCTGATCGAATGGTGAATCAAGATTTGGGATTGAATTAGAGATATGATACGATAGATATATGATATGATACGATATGATTGATATGTGATATGATGTAATATGATGGGATATGATGAGATATGATGTCATCTGATGTGGTATGTGGCATATGATATATAAACAAGATGCTTAATATTATACTCGTTCATGAATTGAGAAGAAAGCATATTCATTCATGTCTGTACACTCTATCCACTCTATCCAGTGTGGCAAATTAGAGTTCGAAGACATATATAAGCCTTGTTTTATAGAAGTTCTGCAACTATTCACTCTTTACATGTTAGAGCTATAAATGACTTGGATATATAAAGTTCATTCATTTGCTTTTGTTTTGGATCATAGACGGCTAAAATTATGTCGATTTAATTGCTCTTTCACTATACTTCTTTATATATACGAAACACATACACACACACACACACACAAGTATACAAAATTGTTGTCTCATTTTCACTTACGACATTTTGTGTGTATTTATTATATGCAATTTTCTATTTTTTTTTTAATTATTAAAATTTTACTTAAAAATTTTTTTGAAAAATATGTTTAAAATTGTGCGATTGACGCCAATTCGCTGCTTAGTTTATAATAATAAAATAATGCGAGCTAGGGCCTTTATATAGAGGCCGAAATATATTATTGAAGTCCATTTTCTCCGAAGATAACAGCTAAATGACGTTTGGATTTAGGGGCCTACGTAATTTCGAGACTCTTGAAAAGCAAGATAGTTGTTGGTAGGCTGACTAACTGAACCGAAATGAAGTTTTCCCGCCGAAGGCGTAAATACTAGATATTTTTATAAAATCCGAACTATATTGAAAGAAAGAAAGATAGCGAGAGATATATATATGTTTATCTGTTTGCCGATAAGGCGTAAGCCCAAAGTTAAGGCCAACTTTGATTTGGTTATTATTATTCGTTAATCGGTTCACCGTTAAATTGTCTGGCAGCATTCCATTAGTATTACAAATCAGCATACATATATATTTTTAGTGAATATCAGGATTCGACTCTTGATAAGACAGCTGGCGTTCGAAATTAATTAGTTTCTTAGCTATTTGAAGGCAAAAAACACAGGTGATAGCATTAACTTTATCTTTGAATGCTGTCTGCATTTATTTTTAATTTAGTTATTTTCGTTTCAAATTTCAACAAGGTTTTCGTTATAGAAACTGGTTAATTCAGTTTAAATTGAAACCGTTACTACTAAATATGCTACAATATTACTTTACATTTACCAGCACTGTCTGCGTGGGTGGTGGGTCGATCAGTCAACTGCATAGATTATTTGTAATCGATAGTTCCAAACGTGCACCACCAAGCTAGAGGGACCTTTGAAATTCTAATTAAAATAAACTTAATAATAATTTAATAAGAAGAGACGATCGCAGATACTTTGAAATACTGAAAATTATTACTTTACTTTAATATAATAAATAACAAAATGTATATTGTATTTTTATTATAGTGCGTTTTTCTTATTTATACTTTTTTATTAAATTCTTAAATTTCCGCAAAATTTTTGTAACAACAAACCTGTGCAAAATAAGTCAAAATGTTCGATATCAAAGGCAATTCGATGCTAATCATATTATTTTCCATTGCAAATTATTGCTTGTCTTAATTTCATTTTAACTTTAAGTTATATTTTCGAAAATATTACAAAGCTAAAAATTAATCGATACAATTGTCGTAGCCAGTGCTTAAAAACACATGCCCATTATGGTATCTTAGCGTCGCGCGTACTTATCGATAGATATTCGACACATCGGTTTAATTTTACCATCTCTAATCCAAATGCATACATATGTATATGCAAATGTCTTCTCATCTGCTCGTATGTGTTGTCGGTTGTATGTGTGTGCGAAGTTATTTTTTTTACGAAGCGAAATCTAATTGGAATTAAATAATAAAACGTGAAATGGCATATGAAACAATATAAAAGTTGAACCGCGCGTCGGTCGATCCCAAAAAAGGATCTGCATATGTAAGTGCGATTGCGGAATGGACAGGGGCGCAGTCACATCAACAACAACAGCAGGAGCGGCGCTGCCACCAAAATTGCATATGTATGTGTGTGTGCGTGTGTTTGCGTGCGCATGAAAACTGAACAAAATGAATGCGTCTGCGCCTCCAACGTAGCTGATGGAGATGCACAACTTTATGGCCTTGGCTAAGACTAAAACTAAAAGCAAAAAAGAAAAAAATTATAAATGATGTATCTCCCGTTGCAGTTGCACACAGACACAGCATACAAACGCATAAGAAAGGGCAGCGTAGCAGCAACAACAACTCGCAACCAAACATACACATAAACGCAAACACATGTACAACTACAATTACAAGTGCAGCAGCACAGGCAAAGCATAAGAACAAAACAGAAAGCGAAACACAAACACAAAACTGAAACTGAAAACCTTTCAAAAGTCGTGATGCACTCGCTGCTGCTGCTATTGTTGTTGTTGTTGTTGTTGTTTTTGTGTTGTTGTTTTCGCGTTGTTGTTGCCGTTGATGATTCGTTGACCACGGCTACTGTTGTTTTTGTAGTTGATCCAGGATGCAGAGAGAGCGCGCATTTGCTCTCCTGCATGCAGTCACACATATACACACATCCGCATATACACGCAAACATGCATTCGCTCACTCCCTTACTTACATATAACAACACACACACCTTTACAGGCAGGCCAGGGCGACGCAACGCAACGCAACGTAACGTAACGCACAACTGGCGCTTCTTACATAAAAAGCTCAAGCCGTAGTTAAAGCTTTCGCTCTCATCAAAGTAAGCAGCGCAGCAGCAGCAGCCGTAGCAGTTACAGCAATCACCAAGGGGGGAACAGCTGGTGCAGCAGCTGCTGGCCGCCGACGCTGTAAAATGAGCGTTTTCGATGATTTTCAACGCTTGTGGATGCAACGGTTTCCACAAAGCTCCCTATCCGATGATTGGGAGCAGGATGTGCGCGGCAGTCTCGAACGGCATAAACAAAAAATAACAGAGTTAAGTAAAGAGTTGGAACAGGAGACGCTCTACGTCGAGTATTTGGAACGTCTGCTCTCCGATGTTGAGAAATATCGTGAATCTGGCGGTGATCCGACAGCGCTATTCGAATCAGCCACCGGCAATCCGGCAGCATCGCAACAATCACCCAGCAGCAGTGGCGTCGGCGTCGCTGCCAATGGCGCAACTGCAGGCCCAGGCGCTGGCGTGGACAAAGACTACGTAAGTATTTGTAATGCTCTTTAAATATATACAACACATATTTATATATATATATATATATAAATATATAGATGCATATGTTTTGTTCTTATTATTGTTTATTAATACTATTATTATTTGTATTGTCATTGTTATCATTGTTGTTGTTTGATCTTGCAGTAAGAGTTGCGTCTGCTGATTGCGTTAACCGTTAGCATTTACCAGGCGCACAGCAATTGCCAAATGTGGGCGGACTGGGCACCCTGTGCTCAGCCATTCATTGGCCGTTAGCCTCTTATCAGCCGTTATCAACTTAGTTAGCGCAGCTGTTGAGCAGCATTCTCGTATTGACTCAGCCATTGACACCAATGAAAGCCCCTGTAATTGTAATATGTTAACTGGTTAGCTAGGCTAGCGCCCAATTGAACAGCTTTACACCTATTTGGAACTGGTGAATTGTGAATTGTGGCTTATGGATGGTTTTAGTCAGTTTTATACCAATTCGGAACTAGTTCTTTTCTATCTCATATGAGTCTTTGTAATTCTGAGTGGTTGGCTTAGAGCTCCTACTGATTCAGCCGTTAACTTCACTTGAACTGCCCTTTGTTCTTAGCTGGAACTAGTTCACTCTGCGGATTGGAATTGTGTTGCGGTTATCTAGGCATCTGCTGCTTTAAATGATATTCAACAGTTTCCGCCGATGACGCTGTCTGTCTAACACTTCGCTCCTGAAGCCCCTCCCCTTTGTGTGCGTACCGTACCACCGTACGGACGACTCAGACCGTTCGTGTAACTACGTACGTCGGTTCTACCACTTCGATATCTTTAATTTTGCCAGTTATCTACGCACACATGCTCATTCATTTGTTCTATTCATGTTGTCTGTGTGAATGAGCTTTTTTTTGTATTTCTTTCTTCTTTTGCGCGCCGTCGTCGTAGTCGCTGACTTCGACTGATTCTGACACCCGGAGCAGCCGCCGACAACGCCGCGAGTCGCCGCCAGTCGGCAGTAGTCACTAGATTCGGTGAATAACAACATCCAAAAGCGGGCCCAACGTTAAGCGGTCAGTGTTGTATCCATCCATCCATCCATCCAGGTGGTGTATAGACCCATTCCCACACACACGCTCACCACCTGCGCATACACCCGCATACTCCACACTCCGCCCCATAGACCCAGCCGCAATCGCATATGAAGTAACAAAGAACTGAACTGCGTTGAACTGAAGTTCTATGCAATCTGTCTGCATATGCATAATAAAAAGAGTTCAGTTTCCCTTGAAACACAGTTTAAAGTGCGAAAATTACGTAAAGAAAATAATTCCAACGGTATAAAGTGCGAGTGTTTTTGGGCCTAAACCGTAATTTTGGGCGTGCGTGTTAGTTTTTTTTTTATATTATTTTTTAACGTGTTCGTTTGACTCAAATTTCGTGGTCGACTTCAACGCCAACGTCTGCGTCGCAGTTGCCGTCAGCGTCGTCGTCGTCGTCGCCGTCGTCGTAGTCACCGACGCAATCACCGTAGTCGTTTAGCCTTAAATTTGCAGTTCTTGTTGTTGTTGCAGCCAGCCAGCCGCAGGGCGGAGCTCGGCTATCAATTGCTTCCCCTCGTCTCGTGTCGTGTATCGCGTCGTGCTGCGTTGCTTCGCCTTTGCAATTGCAATTGCGTGGGCTACACACCAACAGCAACAACAATAACAGAAAGCGAGAGAACGTCTGTTTGCGAAAGAGAGTGGAAGAAGCGAAAACAGTGGCGCTGCTGCTGCTGCTGACGGCGCTGCTGTAAGGAGCATGTCTTCCTTCAAAGAGAAGTTCAAATTATGGACCAGAGGGGTGCGTATTCAGCCAGCGTACAAAGCGTATATATATATATATATATATATATATATATATATATATATATATATGTTTGAGTGTCAGTGTCTACTGCAACAACAAAGCAAAATGAATTTGTTGTATTTATCACAAGTTAAAATCAATAAACTTATCGCACTCACACAAAAGCGCAAATTATGGGACTTGAAATAAAAACAAAACCGATATTTTCTTGAGTGGACAACTAAAAAATACCCTGTAGTGCCAATCATTCAATTTTTTTTGAGCAGAACAAATAAGTTACATGAAAATGTATTTCGTTTTTTGCCGATTTTTTAACCAATATTTAAGCTTTAAAGCTGCTCTCGAGTTAATTATTAAAACCGTGATATATACCTGATCTGAAAATATTCGTGTATCATTTGAAACAACTTACTCTTTACTCTACATTTTAAATGGTATCAAGTAGCTAAGTAACTAAGAACCCGTTAAGAGACTAAAGTGAAACACTTCAAAACGCACGCACACATATTCATAAGTATGTATATATGTATGTACACACACATATGTGCATATACATATCTGTTTGTTCGCAGCGCCCTTCTTTTACAGTTCTCTTTAGGCCCACAACAACGTCGACGTCCACTACAAATCCAAATCTCTGCGCCATTCTTCGCATTGATAAGCAGCTTGTGTGGTATCAGTAAAAGCGCCTGAACCAAGGCAGCGACTCACTAGACCTTAGTAAAGTGCACTGCAAAAGCGAATCGAAGAAAATGAGGGAGAATGAGACAGAAATAGCGAAAGAGAGAAATACTTGGCTGTAGCATATTTTAGACGGAAAACATTTGTAGCGATTGGTGTTTGCGTTAAAGGAAATATTTGATTAAAAACTTTTGATTAGCAAAGGTATTTTTACCTCCCCCCCAAGTAAAATGGCTTAATCAATTTTGTTTTAATGTCGGACATAACAAAAACAAGCCCCACTAGCCATTAGACAAATCAAATTTATTACATTTTTACGTTGGAAATAAATACTGGAAGTTGTGCAATGTTTTTTAATGCAAGTCATGCGAAAAGAAAAAACAATTGTTTTGAATTACCTAGGCTTAACATAAGCCAACGCTGCAGCAAATAGATATCTGTTAAATGCCTGCTAAGCTGCTGTTAAAGTGAAATTACATGCATATAATAACATGCATATATGTATGTTTATGCACGTGTAGATCTATGTATGTAAATACACACAAGAGAGAGAGAGAGACAAAGCATGAACACTTTTAGCACAAATCTAACGGGATCTGCCTAAAAGAGAAATTGAAATCAATATGTGTATTGATATTTATTTCTTTCTGATATGTTTAGACGACGATCAACGAATTTAGTTTCAGTTAAGAACAAAAAAAAAGAAAATTAAAATAAAATTTAAAGAAATATATGATTAATAAGCAATATTTAAGTGTGTATGTGTGATGTGGATATTATGCACATTTATATGTTAAGAGAACTCTATGATTTAACATAACCATTTTGCTCGCCCTAATATTTGTGCATGCATTTGAATATTTCTATGAATCGCTTAAATACATTTTCCCCGGAATAGTTTACAATTTTAAACAACAATTGAGTGTGGATGATTGTTTTCGTTGCTTCAGAGCTTGGCGCCGCTAAATATGATTCACATTCACAACGTTTAGTTGAGCTAAGTAAGCGTGTATATATGTATGTGTGTGTTGGATGATTGAAAATATGCTAAATAATTGTATCGACATGGCGCACATGAATACCCCAGGGGCAGAGAGCGAGAAAGAGAGAGAGAGAGGCAGAGAGAGTGCACCAAAAAGCTGAGCTCAGCTCTCAAACATCTCGCATGAGTTTGCTGCCAAGTGCGTGTATCTGTGTTTATGACGCGTGTGTGTACGACCTTCGCCGTCAACTTTTATTGCACGCTTTCTTCTCCGCTTCGCTTGGACACATTCAAACACACACACACACAGACGTACAGCTGTTGCCGGCTGCTGCTTGGCCCAGGCCCACCCCCGAAACTCACACACACACACACACTTACTCAAGCACGTCTCTCTCACAAACACACACATACTTACACTTCAAATAAATAAGCTCAACAAATTCAATTTTTGCTGCCAATTTTCTTTATTTTGGCTTCAAATAAAATACCTAAATTAAAAAGTTGGTCTCTTTTTAATTTTTTTTCTTGTAGTTTTCACTTTTTTCGTAGCCAAAAAAAGGCGTAAATATGTACAACATGCATACATATGTACATGTCTGCATGTATGTGCTCCGTTACACGCACACGTTCCACGCAAAGTTTGGCTTATTTGTCTGACTTTTTTCTGCTTTTTATTTTTCTTTATCTTTCTTTTTCTGTTTTGTTGTTTGCTTCTGCCACTTGTTGTAGTTGTTGTCGCTTTTAATGGAACCGCTCAACGTGTTAGAGAAATGCGTTACGTGCTCTGCCTGAGCAAATGACCAAGGCGTGGGCGTATTAGAGGGAGAGGGGTAAGGTTGGGGCGTGGTATTCAGTGCTCCGAAAAGCTTTCAGTTTCTGGCGAGTTCTTTGGCATTTTATAGGGGGCTAGAGAGAGAGAGAGAATCTTTGAACTCTTGCAATGCGAACTTGATTCAGTTGAACCTGTTGACTTTTGAAGTATATTCAATCTAACTGTTAAATCTTTAAAGAGCAGCGAGCATTTATGGGTGGCAGTAGGGCGTGGCATTAAACTACTTACCTGCAAAGAGCTTGCAGTATCTGTAGAGTGACAAAGAGAGAGAGAGAGAGAGAGAGGGAGCGGTAGCGGGATCTGTGAACTGCAATTTGATTGAGTTGAGCCTGCTGACATTTGAACCAGTTCAATTAGGCGTTGCTTGAGTACAGTGCAGTCTCGATAACAAGGAAATTTGAAATGTAGAGTTCGTTCTCAAGCAGAAAAGTAATTTCAAACTTCATAGATATTGAAATGCTTTTTATCTTTCTTAAAAAACATTCTTAGTAACCTAAAGCTTTGCCTAGTCGCACAGTTTATGCAGTTCAATATATTAAACACTTTTAACGTCTTATTCACATTGGACATTCGCTTCAATTAATCTGCACGAAGCCACATGTTTTGGGCTTTTCCATTATTTTCATGCTGACTAAGTTAGCTCGCACATCTGTGTTCATTTGGGCTCTCATTAAAAGTTCCGTTGCAACTCATAGGGCGCATCATCCTATCCAAGATGTACTTAGTTTCGGTTAGTTTGGCTTTAAGAAACTATTTTGATTAGGGCTTAGAGACACAAGTTTTAAGAGTATATGCGACACTTTATATACCCTATTCGTTTAACTGAGAGGCATATATGTATATTGCCTTATCGATACCCTAGCCCCATGCCTATATGAGGATATTGATATCCAGTCTATATATAGTCTATATGATATACCTCGAAATGCATTCATCAGCCACAAAATTTATTCACTTTGCAGAAATCTAGTTTGAATCTGCGTGAGGCATCGTTTGCACCATCGGCTAACAAGGACAAGGACAAGGACAGGCTCTCACTGAGCACCGACAACAAATACACACACATACAGAATGATGGCGGGGGTGGATTGAGCAGCGGAGTGAGTTCGGCGCCGCCAACGGGCAAGCGCAGTCTCACGGAGCACAGCTTCGAGCGTGAGGATAAAAAAGACAGCGGCAATGAGAAGGATGCCAATGGGGCGCTGCAGCAGTGCATCACTGAGCTCGCGGCCTCCATTGGCAGTGGCGCCAACAAAGCCAACGAACAACAAAGGCCCAACGACAGCAACAGCAACAGCAAGCAGCAGCAGCAGCAGCTGAAGCAGGAGACAGCTGGACAGGCGGAGGCGAGTGGGATACATGTGGAACAGCAATCGAAGCCGTTGCGCACTTCGCACTTCGTGACCGTCATCGAGGTGAAGGAGGCCAAGGACAAAGACCATGATGATGCCGCCTCGGCGTTGGGGCTCAATGACAACGCACCGACGCCACCATCCACATTCGGACGCTATCCGGAACGCAGCAAGGCCGCTGGAACGGAGGCCACGGCACCACCATTGTCGCCATCAATGACATCGCCCGCCTTGTCCTCCTCATCGTATGCCGCACATCTGGAGGCCAAAAAGAAAATGCCACCCAGGTGAGTTGAGCTGATAAAGAAAAAGAGAGACTGAAATCATGTCAGGCTATTGTTGAATAGGTAATCCTTGGCGTGGCCTAGACATTAAATTAGACTACAGAAAAGTCTATAGATCTATTGTAAAAAATGTCGATCTGAGATTGATCTTTTAATGTGATAGATAGACAAATAAAGCAAAACCTCGAGGTTCTATTAAGGGATATATAATTTACGGAATGGGAAATATTTACTAAGCTGCGGCCTCCTCAATGTTGTTTCACTCAATCCCGTATCATTGCAGACCGCCGCCAAAGAATATACGACGCGTCGAGCCGCCCACCATTCCCAGCCAGCAGCAGCAGCAACAGCAGCAGCAGCTGCTGTCGTCGTCGCCAAAGCGTGAGACGCCCTATGCTGGCAGTGCAATGCCGTTGCCGGGCAGCAGTGCTGGCGAGAGTCCGGCCAGTTCGCTGGAGCGGAATATAAAGCCATCGGATATTTTGCGACAGAAGTCATCGGAGAATCTGGAGTCGAAATATGCAGCGAATCGAAAGACAACGCCAGAGCTAAGCAAGCTGGCTAACACGCCTGAGCTGATGGAGGAGCTGGGGCGCAAAATGGTTGGCAAGACGGACAGCCTAGAGCATGGGGCGAAGCGCAGCGAAGCCAACAGCAATAGCAACAGTAATGGCGGCAGCTTAGGGCGCACTGCGTCCACGCCGGGGCGCGCCCTGACGCCAGCTGGGCGCAGTACAGCGGCTGGTGCTGTCGGCGCTTCGCCAACGGGCAGCCTCAATAAGACGGCCAAACTGGCGGCGGCGGACAGCAGCTCGACGAGCAGCCTGGAGAAGAAGTCGCGCGTCTCACTGCAGGCCAGCGACGCCGAGCTGCCGGCCAATGCACAGCGCAGCGTCGGCTCCAAGGAGTCGCTCGCATCACAAGGCATATCGGAAGCGGTAAAAGTCCAACTGTTTCACAATCTATATATATATATATATACATATATATTTGTTTATTTCCTCTTTGTCAGATCAAGAGCTATGAGTCGGTGTCTTCGCTCAGCTCGGACAGCGCTAAGGCGGCTCAGCAGACGGACAATGAGCCCTATTATGACAGCGTGCCGCTGGACAATGGCGATGGGGAGTACGTGTTCATAAAGCCCGGCCGCACCGGCTCCTCGTCTAGTCGCGATGATCTATCCACGCCGGGCAGCACTCTGCCCATGGCCCAGTTGAGCAGTCAGACGAGCGTAACGGATCCCGAATCTCCAGGCCGTACCTCCAACTATGTGAACATTGATTACTTTATGTAAGTGCCAGATCAGAAAAAAACACTCCTCACTCACTTCGATTCTCTTTGCCAGTCAAAGCAATGAGACGCGCTCCAGTTCGTTGGACAGCGATGGCGAGTACGAGGGTCCGCCCATATTGCGCACCATCTCGCATGACGAACAACAGCACAGCACATCCACATCACAGACACCAGGCGCCCTACGCAAGGTTCGTTGGTTCGTTGGCTCGTGGTCGGTTCATTTGGCCCAGTTGTTAGGCTAAGGCTAGGCTTAACTGATAAGGTCTATGATATGCATATAATATACAGCTAACAGCTAATTGCTTTTGGCTAATTGCAATTCAATTGGCAGCCGCCGAATGATGCACACATTTCACTTGCTATGACTAAGCCAAATCCGAACAACTCGCCCATGCCGTCCACATCTGTTAACATACGTTAACTTTGACTAATTGCGACCAAATTGCATGCGTCAGCTGCGTCTTCACTTCGTTTCGTTGCATTCAGGAACCAAAAGCCAAGCTATTTGACTAGTTGAATTACTTGAGACCTTTTGATCAGTTTGCTCGGATGTTTCAAATCATGACCTTATGTAACCTGCGTCCTAGGCAGCTTAAGACTTGGCCTTTGTCGTCATGTGAATTCGTGTTATCGAATCTGTTGAGGATATAGATCTTTAAAAAATTAGTATTTTATATTAGATCTTCATATTAGACCTTTAAAATATTATTATAGTCCGCGTGCTCATGATTATGTTTTACCCACTGCTATACACGAAAGTTAAAAATAATATACATAAAGATGGCTCTCGTAGATCGATCTATAGTATATAGATTGGTCTTCTTGCAGATTTTATAGACCTTATAGATTGTAAAGTTCGTATATAAACTTACAGATCTCATTGATCATATTACAGTAATAGGATCTATTGATCGTATAGTTCTCTTAGATCTTATAGATCACTTAGGTCATACAGATCTTTTAGATCTTGCAAATGTCTTAATAGATCAAATGGATTTAATAGATATTATAGGTCTAACGCATCTTATAGCTTACATTGATTTTGGGATGCCCTTATAACTCATAAATCTGAAAGATCTTGTGAGTCTTTTAGATCTTATGGTTCTTTTTGATCTGTTAGATCTTATGGATGTCATAGGTCATATAGTTGCTTGAGAGCTTGCAGATCTTGCAGAACTCACAGATCTTATAGCTTTTAAAGAGCTTATGTCTTATATATTATAGATCCCAATGATATTATAAGTACTATAAAGTATCAGAGGGCATATGCTATAGATCTTGATTTACTAAGTCAACTATAAGATCTATAATCATATACTCTTAAGAGCCAAAAACTGTTTGTTCTTAAATTGTCTCAAGAGTTATGCTATATCTACATATTATTAATATAATAACAATAACCATAATAATAACCATAATAATAATAATAATAATATTAATAATATTAATTTTTTTATATTGTAAGAGTATAACTAATATTTGAATATTTACTAACAACGATTTTTCGATTTCTTTTTCTTTTTCTTTCTTCCTGTTTTATCTGCCATCTTTTTTTTTTTGATTTTTGTTGTTTTTTTATTTTTGTTTTATTTTACTTTCTCTCAACAGAACTTAGTTTCAGCGATACTCGTGAGTACCGGGAAAACCCCCTAATTCAAGCCTTAGCCTCGCCTTTCTGTATATATGTACATATATAATATAATATATATATATATATATATATATATATATATATATATATATATATATATATATATATATATATATATATATATATATATATATACCATATATCTATATGTATTTGCTTTCTTTTTTGTTGTTCTTTTGGAATGCGCTTGTTACATCAATGTTCAATGTTTTACCTTTTGTCGTTGTATTCCTTTTACTTTATGTTTTGTTTATAGTTCCAATACACACACACACACACACGCTGAACCATGCATATATATCTATATATATCCTTTCACTTTATGCTATGCAACTTAATGTTTAGCTGCAGATTTTTAGAGCCATTTTTGTTTTGATTATTCAAAAAAAAAAAAAAAAACATTTTTAAGCGCATTTACAAAATATCTATTTACTATATGAAGCATCATTCATATGCTAAGAATATTTAAAAGCACAAAATATATCTGCGAGTTAATAGATATGTTATATATAATCCTTAATCAAATCCAAATGTTGTTGCATAGTGTGTTTGTATTATATATCCCACACTCTCCTCTCTCTCTATCTCTTTCTCTTGCTGCCTCTGTCTATGTCATGTATATATTACTTATAAAGTAAACAATATATTATGCATATATATATATATATATATATATATATATATATATATATATATATATATATATATATATATATATATATATATACATATATATATATATATATATATATATATACATATATATATATATATATATATATATATTTATCTCTGCCTATAATTATGAAATCTGTTCAAAAAGTATCGCAAAATTCGTGCCCCATGCAATCCTCGAAGCATAATTAATTCTCGCAATCTCAGCTACTTCCCCATGTCTTCATCTGTAGCATTGTCCTTCAGTTTTCGATACAGATTGCATGGACAAACGCCGACGACGAGTCAAAGCAAACTTCCACGCACAAGCGGGGCATGCCACAGCCAACATAATGCTAAAAGAAAGTCAAAAGTCGCAAGTTGAAAATCGAATAATGCGCGAAACTTTTTGAAGAGACTCAAAACATGTTATATGTATATAATATATAACCGACTCTACTCATACGCCTTTGCTGTACATATATACCCCTCTCGCTCCTCTCTCTCTCTCTCTCTATATATATATATATATATATATATATAATATATCTGTCTCGTTTGTATATCTATAGCTACAAGACTAGCTTCTTGTGCATAAATGCTGGTGCAGGGATTATAGCTAAAGCACATATAATGCCCTTCATGCAATCATTTGTAGATGACACAATCACAATTGTAGACTTTATGGAATTGAGTGCTATATATATATATATATATACTAATGAAGCTCCATCTATATTTCTCTAGTTATCGGGCAATGCGCGTGGCGCTAAAATACGTTCCATATTAAACTCCATTATACACAGCGAGGCGATCTATGTGGAGTGCCTGAATAAGATGATGCAGGTGAGCGTTCAGCCATATATATATATCGTATATATATACCTAGCGTATAGCTAACCGCCTTTGATTGCAGTATAAGCGAGCTATACACGCCACGTTGAGCACATCGCAGCCTGTGATCAAGGAGGAGGAGGAGAATACGATTTTCTTTAAGATCGACGATCTGCACAAAGGGCACACCGACTTCCTGGGCGATCTAAAGACAATTGTGGCACATGAGGGCGGCGATGTGTTGATTGGGGAGCCGTTCAAGCGCTTGGCTGATATGTTCGATCTATATAGCGCATTTCTGCATAACTATGGCCAGGCGATTGATACGGTGAAGAAGTGCAGCGCCAACAATCCGCAATTTAAGAAAATTGTCTCCACGATTGTGGTGAATCTGCAAACGGAACAGTCGCTGACGCTGGAGGATCTGCTGCATAAGCCGGTGGCCAGAGTTCAAATCAATGCGCTCGTCTTCAATGATCTGTTGCGCGAGACGCCGCCAAATCATCCGGACCATCAGCCGCTGCGACAGGCCCAGAAGATCATACAAATGTTCCTCAATCAGTTCAATGTGGTCAATCAGCGCTTGCCCACCGAATCGAATCGCAATCTGCGTCGCATGGTGCGCAACTCGTTCATAGTGGAGCTGGTCGATGGGCATCGCAAGCTGCGACATTTGTTCCTCTTCAACGATGTGATCGCGTGCGCCAAGTATAAGGCATTGGGCCGCGATCGCATCGATTACGAACTCAAATGGTATATTCCGCTCAAGGATGTCAACGTTTACGAGGAGTCCGATACGAGTGCGGACCTCAAGGAATCTAGTCCCGCGAACATATCGCAAGTGAAGCGCAATTTGCGATCGGTGCGCGATCAGCTAACGCTCGAAGCGAACGGCGTGCGCACCGGTGACAAATACCGTCGCAAACTGGCCGATCTGGAGTCACAGCTGGTGCTGGCCACGCCCAACTTGGTGCTGCGGCTGGGCAATAAGGCCAACAATAAGACAATGACCTTCTTTCTCAGCTCCGATTTCGAGCGCACACAGTGGATGGACTCGATAATGTCGCTCAAGGTGAGTCGAGACGAGGACGAGTTCATAGAGCTGTATATTAACTCTCTCCCTGTTCCTCTCTCTCTTTGACTTTAGCAAAAATGTAATTTGCCTGGAGCCAATACGATCAACTCGTTGGAGGTGACCGCCTTCATTGTGGCCATGCAGAAGGGCATGAAGACTGAAATGGGCTCCTATCTGATGCGCAACACGAACGATGAGAGTCTGCTCGTTGGCGATCTGCACATGGGCGTGCAGGGACTGCAGGGCCTTGAACAGCCGACGGATCTGTACATATGCATCGAGGTGGACTCGTATGGCCATTACTTCCGCAAGGCAACTACCAAGATGATCTGTCGCAGTCAGACGCCGCTGTGGAACGAGAGTTTCATGCTCGAACTGGAAGGCAGCCAGAATGTGCGTGTGCTGCTCTACGAGGACAAGGAGCGGCCACTGCTTCGTGCCAAATACGTACTCAAGGTGAGCTTAACCAATGCCTTACACATGCCATAGCTAATTGAATGTCCTTTCTGTGTCACAGCTGAGCCGCAGCTGGCTGACGGAGACGACGCAAACGCGCAACCTCAAGCTGAGCGAAACGTTGGAGCTGAGCGCCAGCTTCCGTTTTGTGCCCGGCGAGCAGTGCCGCGGCAATACCAAGCCAGGCGCGCTCTTTGGTGCCAAAATGAGTCAAGTATTAAAGTAAGTTTGACTGCCAAGCAAAGCAGGAGCACCAAGAGAGACAGAGAGAAGGGAGGGAGTGAGATGTTGTTTTTCACTTTCATTTATTTCACATTTGCAGGCGCGAGAAACGCGACATTCCGTTCATAATCAGTGCCTGCATACGGGAAGTGGAGCGACGTGGAATGTTGGAGGTGGGCTGCTATCGTGTCAGTGGCTCTGCCTCCGATTTGGCTAAGCTGAAGAAGGCGTTCGAGTCGGGTAAGTCACTGAATCAATAAACATGGCTAAGCATTTCTAAACGCACATCACTTTTCAGATGCCTACGAGGCAGAACAGCTCCTGCGCGAGGTGGACATCCATTCGGTGACAGGCATACTGAAGACATTCTTGCGAGAGCTGCCGGAGGCCCTATTCTCGGATCTGCTCTATCCACGCTTCTTCGATACATACAGCACATTAACAAACAACAACGAAGCCACACGCATCAATGAGCTGCTCAAGGTGTTTGAGGAGCTGCCGCAGGCTAACAAAGCCTCGATCAATCTGATACTGGATCATCTAATCAGGTAAGAGAGAGCCTGAATCACAGCAATCAAATGCTATAAACTTTTTGTTACACAGAGTGCACGAGAAGGAGGCGGATAACAAAATGTCGCTACACAATCTGGCAATGGTATTTGGGCCAACATTGCTTCGTCCTGGCCAGACGCAGGTCAAGCAAAAGGATCCTTTGGCAGCGAGCACTGTCGACGTGATGGCCCAGGCGGGAATACTCTATTGCTTTCTCCAGGCGCGCATCAAAAAGGATTAGAAACAAAGAGATAGCACAAGCACACAAATATTTACATATGTATAACTCTATATATGCCCTATGCTTCAAATGCTCACACACCACCACCACCACCAACAACAACAACAACACGCACACACACACACCCTACACAACCTGGCTGATGATTGTATATAACAGGCGCAAAGCTGGCAAAAGGAATTGCGTTGTTCGTGCTACAGGCGATTTGATAGCTACAAAAAACAGTGCTCAATAGCGGGCCAATAACTACACACACACACAGACACACAAATACACATACTTACAAAATGTATACATGCGTAGACAAGTGTTCAACACTGATCCTGTGCTGGTCCTAGTCCAGACATACTTCCTGCTAACCTAGAAACCCCATCAAGGCTTTTAGCTGCTGCTTTTGCTCGTCTACTCGTTCACATACATATATTTATAGTATAAACTATATGCTTTACCTATACATATACAAAAGATAACGTATATATATTTATATACTTATATATATATATATATATATATATATATATATTATTGCCGTGTAGCCCTGCTTATTGCAAGGTTAAAATTGATATTTGAGAGAAGGAAGCAAACAAAAAATGGCAAATATTTTCAATATTACGAGCACACACACACACACACATATATATAGTATATATATATATATGTATATATACCATATACTATATATATATATATTATATATTATACATTACTAATTAGTACTATATTACTAAAAAACGCAAACCGATTTCAAAGTAAAAGTAAAAATTGTAACGTTTGCGGCATGATTATAATGATGATGATGATGTTGATGATGAGGATGATATATGTATGTGTATGCTTAAAAATATTCTGTTTTTTTTTTCGTCTTGTTTTGTATTAATTACTTAGGTTTTTATATAAACAGAAACGTAAAATAAAATATATTCTATTTAGAAATGTTTTTGCGAGTTTTTCAAAAACGACATTTGTGCGCGTCTGCAATTAACTATAAACCAATATCGACGATCATATTGTGAAGAGTATATATTGGTTTTTGGCAAACGACAAAATTCACAGTTTTCGAGTCAATTAAACATCGAATTGCTCCAGATATAAGGCTATAAATTTTAGTCTCGTAAATTCAGAAAATGCTTGATATTTGAATACATTTAACGAACGAGTATTACGCAGTCAATGGCGCCCGACTGGCACCATTCTCACTTGTCTTTACATTCTCTAAAGTTGCATAATCTCATATCCTCATGTGTTTCGATTCAACTTCAAATGTATATTGCAGTTTTATATAAGTCTATATTATATATAAATTTAGATATATCTATTTCATTAACAAGATCTATATATATAGGATTTATATATAACTTGGTCATTCATCGTCTTCATTGTCATCCGGCTGCTGTGGCATGCTGCTCTCCACATCGAAGTAGGCGCGTCTGCTGCGCTTGGCCTCGACGGCCTCCTGATTGCCCTCGAATTTGGCTGCTGTACGCTTGCGCAGCTCCTCCACATCCTGTTGATCCTCATTGCTGGCCCACTCCAGCACCAGGCGGCGCCCATACAAATGGGTGCTAGCGCTGAGTGCATCGAATGCGCGCTTCGCATCTGCCTTGGTGGTGTAGTCGACAAAGCAAAAGCCACGATGCGCATCCTCGCCGGGCGTCATCTTCTTGGGCAATCGCAGCGAGGTCAGCTCCCCAAACGCTCTGCACAGATTAGTAAGAAAATATTAATTTATGGACCATTTGATTGGCTTTCAGCCTAGACACTCACTTGAAGATGTCGCGCACCTCGCGATAATGCGCTTGGAAGGGTATATTCCGTACTAGAATCTTGGTGCCAGTCTGTTTCTTTTGTGCCACCTGGCGACGTCGTGCTCCATCATCTTGGACCCTATAGTATTGAAATTTTAGTAATGGCTTTAGCTACTTGTTTTTGGGATTGCTTACTTAAGAACACGATCACTGCGCTTTAGCTCCACCAGATTGCCATCGATTTTGGTTAGCTGCATGTCTTTTAGAGCCTGGGCGGCAACGGCTGCCCGCTTGAACTGTATGAAGCCATAGCCTAAGGAATTCAACTGTCTGGGATTCTGTGGGTCCTTGCGCTTGGCTATCTCGATGGTGTGGACAGTGCCCAAGTGTTGAAAGTGCTCGAGTATCGTTGATACCACAGTCTTGAAGTTAAGATTACGCAAAAATATGGTCGTATTTGGCTCGGGCTCATCGTAGGCATCCTCTGCCACAGGTTCCGCATTGGGACTGGGATCGGGATCCTTCTTCTGCTCCTTTTCCTTCTCCGTCTTCAGCTCCGGCTCGGACTTGGGCTCCGTTTTGGGTATGATAGCCTCGCCGTTTAGTGTCTTGGTAAACGTATGCTCTGGCGCCCATTCCAGATAGAGCGGCACATTTTTGAATTTACTGAAGGCTAACTTTTTGAATGCTTGTCGCGCCTCCGAGGGCTCACAATACTCGATGAGTGCCGTGACGCCGCTGGGCGGCAATACGATGCGTCCGATGGGACCAAATTTACTAAAGATCGGCGACAGATCAGCCACCTCGGTGGCAGCGGGCAAATTCTTGACCAATATCACAGTCTTGGAGCGTTTCTGCGTGGGCTCATCGAAGGCGCTGAGCCGTACGCCCTCCTCCTCAAGAAACTTTTTCATTTCGACAACGATTTGAGTTTCCCCGAGTGCCAGCCGAACGGCTGCACTGCTGCCACCTTCGCTGGTGTCTAGAATGCGCTCCTTGCTCGTCTTGAACTGCTTGGCCAGCAGGTCGGCAACGGCATTGGCGCCTAGGAACAACGTATTCCAGCCAATGGGCTTCTGTGCATTCTGCTTCAGCTTCAGTGCTTTCTTCTCCTTAAACGAAAGACCAGCATCATTGTCCTCAACGTCCTCCTGGGCATTGTCCAGCTCCTTGCCGGGCAGCAGATGGAGCAGGCGACCATGGAAGTCGTTGCCATCGAGCGCATTGAAGGCCTTCAGCGCATGCTCGGGCATCATGAAAGTCACCGTGCCAAAGCCCTTGATCTGACGCGTCAGCTTATCCACGGGCAGATTGATCTCGACCACTGGCCCGAATGGCTCGAATAGCTTTTGCAGCTCCTCCTCGGTGGTGGTGTAGGCCAAATTGCGAAAGAATATACGACCCGATTCGGATATGTTCTCCTCATGGCTCAAGCTATCCTGTTGTTGCTTCCACTTCGCATTGCCGGTGGCTGCCGAAGTGTTATCTGCATCCAGAGCTTCACCGGACCTTTTCGCCTTAGTCACCTTATTCTTGTCGGTAAAATCGGAAAAGAACACCTGCTTGCCTTTGATGAAACTCTTGTTCTTCATCATGCCCTTGGCCATGTCACGCTCGGTCTTGAAGCCCACATAACAGAAGCCGTGCACGTTGGTGGGCAGGCGCACTGAATACGGTTTAAGAGGCTTGAAAAACTTGATTATATCCTGCCGTTTGGCTTTATATGGCACATTGTGAATCTTGATGGTGAACAGCTGCAGATTGGATTTATCCTGTTTGGCTTTCGCTTTCGCGTCTTGCTGCGCACTGGGCTTGGGTTGGGTTTTGCCTGCCATCAGAGATTTCATATACTCCATGTCACTAATGGGCTTCTCAGCTAGTTTAACTGCGTCGTCTTCCTCTTCCTGCTCTTGCTCTTGCTCTTCAGCAGCATCATCATCATCATCATCGTCATCAACTCCCATTTCTGTTAGTTTGTCATTATTGTCTGGCTGGGCGTCGACAGTCTCATCGTCAGACTGAGCTGCAACAATGCCCGCATCGTTGGCCCAAAGCGAACGCGTCTTATCGTGCGCTTGCATAAACTCCTGAAAGGCCGGATCATCTTTGTGCTTGGACAGAATTTCATCAACTTTGTTTGTCTTTCCTCTCTTCTCGTCGGCTTTTTTCGCTGCCACTGGCTGTGCCGCCTTCAGCTTGTCCAGATTATGTTTGCTATCCTTGGCATATTTACTCCAGGATTGGGGCTTCTCCTCGCTGCCAAGCGCTGCACAGGATTCCACACGCACTCGGCTCGTCTGTATGCAGGTGTTGTTGAAATGTTTAATGGCCGCCTGTGCCTCCGCCTCGCTGCTGTAGCCCACAAAACAGAATTGCCGAAATTTGCCATCGGGCGTGTATTTTAACTGCAGATCTGTGATCGTCCCCTTGGCGCCGAATATATTGCGTATTTTATCCTCACTTATCTATATGCATATAATCCATTTATTGGTTTAATTGTAGGCTAACACGGATATTTACTTACTTGCTTGGGCAGTTGTTTGACAATAATACGCGACATTTTTATTATTAATTCAAGCAACAGGCTTGTGAAATTACATCAAATGCATTTTGTTTACGGTTCGCACGTGTTGCAAAGCCTGCCAACTTATTGCAAAATCATTGCCAAAGTCTGGCAACGCTAGAAAGTTAGTGCTGCAAAGCAAGTGTATAAATTGGCGGTTGCTTATGCGACGCTTTACACCACTGGAAAATTCAAATGATAATTTAATCTCAAAAGTTTGATAAATGTAAATTCAACTATTAAATAGGCTGAAAGAAAGTTAAAAGTAATTAAACATGGTTTTAAATGCAATAATCTTAATGACAGCCACAGCTTGACATCTAAATTTATTTCCGACTATAAATAGCACGCATTAACAATTTGTTATCAAATATAATATATATATTTACGTGCACATATATATTTATGTGTGAGTGTGTGTGTGTGTGTGTGTGTGTGTTATCATATTAGCTTAGCAAAACAGGTGAGCCCGAGGTTGGGACTTTGCTAGTGTTCACTGTATCGGTTCATGCAGACTCCAGCAGCTCAGCCTCATTGAATTTCACAATAACCTTTGGATGGCCATTGCTGATATATACGTATATACACGCATATATGTCAGCTAGTATATTCAAAGAATTCACAATGTGGCGAGTCCGAGAGCAATCTTGATAAGAGAAAATGAGAATGCGCTCATCTTGTTTTTTTTCTCCCCACTTCAAGTGCGTTCATTAGCGTTATTTGAATAGATAAGCAACGCTGGGGCGCTATAAAGCCAGACGAGCTGCACTCAAAGCGTTTCAGTTAGATCTTTAGATTTGAACGCGAAACAACTATCGAGAAAAACTAGCAAAACATTATAACAATATAGTAATATATTTGGTTTCCGTGATAAGACATCAAACTCTCGAGTTACATAAATACCCAAAGAGTAGTGGAAAAATTTCAAAACAAAATAAATATAACTAGTTGTAAATAAAAATATTTGGTGAAATGGAGGTGCCGCCGCCACTTGTTCTGAAGCGATCGCTTTTCGTGCCCAGCAAAACGTTGATGGGTCCGGGTCCATCCAATTGCTCGCAGCGCGTCCTGGAGGCCATGAGCAACCCGGTGCTGGGCCATATGCATCCAGAGTGTCTACAGGTGCGTTGACAATAACAACTGTTCCATACTATAAAGCTTTCTTCTATGTTGGTGAAACTGATTGTAGTTTCTGATAGTGTAGCAATATGATGTTCTTCTAAGCGCACTCTGTTAACTTTTTATTTAGTTAATTTGTTGAAATTTGCTTGGAACTTGAGCTGGCTAATGATGTCCTTAGATTTCTACCATTAAACACGTTTGTTTGGTTGCTCTGCCTTAGTGCGCGCTAAAATTCAAATAGGCTAACAGAGCACAAACCGGAAGTGTTAAGGCACTAGGAAATCTGTTAGAGCAAAGATAACAGAACTGATATTTGCGTCACCTACTGTCCTTTAACATTTCAATTTAGCTGTTAGCTGACTTGTACTTTAACAGCGTATGTTAACTCCGCTATTCATGTTATGTGAACTTCTAGTTAACAGCCAAACATATTTATTATTTAATTTCCCACAATCCCTCTATATCCTGTACTCATTGAATAGTGCTGTATATTGTTTGTGTGCAAATGTATTTTATTTGTAAAATAAACAAGTACAAAACATTATCAAAACTTTTTTATTATTGTAATTAAAGATTTCAAGTTTCACTGGTAAATTTAATAACAATATATTTTTGTTAAATAATAATAATAATAAAATATATATGTAATGCAGTAATGAATCGGTAACATTTGAGTGAATGAGCTTCAGTGGGGGAATACCCTGTATTCTTATGGGCAAGATGGTAGTTTCGTATTCAAACAGGGTATTTGCTAGTCGGTCAGTGTGAATAAAAGTAATATGAACAGCATAAGTCACATACCCTATACCCAAAGAGGGTCTATTGAATAATCAATCGACTTTATATTAACATTACAACAGGGTATATACAGTAGTGACTTGAGAAATTCAATTAGAATAGACATGGTCCCGTTTTTAAAGCGAGTCTTTTGAACTCTTTGGCACAGATCATGGACGAGGTGAAGGAGGGCATCAAGTATATATTCCAGACACTGAACGACGCTACAATGTGCATCAGTGGAGCGGGCCACAGCGGCATGGAGGCGGCCCTCTGCAACTTGATCGAGGACAACGATGTCGTGCTGCTGGGCATATCGGGCATGTGGGGGCATAGGGCGGCTGATATGGCGCGTCGGTACGGTGCCGATGTGCGCTATGTGGAGGCGAGCTTTGGTCGTGCCCTGACGCTGGAGGAGATTCGTTTCGCCTTCGATACACACAAGCCGCGCGTCTTCTTTGTGGCCCAGGGCGATTCCTCGACGGGCATCCTCCAGCGTCACATCAGCGAAATCGGCGATCTGTGCCGGCAGCACGATTGCTATCTGGTCGTGGATGTGGTTGCCTCGCTGGGTGGCACTCATTTTCTCATGGACGAGTGGAAGGTGGATGTCGCCTACACGGGCTCACAGAAAGCGCTGGGCGGCCCGGCTGGCCTGACGCCCATTTCGTTCAGCAAACGCGCCTTGACCCACATTAAGCAACGCAAGACCAAGCCGAAGGTCTACTATTTCGACGTGCTGCTCATTGGCCAGTATTGGGGCTGCTATGGCACGCCACGCATCTACCATCACACCATCTCCTCGACTCTGCTCTATGGGCTGCGTGAGGCGTTGGCTCACTTTTGTGCCATGGGCCTGAAGAACGTGGTGCAAAGGCATTTGGAGTGCTCGGTGCGACTGCAGCTGGGCATCGAGGAGCTGGGCCTGGAGATGTTTGTGCAGCATGAGCCAGATCGCCTGCCCACAGTCAATGCAGTGAAAGTTCCCTTCGGCGTCGACTGGCGCAAGGTGGCGGACTATGCAATGCGCAAGTGGGTTAACTGAAAATGCCTTTCAAACTATTATAATAAGCAAATGATCATCTTTCATGGCAGATACAATCTGGAAATTAGCGGCGGCCTGGGTCCCACGGTCGAGCATATCTTTCGCATTGGTCTGCTGGGCGAGAATGCGACGCTGGAAAAGGTGGACATGGTTCTCAGCATTTTGAACGAGGCCATTCAGAGCATCAAGCTGAGAGCAGTCAAAACGGAACGTTCCAAAATATGATATTGCCAGCTTCAACTAATTCCACTTATACTTGTTTCCCTCTTTTGTTCTTAAATATATCAAACAAATTTATTTAAGTTTGAATTTTAGCGCCTACTTAACACTAACAGCTGTTAGACTCAAAGTGGCACTGTTAAGCACAGATTTCTGTTGTAGTAAAAATTGCTTGCCAGCTAAAAAATTAATTATGCAAAACTAACTTAAAGCCGTTTTTGTTTATGTTAACAATCGAAATATAAATGTAATTCAGGCATAAATTAGTTTTTATAGCTATTAAAATGTTAAGCAAACTGCTACACAGCTTAAATAGTTCAACTCAAGTGGCTGATTGATTTGTAGTTCTTTTCATTTTATGCACAGATAGTGAATATGTTTGCAAACTTTGACAACTATGCATCTACATTTAAGCCTAAATTTGCTTTTACCAAAATTTTTGAACGCGACTAACAGCCACAGCTTTGCGCTATGTTTAACTCAAAAGAGCACTGTTAATCGGAATTTGCTGCATACTTGCCAACATTTTACAACACTCGAAAAAGTTTAGAGCATTTTTTTTGGCAAATAAAAATATTTAAATTATCTAATTTGGCTTATAAATTTATTGAACGCCAAGTGTTTAGACTTGGCTCGTTCAAGCGGCACTAGCACAGATTTATACACATATTGAGAGTAAAAAAAATAGTTAAAAATTGTACACTTAAATGTTTATTTGTTGTTGTTTTTTGTATGGGATCAACTCTCTACTTGAATCGACGTCCATATGCTATTTAGGCATACAAAATAGTTGCTGCATCTGTTGCGCATCTCTAACTTAACCCTGCTTCTGGGCCAATTCACGAGCCTTGGCACGCTCCAGCTTGGCGATGCGTGCCAAACTCTTGGAGCCCAGAATACCACCGCCCCAATGACGACGGATTTCCTCGTGGCGCTCATTGAAGTTGGTCTTAACAGCCTCCAGCACTTTGCCAAAGTTGGCCTTATCGTTATTCTCAACGGTGGTCAGAGCCAATGCGGTGCAGGTCTTGCGGCGCACCAGACGGCCCAAACGTGCCTTGCCCTTCACAATGCAGTAGGGAACTCCCATTTTGCGGCACAAGGCGGGCAGGAACAGCACCAACTAAAAAGAGAAAACAATTAGCCAATCTTTTCAAAGAACACGTGCTCTAAGGGAAGATGTTTTCAGTTGTTTTGGGGCAAACAAACTCAGCTGTCAATTTACCACATATTTTAAATGTAAAACACGTTTCAGTTGAAGAAATTCAATTAACATCATAGAATGATCGCCACTCTGTCATAGAGACGAAGATAACAGGGTGCGGGCACTTACCTCTAGGGGATCGACATCATGAGCGATGACAACCAGCTGAGCTTTCTTCTGCTCAATGAGCTTGGTGACCGTGTTGGTGCCGGCCGAGACAAAGCTGGGCTTCTTCTTGGGCTCAACTTCCTTGCCCTTGGCCTTGGCCTCAGCAAGTTTCTTCAAGCGCTGCTTCTTGGCGAGTGGCGATTCTGGACGATATTTCTCCAGCAGCTTGAATAGCTTCACAGCTGTTGTCTTGTCCAGAGTTTGGCTGAACTGATGAATTGGTGGTGGCACCTTCAGACGCTTCTGCAGCACAGCCTTCTGGCGCTGGACGCGAATGTATTTGGGCCAACGCACAAAACGCGACAAATCGCGCTTGGGCTGAACATTTTGGCCTGAAATTTTTAAAATTTGACACATGAATGAGGAAATTGTGGAATATGATTTTCAATAGCAATCGCTTACCAATGCCAAAGTTCTTAGGACGCTTCTCGAAGAGCTGGTTAACAACTTTCTTGACCACTGGCTTCTTCACAGCCAATGGAGCTGGGGCCACCTTCTTGGTCACTGGCTTCTTCTTTGGCCTGGGCTGTAACATGAAATTGATTCAGTTTTAATATGGAACACACACACACGGCAGCATCATAATACATATCACATATGCATATTATGTATATTCGGTATGGCACAGTAACACAAAACAAAACACAAATAAAAAAAATTGTATAAAAAATATCAGAAATAATTCACGTCGCGCAACATTTGCTAATTGAAATGTTGATATGATTTGGTTGGGTAGCATTGTTTACCTTCTTAACAACCATTTTCGCGCAGTTTTATTCAACGATGTTAACAAAAAAAGCAGATTATTTTGCGGGTCGTTTAAAAAGACCAGCTTTACGTCTGCCCGTCAGAAAGGTAAAGGAATTGCGAGAGCGGCGGAAGTTGCTTGCTTGTCAAAGTTGACATTTGCTAGCGCCAGGGTTGTATTTACCTATCGCTTACACTTACTACCCGCCAGATGGCGTATGCAGAGTTCCATGGGAAAGGGTTTCGATAGTGTAGCAGCAGTACTTATTGCAAGAAAATACCAAATCCATCAAAACTTCATGCAGTGCAGTTGAAAATACGTGCACACTGCACAAACTATAATTTATTCTACCTGTTGCATTACCATTTGCGCTTGCGCCCAAATGTTAAAATTACCATATAAATTAATTAAAGATCAGCTAAAATTTCGTTTTTGTTAAAGTGCGGTGCAAGTGGTGCATTTAAATACAATATAGTTAGTAACAAAAGGTACTGATTGACATGGTGCTGTGGTGCACTCCTCCCCTGCCCAGGCAGGGCCACCATTTTTAATTTCTTTGTTTATTTTGTGTTCCATCTTCGTCGCAGTGTCGCAGTGTCAGCAACGATCGCAGCCGAATTTGAATGCATAAACAGAAAACCCAGAAGGTGCACAAAAAGGAAATCAAGAAAATTAACGCAGCTATTATTGATGTTAGCAATAAAAATGGAAATAGACAATGATAGTTACAAAATGAAGTGAGTGAACATATAGACACAAAATGGCCAGCAATGGGGCTGGTGGCGGATGTGGAGCTGCTGCAGGCGGCGTTGGTGGCGGAGCCATCAATCATACTCATGCCGTTTGCGTCTGGGAATTTGAATCGCGCGGTGGCAAATGGCTGCCCTATTCGCCGGCTGTGTCGCAGCACTTGGAGCGTGCGCATGCCAAGAAATTGACGCGTGTAATGCTTAGTGACGCCGATCCCAGCTTGGAGCAATACTATGTGAATGTGCGGACCATGACCCAAGAGTCAGATACCGAATCAGAGGCTGGAGGTCTACTAACAATCGGTGTACGGCGCATGCTCTATGCGCCCAGCAGCCCGGCGGGCAAGGGCACCAAGTGGGAGTGGTCTGGAGGCGGCAGTGCGGACAACAATTGCGATTGGCGGCCATACAACATGCATGTGCAGTGCATTATTGAGGATGCGTGGGCCCGCGTAAGTTCTTGGCTATGAAATATATAAAATAAATAAAACCAATGTTTTTTTTTTTTTTTTTGTAGGGCGAGCAAACATTGGATCTGTGCAACACTAACATCAGCCTGCCATACACCATTAACTTTTGCAATCTAACGCAAATGAGACAGCCAAGTGGACCGTTGCGCAGCATACGACGCACACAGCAGGCGCCGTATCCGCTGGTCAAGCTAACGCCACAGCAGGCGCTGCAACTGAAGGCCAACAACAATGGCCACGACTATGTACAGCAGCAGCAACAACAACAGCAACAGCAGCAGCAGCAAAGGAACAATAATACACTGCCCAAAATGGGTGCCATGCTGCCGCCCATGCATCGACAGCAGCATCCGTTGCCCACGCATGGACATCATAATCAGCAGCAACATCAGCATCAGCAACATCAGCACCAACACCAACAGCATCAACATCCACAGCATCAGCAGCCACGCAAGCCGCACAAGAAACACAGCGAAATATCCACCACAAATCTGCGCCAGATACTCAACAACCTGAACATCTTTGGCAGCAGCACCAAGCACAGCAGCAACAATAGCAACAGCAACAGCGGCGGCGGCAGCAATCATCTAGCGACAGCAGTTGGCAGCTGCAATTCGAATGTGGCTGGCTCGACGCTGCATTTGATGCAGCATCAGGCGCACTTCTCGCACAGCAGCAAGAGTATGCTGACGTCCTCGATGAATAGTCATCATAGCCGCTGCTCAGAAAGTTCGTTGCAATCGCAGCGCAGCAGCCGTTTGGGCTCGCATCGATCGCGTTCGCGTACGCGTGTCTCTGATACCGATACGAATAGCGTTAAGTCGCATCGGCGCAGGCCGAGCGTTGATACCGTCTCCACGTATCTCAGTCATGAGAGCAAGGAGAGCCTACGGAGCCGTAATTTTGCCATATCTGTGAACGATCTGCTCGACTGTTCGCTGGGCAGCGATGAGGTGTTTGTGCCTTCGTTGCCGCCTTCGTCATTGGGTGAGCGCGCGCCGGTGCCGCCGCCATTGCCCATGCCACATCATCACCATCAGCAGCAGCAGCAACAACAGCAGCAGCAACAGCAACAGCAGCAGCATCAGCAGCAGCAACAACAGCAACATCAACAGCAGCAGCAGCAGCAACAACAACAGCAGCAATCAATCGCTGGTTCGATTGTGGGCGTGGACCCAGCCAGCGATATGATATCACGCTTCGTCAAGGTCGTTGAGCCGCCGTTATGGCCAAACGCCCAGCCCTGTCCCATGTGCATGGAGGAGCTGGTACACTCGGCACAAAATCCTGCCATATCGCTGAGTCGCTGCCAGCATTTGATGCATCTGCAGTGCCTCAATGGCATGATCATAGCGCAGCAGAATGAACTAAATAAGGTAAGACAGAAGACGAAGAGGAGGCACTTAAAAGGCGCAAAAGGAAACTTCCAATTGGTCTACATTTATTAGCTCTAGACTGATCCCTGCACAACTTTGTGCTCTACTGTTAGATCTCAGAGCAGTCGAATCGGAATTGCTGTAAAACGTTTACGTAAGCTCAAAGGATAAAAGGCCAAAATGAAGAAACGAAGAAGAACAATCAATATTTGTTTATATATAGCTTAACTACAAATCTTAAATATTTATTGTGTATAGAAATGTTCGTGCTGTCTCGCTCTTACTTATGTTCACTCTCTCTGTGTCTCTCTCTTGCGCTTGCAGCAGAACCTGTTCATCGAGTGTCCCGTGTGTGGCATTGTCTACGGCGAGAAGGTGGGCAATCAGCCCATTGGCAGCATGTCCTGGAGCATTATAAGCAAAAATTTGCCTGGCCACGAGGGCCAGAATACCATACAGATTGTCTACGAGTGAGTGGCTTTACTGTTCCAGTTATTATGGCTATAACTATCTCTCTCTCTCTCTCTTTCGTCCTCGCTTTTAGCATTGCTTCGGGCTTGCAAACCGCTGAGCATCCGCATCCGGGACGCGCTTTCTTTGCCGTTGGATTTCCGCGCATTTGCTATTTGCCCGACTGTCCGCTGGGTCGCAAAGTGTTGCGTTTTCTCAAAATCGCATTCGATCGTCGTTTGCTGTTCTCGATTGGACGTTCGGTGACCACTGGACGTGAGGATGTGGTCATTTGGAATAGTGTCGATCACAAGACACAGTTCAATATGTTCCCAGATCCCACCTATTTGCAGCGCACCATGCAGCAGCTGGTGCATCTGGGCGTTACGGATTGAATCTACAACAACAACTACAACAATAACTACAACAACAACAAAAGTACTCTCGCTTCCATGTCCTTTAAAAACTAAAAAGCAAACAACAATCTCAATGTGTGTGCAATTTTTATTTCGTTTTCGTTTTAATTTTGAATATTGTTTAATGTTTTTATATTTTGTTTTTTGTGTTCGAGCTGCTCGAACCCTAAAAACAGAAACAACAGCCACTGCAACAGCAATTTCCTTTCTAAATATTTTTTTTCTCATTTAATAAGACAAAACTGTTCTTCCATTTGTAGAGATTAAGTTAATATATGCATACATATGCATTGTATCTGTAAGGCCATAAGCTATTTGACTATTTCACTATTCCAAAACTGTATTGCCACACTAGAAATGTATCCAAGACAGACCTATTAGTATTAGTTAGTATTATATACATATATATTGAGATATATATAGCAATAATTAAGCATTTAAGTGTTAAGCTGTGCCAAAATTCTCAGATGTTAAATGTGACTCAATGTTTTTTCAATACCACTTCGAATTTACCGCGTATCTCAGTTCAATTTTAGTAAACAGCCATAGCATAGAAGCACTTGAGAGTATCAGATGGCCCAACTCATATATCTATATAAATTGTAATTGTATCACTTGAAACTTTCTATGCAAATCAAACAAATGTTCAAGCACAAATATTTTAGTATTTTAATTTGTTATCTGAATTATGTTTGTGTAACTGCAGCAAATCATTCAAGATATTCTAAATGTATTCGAAACACTCGTGTGTATTCGTTTGGCTTTAACATATTCATTTGCCACTTTGACACATTTCATTCAATTCATTCGCTTGATAATTTCACCTATGATTTAAGCACTTTATATAACTTTAAAGTATATTTCATTGTGATTCGTGTTTTTGTTTGAATTTTTAGCCCCTTACAATGTTTAGGTCTAAAACCAAAATTTGAATTTGTTCTAAAGCCAATTCGTATATTGCTTTTGTTTTATGTGATTTTGATTTGGAATTTTATGTGTTTTTGGCGCAAACAGTTTATGAACTATTAGTAACTAATATATTATACACACACACACTTACATACATACATACATACATATATTCGCACACATTATATAATATATATAGTTTTTTTTTTCAATTGTTGCTTTCATATTGATATCATCTCGACGACATTCTCGAACATACGATGCGATACATATATACTATATATATACACACAGAACTATACACGTATGTATATGTATGGTTATATACCATATATATATGTATATATAATGACAGCTATTGGGCATGCCCGCTTTACAATATAACTAAGTTGTATTTAGCACTGATTAGTTGTTAGTTAAACAGATTGCGTAAATCGCATTCAGCTTAGCATTTAACTATTAGCTAGAAATTAAGCTAAACTGAAAGACACACAAATTGATTATATACAAATTTATTCCTTATTGTAAAATTAGTTTAAATAAAAATAAAAATAAAAAATAAACAAAAATGTTCAAAAAAAAAAATTAAGTAATTTTCGATTTATGTAAATGAGGTTTGACAAGTCTGCCATACTTATAAGATATATCAGATGTATATACATATTTTAGATATGTGTGTATAGCTATATCTATATATATGCATATATATATTCTTGATTTATTTGAAACAATCGATTCAAACAAAGTTTTATATATGAACAACTTTTTTATTGTTAAAGATATATTGATCAAATTTTGTATTTTTGACTGGAACTTATCTGCTCAACAATATGCAGCGTCTGTTTAAACTCAGCTTACTATATCCTATAGCTGACATAGGAAGAATCGCTCATAGATTTAATTTGAATATGGAAAACTTTTCTGTTTTTTTTTTTAGGATTTCTTTATGAAACTTGCCTCTAACGATTTTTATACTGTTTTTTATTTATAAGTAAATTCTAGAAAGTATCTATATCGTATAGCTGCCATAGGAGTGTTTAGTCAAAAATGTAGTTCATGTTAAACTTTGTTTTCTCTTGTTAACTCCATATATCTTAAGTCTTATCAATATCGGACGAGTATATCATATGCCATCTGAGACTTGGCTTAAAAATGAAGTTTTTATGTGTGAAATTTTGTAGTTTTCAAAATTTCTATATCAAGTTAAGAGTCGTATAATGCACCTAAGCTATTGACAATATCTTGGTAGTATACGCTTACTATATTATATAGCTGCCATAGCAATTGAAAAAACTAAAAAATTGTAAAACTTTTTTAATTTCATAATGCATTTGAGCTTGAGTAGGTTTTACGCTGCCTTCTTGGCAATTTAGTTGAATTTAAATGTATTAAGCTCTCTAGTAGTTCAGTCTAGCATCCATAGAACTGCAGCTTCAAACAGATATAGATATAGATATAGATCGAAAGGCTTGCTGCAGGAGCTCTGCCATGGAAAACTTCTCAAAGTATCTTAGCTGAAGCAAAGCTAGCTGCAGTCTGTACAGCACTTAACTGAAGTCGATCCACATTTATATATAGTTCAGTTGAAGCTACAGTTGACTGCTAGTTTTATAGTTAGCTCTGTCTAGTCTCTGATATTTTCGTGTCACGCGCTCATCTCCAATTGGAATGCAAAAGCAGACAAAATTTCACACACAAATGGAATTCAAATCAACTGCATTTTAATTGCGCAATTGTTGCCGTTGCTGCAACTGTTGCTGCTGCTGCTGTTGCTGTTGCTGTCAGCGACAAATTTAGCGCATTCAAGGTTTACATTTAGCGATTTCGCTGTGAATCACTTAAAATAAATTAAAATCAATTTTTGTGCATTTTTCATGCGTGATATATATATTGAGCAATACTATAAATATATATATATATATATATATATATATATATGCATGTATGTGTGTGTGTGTGCGTGCTGCTGCTGCTGCTGGCATCCTTTTATGGCACTTGTGGCAGCAACATGTGCCTTATTCCTCGACTTCAACTTCAACTTGGCTGCCTACGCGCTGACATCATCGCAGCGCCACGCCCCCCACGCCTCCGCACGCACACAGCCTTCACAAGCTGCGACTTTTAGCCTGCGCAAGGACAGCTAGCAACCTTGGCAGCAACAGCAGCAGCAGCAGCAGCAGCAACAGTTGCTGCTGTCAGCACTTTCACCGAGCTCAGCAACAGTTGCTGCTGCTTTGAGCTGCATTTGTGCAGTGGCACGCCCACGCAAAGTGTTGCTGTTCTTAGGCAATTGTTGCTCACTTTTACCAGCAACTGTTGCTGTTATCTAAGCTGCAGCTGCAGCAGTCTGCAACTGTTGCTGCTGCTGCTGCTGTTCTCCTTGAGCCCATTGCATGTTGCTCAAAATGTTTTCCTAGAATTTTGCAGCATTTCATTCGATTTCATTTGATTGACACTGAATGTTGACGTTGACATTCATCGCGCACACACACACACACGCATGCTGCCAGTGCCTGCAATTCTGTGTCTCATCCACTGGTTTTCTACATATCCAGTCATGTGGTTTTGGCCAAAAGTGCACAACCCACTGACCATGTGGCTCCACTCGCAGCATTTGCGCTTCGTTTTTTTGTTTTTTGTTTTTTGTTTTTTGTTTATTTCAGTTTTTTTTGGCCTTTTTTTGGTATACCCTGAACCCATTGCAAATGGTGGGCGAGCATACATGTCGTTCTATATATATGCTCCTAGTATATTTATATATGTCACTAAGCGATCGGAATAACGGGCTGAATATGCCTCTCTCTCTGTTCCTCTCTCATATTCTATATACTCCTTTCGCTTTCACTCTATCTTTTTCGCTCTGTGCACTCTCTTTCTTTCTGCCCTCCTCTCTCTCTCTCTTCCCATTTCCTGTACTCTTCTTTCTTCCTCTCTCTATCTTTCTCCTCTCTCTTTTTCTCATTCCGATTTGCTTTATTCTCTATCTTTCTCTCTCTTCACTCTTTCTCCTCTCTCTCCATTTTCTATCCTCTCTCTTTTCTCTCTCTTTTCTCTCTCTTTTCTCTTTTTTTTCTCTCTCTTTTCTCTCTTTTTCCTCTCTCTATGTTCTCTTTCCTCTATACTCTCTTTATATTCTCTTTCCTCTTTCTATACTCTCTATACGCTCTATACTCTCTCTTCTCTCTCTCTCTCCTCTCTCTCTCCTCTCTCTCTCTCTCTCTCTCTCTCTCTTCAGTTTGTTTACTCCTCTATTCTCTCTATATTTCTCTATATTTCTCTATATTCTCTCTCTCCAACTCTCCCTCTCTCTAGCTAGATGCTGCCACTCTTAGCAGAGTTCGAGGTATCTGCTAGTCGGGCACTCCCGGCTAGAGCACTTTTTTTCGTTTATTTTTCGCGTTTTTTTCTTCCGATTTTTTGGCGCTGCCTCGCGTTGCGCTTTGCATTTCGATGAAGCGACGCTGGCGGCAAGGGCGCAGCCGCAGCAGCAGCAGCAGCAGCAGCCTTATCGAAAGATCTCGTTTGAGCTATATGTAACTGAGGCATCTCTTAGAGGTAAGCCGCCTATTCAATCCTTTGTTTATATGCAAAACCTTTAGGATTGCTGGCATATGTTAGATCAGAACCATTTTAGATGATTATTCAGTTATATAGTGTGTATAGTCAGGGCTGGACTTACTCGAATGTGTGACAAATATTTGGGAAAACAAAAAAAATATTTTACTAATCTCTAAATGCTAGAGAGAGCTTATTAGATAGGGAACTATATAATATACTCGCCCGATATTGATAAGGTGTTAGGCATATATATATAGAGAAGGCAAGTTTAATCAAGATTTCTTGAATAACAGAAAAGTTTTCAGAGCAGATGTTGTTTGCCGAGTTTCAAGCCGTTAGCTGAAGTAGAAAGTGCTCAAGTTGTGCTTAGCCAGGGACAACTGTAGCGCTCTGGCAGGGAGCATGAAGTGAACTCGATCCAGTGGGCCTTGCCTATTTGTTTGTGTGTCCATCCTAACAGCTCTCTGGTCGTCTGTCAGACGTAGAAAGTCTAGAAAATCGAGACGAAAATCAATTTTTTAGCTTTTCTCTAAAAATGGATAACGTACGGAAGCTGGTTGCAGAGCGCGACTCAGGCGGCTCGCTGCTGGTGAAGGCGCGGGAATCGCTCAAAATGACATTCAACTTGCCGCCGATACCGGAGGATGAGGCCGAGTCGGTGGCGGCCGAGGAATATTCTGTGGATCAGACCAGTCGCAGCCTGTCGAAGCAGTTCATGCAGCTGCCGCTGCAGGAGGATCCCGACTCGGAGTTGTTGCCGGACGTGGATCTGGCACCGCAGCAGCTCGCCAACGTCGATGACACTGTGGATGACTCTGACAACAAGGCGGGCCAGCTGGAGTGGCCATCGCCATTGCCATCGGACGGCAGCGCCAGCGACGAGAGCAGCATCAGTTCGACCAATGAGATTATTCCCTCATCGACATCGAGCGGCGATGAGTTCCAATTGGACTCGCATATCATACACCATCCGTCGCGTCGTCGCCGACGTCGCAGCTCCAATAGCATCTAAGCGGCCGTTCGCCGTAGCGAACGACTGCTGTAGTCCACAACCAACTCAATCAACAAACACTAACTGCGAGCACCCAACCCCCAAAGAGGGCAACACGAGGCGACAAGGCGCAGGACGAGACGAGGTGGAAAGAAGCAGAGCGGGAAAAGGCAAAGTAAACCCAGTCTAATCCTGATCTATCTCAGTCTACACCCAGCTGCTTCGCTTATCTTTCCAATTTTAAATAATCGGTCGATGGATTATGACTCTATATATACCTTATATATGGAGTAACTGTTGTATCTGCCGTTACTTATTCGCAAATAAATACAAAAATCGTTTAAAGAACTTTTTCGAGCAAGAGCAGAATAAATCCTTAGACCGTACCACGTGCATGCGAGGTGTGTTCAAGAAGTTAAGCTGTTTGGCGCCAAAGTAACTCAAAATATTCGACTAGTGAATACCCTATACTCAACCGTATATATGCACACAGGTAGGCTAAGCTGGCAGAGAAACTAAAGACAGATCTATGCGAGGTCTGTTCAAAAAGTATCGCATAAATGAAATAATAAAAAAAAATTCTTAGAGCTTCTCTGCTTCTGCAGCTGATTCCCAACGTTAAGCCCAATTAAGCCTACATATAGCATCTGCTTCTGTGGAGACAGTTTCAGCTTGTTACGGATTAAGTGAGTCCATAAGACTGCAAAAGCCGTTGCTCTGCTTTCAGAATGAAGTGTTTATTATCTTACTTAACCTATAAGAACTGTTATCAGATATAGAGTATCACAGATAAAAGCAGTGTGTGTGTATAGTGGGGAGTGCACGACTAGCGGATACCATGTACACGCCAGACACAAACATTTGTCATACGCAAAGTCCTTGTGCAACTGCCTAAAATGCAGTTAAGTTCAATTGCAGCCAATTTGAAGGTTATATCTGAGCTGTGCTTGCTTTTGGTTTTCTGCTTCTTATTCCTTGCACACGGACACACACGCACGCACGCACGCACATTTGCTCACACACACACACACACATGCGCGCATAGGCGCAGCGCAGGCAGCGACATTTGCGACGAGGCGAACCACATCCGGACTGGGATTGGGGAGTTGAACGCTGCCCACAGCTCATCAGCCTTCGCTGCTGTTGCTGCTGCTGGCGTTGCTGCCGGCGCTTCTGCTGCTGCTGGCGCCTATCTCTCAGCTTGGCTCTGTCGAGCCTAAATGCAGTAACAATTGCACCTAGCACAATCAGTTAAGAGCCTCCGCTCGTGCCAATCGGTTGTGCGCATCTTTAACACACAGTTTACAATTATAACAAACAATAACAGTTCCAACAACAGCAACAACAACTACGATTTTTAAACAGACTAAATTTGCTTGGCGGACATTTTGTTTTCGTTAAGTTTCATTGCGTGCGTTTTTCTTACATGCATACATACATATGTGTATATTTTTTTTTCTGTTACAATTTCGCGTGTGCCGGCAACAACAACAAAAACAACAACAAATAACAGTTATTTGCTGCAACCGCAAGTCAATCAAATAGTTTTTGTGTCTTTTCCCTCTCTACCCACGTTCTTCCTCTCCAGCCATTCTCCCACTCTGTCTGTCTCGCTCGCGCTCCCAGTCGATCGCGTCTGTTAAGTTCGCGTAATTCAACCCCCTTTCCGTGTATTTTAGAACTAACTAATACAATTACCATATTTACTTAGAGCTTTACTCTAAACTCGTGAGTGTTTGTTTTTTTCGTATTTGTTTTTATTTTGTATTTATATAAATTGTTGTTGCTGTTTGTCTTCAACTTGTGTTAGTCTCCAGTTACAAAGCCGCGACGTTCTCGACGTCTCTGATAAGCAGCAGCAGCAACAGGTGAGCATGCACACACACATACATACGCACATCATAGCATCCACACACACACACATTTCCACTGGCAAATTAAGTTCCACAATGTTCTAAGCGTTTTGCGGTTTTCCTGTTGGTTCCTTGGCGCCATCTAGCGGCAAAGCAATCATTCAATCAGGCATTTACACATATCCCATTACGCGCAGCTTAATTCTTTTGCTATGCTTGTCTCTTTTGCACTCGTCAGCACTGTGGGCGTTTGCATAAATCAAAATTTCAAAAGCCCAAAAAATTTGAGTGAAAATCAAATTTCAATTCAATTCCAAATTGAATTTCAATACAATTTAAGCACATCGCCATATTGTTGCCTCTTTTTACGACCCATTGCCATAAGCGAGGCTCATTCTCGGATTTAACAATTTATGATCGTCCATATCGCCATATCACTTGTCATTTATCGTGTATCGTTAATCGCTCGCAAGCCAGGGCATTGGCCACGCGCCTACCTACGCGATTCTCACAAAAACGCACAATCAATTCTATTGATACATCAACTGGAAATTATTGACAAATTAAGTAACATATGTAATTCGTTGAGTTATTGGACGCGACAGATGTTCATAAATAAATTTTAAATTTATCTAAATTTGTTGTAATTATGCAAATGGTTTCGAGTTATTTGCGATCTATGTCAGTTTGGCCATATAACTTATTTAGCTTATTGGGCTTTAAGTGCCTTCAGATCTTGTCCAACCAGGGAAAGTACCTCCTTTTTAACCTATTTGAATCAAGTAGTAAAACGACCAATATACATATATAGAAGTGTGTAGCCGCAGGAACAGTCGAAAAGCATAAATCATATAGATCATATAGGCTATATATATAGGGGTAAAACATGGAAAGCCCTTTAAAAAGCACTAAGGCTCAAATATGTGTCAAGATGAAAGATTAAATATAGGAAACATCAGGTAAATGATAAAAGATGAAAGATAAAAGATGAAAGATAAATTATAAAAGATGGAAGATAAAAATTGAAAGAAGAAAGCTGAAAGACAAAAGATAAAAGACGAAAGATGACAGATTAAAAATAAAAAATGGAAATGAAAGATAAAAGATAAAAACTAAAAGATAAAAAATGGAAAATGAAAGATAAAAGATAAAAAATAAAAGGTAAAAAATGGAAAACGGAAAATGAAAAACGAAAGATAAAAGTTGAAAGAAGAGAAATGAAAGAGAAAAATTGAATGATAATAGATAAAAAATTAAATAGATAAAAGATAAAATATATATATATATATATATATATATATATATATATATATATATATATATATATATATATATATTCCATTCAAATTTCATATATATCTTTATCTTTTATCTCATTCACGTGTATCTTTCGTTTATCGTCGTTTATCTTAAAATGTCTTTGGCATTCAAAAAAGTTTTCAATTCGAAGCCAAGATTTTTCGCAGCATTTTCCAGTTGTTTTTCGTGTTTTTCATGCACTTGACTCAATTGTCCAGCTGCGGCTGACCCCAACTCTTGGCCAACTGTTTGATTGATTGATAGATTGATTGAGAATCGTCAGCCTATTTGCCCAATTGTGGTTTTGAACTTGTTTGGCTTACTGTCGGATGGCCAACTGCCCCCTCCGCTCCCTCACTGGCCACGCCTACGTAGACCCCGCCGGGCTGCGCCCCTTTCTCCAGTTGGCGCGCTGAGAACGTGCTTTGGATATCAAATTGACGTTTGACCGAACATCGTGTTGATCTTAACCAAAATTGTGAAACCAAATGTGACGCGCTGGCGGTCGCCGCAGCAACTAAGCACAACAGCAACAATTGAAGCAACAACAACAACAACAACAACAACAACAACAACAATAGCAACAGCAACAGCGCGTTGTCATTTGCCATGTTTCATTTTTAACCATTTACGGGGGAAATGTCACAACTTGTTTTGGGACTTGGGGACTTGGACTTGGTGGGGATCTGGTTCGCCTCGTCGCCAAGCTGGAGTGCAATAAAATAAAAACAAACACACGCACACACAGCTGTATACATACATATATAAATCATGATAAATTGAAAATAATTTTAATGAATCTATGTACGTACGATTGAAGCTAAAGTATCTAGACTTGAGAAACCGCAGCAGCAGCAGCAGCAGCAGCAGCAACAGCAGCAGCAAATGAATCAAAATGAAAAATGCATTCGCATTTGTAGGCGCAACAAGTTACAGTAGCCGCAAGCAGCAATTGATGGACTGGTAGATACCCTGTAGCTCTTATTTTGTTTTTAAATGCGCAATATATGTGCAAATATTGGATCTTTTAAGCTTGAACTGCAAGCTGATCAACTAGCAGATACCCTATATCTGTTTTTTTCTGTTTGTCGGCAATGTATGCATGTGAACAAGCCTGGAGTGTGCAGTGGACCGTAATACAAGTGCAAATTGGCTGAAAACTACAACTGATCGACTAGCATATACCCTATAAATGCGTTTTTTTTTTGCTTTTATAAGCACTATGTATGAGTCTAAGCTACGTATGTGACTATAGTGCTAGAAAATTTGTGCAAGAGCTGCAGCTGATCGACCAGCAGATACCCTGTGCTTGACTTTTAGGCTTATTTGTAATAAATATATGTTAGCTGACTTCAGATATATATCTGACGATGAACCAAGCTAATTTTGGCTACAAAGTTTAGCTGATTGACTAGCAGATACCCTGTGTTTAATTTTCATACAGGTTTATGAGCAATATATCTTCTAAAAACTGAAACTATGTACTTGAGTACAAGCAAAATTTATTAAAAAACAGCAGCTGATGGACTAGCAAATACCCTAGGCTGATGGACTAAAAGGTACTCTATATAAACATTGTTTGCTTAATATATCAGAAGATATTAATAAGCAAGAATTGTGCTTTTGTGCAGTTGCATGAAACAATGACAGACTACGAGATACCCTAGAATTAGTTATCTAGAATATGCCACATGCCAGCCTCAGCGCTTTTATTCATGCGTTTCGGATGGCAATAAGTTTTAGTGAACACATAAAAAAAGTGATCGACTGGCAGATACCCTATGATAGTTTTTCTTTAGTTTGGCTCTGATATCTATATGAGAGCTCAGCAAGATGTTAATATCAGCTGAAGCAGAATCAAGCTGCAAACTCTTTGTAACAAACATGACGTTGAATCGTATCATACCCTGTTTATACCCTGTACTAGGCATGCAATTGCGAATTGCATCATCAGATGGCCGCCTTCAACAGACATTTTCATTTTGCTTACATATTTTAATGGTTTTCTCCTTTTGTTTTAGCTTTTTTCGCTTGCCATGGAACTGGAATGCGATTTGGGTGCCATACAAAACGAGGAGTTGCTAAGGAAAATGGTAAGCGATGTGAAAGTAGAAGTATCGAAATCGCACACACACATATATCTGGTGACTGGCATGATATATGTGCATATATTAGGCTGGGGCACTTGCATGCACACATATATGTATATAGATATCTGTATGTAGGTCAGATCTGTCGCGTTGCTCTAAGTGCAGCTGATGCCTTCTATGTGATTCTCAGTTCTTTTCTCTGGACTCTAAGCCACCTGTTAGCAAGTTCATTGCCTCTCCATTGCTGTCTCCGTTGGATGCGTCAGTCATTGCCTTTAAAGCGCAGACAGCCAGAGACAGAGTGGAAGAGTTTCGAGAACTAGCTTTGGAGATTCACAAACACAGACGAGCGGATGGCGAGCCCAGACACCAGGCACCCGGTTCAACCTGACCAAATTGGGTCATTTATGGGGTTGGCGTGGCCCGGCTCTCGCCTGATGTGTGGGCCGTCTAAGCCAACTCAGCGGGCCAATTATCGTTAAAAAGTCATTAAAAACTAAGTTTTTTTTCAAGCAAATCAATGGAAAATCGTTGATGACGTCGCCTCCAACTTGGCCAAAATGATGTACGAGCAGCGACAATAGCAAAACATCTATATTAATAATAATAACAATAATAAATACGTAAAATCTACAAAAATAGCAGCAGACGTTAATCAGCCCACGCAGCAGCCGGCGTCGACGTCGACGTCGACGTTGACAGCGGCAGCAACAGCGACGACAACGTCTGAGTCGCGTTTTGTAGCTATCTTTTTCTGTCGCTGTATTCCTCCTTCCCCCCCTCTCTCTCTCTCTCACTCTTTTGCTGACTGATAAAGTGACGATGACTCATCGCCACATGAATCAATTTCGTGCAGCATCTGAACTCGCCTGACCGCCACTTCCAGCCACAAATCCAGTTGGCCGCCAGGCTCCTTTGGCACGCATTGCGCTGATGACGCCACAGCTGCTGCTCAGCCGCAGCCTGTGTCGATGCCTGATGCCTGCTGCCTGCTGCTCGGTCAGTCAGACAACATTAGCGAGTGGCAAGTTTTTTGTTCCCATACCCTGTAATTCCCATGACAAATGCCCGCTGGTAGGGTATGCTCTAAAGAACACTTACAGTCCTATATACTATATAGACATATATGTGTCTTATAGGCTGATCACATAAGTCCTGAAATACTGTCAGCTTAAAATGCAAGCTAAGCTAAGCATCGATAGATATCACGTAATCGATAAATATGTATTGTTAATCATTTTGTGAACCTAGTAGCTAAAGCAATACAATCGACTTGAAGTTATCGATAAATATCAATACTCAAGTTATCGATCAGCTGATAGGCTATACATATATGATGGGTTGCACATATATGATTCATAACATACCTATATCAGTAACACTAATCGATAGATAGCTAGGGTATTGCTGAGTCGCTCATAGAACCGTCTAGAATACTCTTGAGATTTATTTGTTGTTTATTTTTTGAGACATTTGCGCGTTGGCCGCTTTACAATTGCGCCAATCTCTCGGCCATGATTTGAAGCCAGTGTGTCGCGTGGGCCGCGGCGCTGACGCTGACGCTAACTGCATGAAAAATAAATCAGTAAGTCTGAGCCGCAATTGGCACATAGAGACACCCGCTATGGCCATCTGTCTGTTAGCCAGTTAGCCAGCCAAACTGCCTGCAACAGTTGCCACCAGTTCACATGGCACTTGGCCAAATGCAGCAGCAGCAACAAGTGAACAGCAAAGAGAAAAACTTTATTACGTTGCTTTGCTCCATCTATTGGCTATTGCCATATTGTGAATCGTTTATCGTCTATCGGCTGCAAGTCTAGCCACGACGTCTGCGCAGCGTCTGCATGACTAACTTTTTTCTTTTTCTTTTCTGCTTCTCTTATTTTTGTTTTGTCTGCGCGCTGTTTAGTCTGAGCTACGCTTTTTTGCCGCGTGGGGGCGTCTTTGAATGTTGAAGCTGGCGCAATTGGCAAAATTAACCACAACAACAATAACAGCAATAATAATAATAAAAACACCTACAAAATATATATGTAAATGCCATTCGAGTGATTTATATTATTATTGTGGATTGTTATATATTGTATATAGTACGACCTATAGTCATACCTCAGCGATTGATTGGTCAACTGTGCACTGGAACACGTTTGCCTTTATTTTTACTTTACTTTTTGCCATTTTTGCACGATCGATTAGCCAAATCCCACTGGCAATATAATTATGGAGTTGCCTGTATGTGTATGTAAATTTGTTCTAACAGACATCGCATCATTAGCCAAAAACTGAACTGTAAACAGTTGAAGCAAATGTGTTTTGGGGAGGCATAAGCCGCACTTGAAATACCCTAGCCATGTATTAAGTTATTTGTTATGATTAACATACCTTGAATACCCTTAGTTCCAGCTAATATTTTTCCATTTAACTGGTAACTTAATATACATTTTCCTCAGTATTTTGTTATAAACACAGGCTGCAGTTATATTTATTACAGCTATAATGATAGCTTAAATCATCAATTATCATTTGTAAGCCAGTACCTCAATATAAACAATATCAAAATTGTATATACTTAAGTGTAGTTCGTAATTTGAAGCTTGAGTAACTTAGAAGTGCAAAAGCTTTACCAGAGTCGAGCTGCAATTAGTCACCATATGGACAAAAAACCCAATTCTACATATTCTCCAATGCACCAGCTTTATACGGTAGTCAATGTAGCCCTACAAAATAAATAAACAAAAAAAAAAACCACAGCCGTTACATATTGCTGTAGTTGGTGTTGTTGTTATTGTATTTGGCTGTGCCAGAGCTTTAGCAAAAATTCTGTTGCTGCTGCTCGTCTTGTTCTTGTTGTTGTTGGCTGTATTTGAGCCGCTGTTTTTGTTTTGTTTTTCGCTTTTTGTGTGTGTTACTTTACACACATAAAAAGGCAGCGCAGCTGACAGCGGCCGCTGCACTGATAGTGGGGGCAATTCAGACGCAAACGCACACAAGCCAAGACAGCAGCACACGCACACACATGCACAGAGACTATAAGCACGCATAGCACTCGATCGACGACGACGACGACGACGTCGTCGCTGTCATCTTCGCGGATTGTTGTTGTCGTATTCGGTCATATCTTTGTTGCTGACTGCGCTGCGCTGTCGTCATCGACTGCGCTGCTGCTGGTGCGGCTGCTGTCTAAGCTTCGGCCGGGTTGGCCGTCCACTTTACGCGGCTTTGATTCTGAATGGGCGAACTTCAGTCTGATTTTGGTGCTCGATCGATTGCAACGTGCCGACGCTCGGTTTTAAAAACAACGAAACTCAACCAACAACAAGGAGAAGTAGAAGAAGCAGCAGCAGCAATTGTTTTTTTTGTTTGTTTGTATATATGTATATGTATATAATATTGTTTTTGTTTTGGAGCAACATTTGATTATTTTTGCCAAACGAGCTTAAAGAACCAAAAGCCAAAAGCACGAAATATTAGCGAACGGCAGAAAGGATTAGTCACACCCATTATTACCCAAGTGTTTATACGTGTGTTTGCCGGTAAAAAAAGAATTAAAAAGATAAATAACAATACAACGAACCCAACTCAACGAAGCAAAACTCGATATAAAACAGGGTGCAGAAGAGATTTCAGCGACCTTTTTTGGTTTTTTTTTCTCTTACCTGCCACATATTTTGCATTTGTCATCCGGAGGAGCCAAGTGATTAGTTCATCTATAGACAGGTAAATTTACTGCACACCCACACACACACATACGCATATATTGGCCAATAACTTTCACACGTTGAGGCAAGCTAAAATTCGAATTTTGTTTTTGCATAACAGTTAGTCAGCAACGGCAGCAGCGCAGCGTCCGTCGCTGCCGGCGTTAGTGTCAGCTATTTTTCATTTTTTCCTTTTGTTTTCTTCTTTTTTTTTGTTTGCTTGTAAACAAACAAAAGCTTCTTATCAATAGAGCAGGAGCCCGAAAAGTAGATTAGAAATGCGAATTTACGAATATGAACGATCGTGTCATCATTTTTTTTACATTTTTATCAAGATTCCCGCTATATACATACTTATTTATATATACATATTTAGCTATTCTAATCTCAAAATGAATCTAATTACAGTGAAACCTGTTTAGCAGTCAACCCCGGGGCAGTTGGCCTCGCTTCGCTTTGATTTTCGATTTGCACTTAATTTGTTTAGCCCGAGGGATAATTTGATATATGTATATAAATATGGCACTTGCTTGATCAATGTAGAAACTTTGTCTTCGTACACCCACTCGGAAAGTTTAGAGTGCATTCATTTGTTAAATTCTATTTCTAATTTCCGTCTCAATGTTTCCTTTCATTACTTTGTCGGTTCGTTTGCTCTTGCGGATCAATAGATCTATCTTTTTTTGATTACTATTATTACTGCCGAACCAATGAGCCAGGTGATCGTGATATTGTAACAAATCTGAGACTTGTCAGCTCTTCATAAACCGAGCGGCTTGTTTGTAGTTTTTATGATCTGAGCTGAACTGAAAACAAGTGTGAAAAACAACATTGAACTATTTGTATATATTTGTATAATAAAGTATAAACTTTATTGACAATTTAAGTATATATGATGCGAGGAGAACTGATTGTTATTATGTTAATTTCGATTTTAACTGTATTAAAAATCATTTTATGAAATTAATTTTACAGATTTTGGTAGTACTTTTTCTTAAATTTAAAGATTTTTTATTTTTTTTTTTAATATAGGAATTTGATTTAATGAATTTAATTTTTATTATTATATTTTAATATTTAATACGATTTTTTGTTGAATTTTTTTTGCCCTTTATTTTTCTCTAATGTTTCAACTTTGAACTGAATAAAATATATTTAGAGATATTTTTTTTAAATATTTATTTAAAAATATTTATTAAAATATTTCGAGCGCCTTAAACTGTTTTCCGCAATTTGGGAAACTTTCTATGAGGAGCTGCGCAGCTGGCGCTCGATAACGATAACGATAACAATAACATGTCATCGGCTTGTCAGTTGACAGCTCCATCAATCAACGCGGGAAGAAAGAGTAGAAGGAGAAAAAAGAGAAGTAGAAAGATCTCCAATTGGAGATTAGCTTTAGACTTTGCATTGCATTTGGAGTATTTTGGGTAAATTGTAGTGTTTAATATGCGTGATGCGATGACGACCTCGAAATAAAAAAAAACGCTCTAAATTTCAAGAACAGACGCCGCATGTGTAATTCACCTGGGCAATGTCAAAGTAGGCCCCTCACCCCCCCTCTCTCTCTCTCTCTAGAAAGAAAGGTGAAAGAGAGAGATACGAAAAAAGCTGAAAATGAAAACAAACTGAACTCAAGTCTGAAATTGACTCGAGCACAAGTCCAAAGCAAATAATGACAAGAAAAAGCAAATAGAAAATATTCTAAAATGCACTATCTAGACGAACAGATACCCTGTAATATGTCTTCAAGTACTCGCTCAGTTTTTGTTGTCCTCTATTGTTCGATTTAGTGATTTTTTAGTTTTCGCTGTCCAAACTGGAGACATTTCGAGCATGTCTCAGCTTTAAGATACCCTATAAATAGGCTATATGTGTCTGCTAACATATTTTGTTGTCTGTAAACCCTTGCATATTCATATATTCAATTAGTGTTTAGTTTTTGTTATGATTTCTATGCAATTGTGCGCATGAGTCAACGTTGCGATGTCCTGTAAATAGTGCTTAAGGTTTTATTTTGTACCAGTTTAGCTCCTTTGTGCTATTTTTGCAGTTTTTCATATATATTTCCTCTAAGAGATACCCCGTAAGCAGCCAATATGACCTTAAGCTTTGGTTTTGTGTATTTCCTATATAACCTTTCTATTATTTAATTATGATTAGTTTGTGCTTCGATAATTTTGGACAGCTATGGACGACGCAATACCCTGTAAGCAGCCTCAGCTTTAGCTGTTGCTTTCTGTAGACCCATAAATAAATGTTCAAGAACTTTTTTATTTACACTTTGAATGCTTTGACGCTTTGAATATATTTATATAATACATCTAGGTGTATGTATTGGATCTATTGTAAAATTCACAATGAAGCACAGAGACTGAAATGGAAGTTTTTCAATGTGCAATATATATGGACTTCGTATACCCCTTTATTAGCACACTACGTCTACAGGGTATATTTAAAAACATGCGCAGTTTTAAATAGTTTCAATTTCGGTTGCCGCTTCGCAGGTGCTAAAAAGTAAAAAAAAAATTGCAAAAAAAGTAGAAACGTCAGCGTCGCAGTCGGTGGCGACGCCGCTGCCAGCAGGTTGAGCATGAAAATGACACAATTCGCTCTAAGCGGCGAATTGGCCACAGCTGGCGAATCGCAGCTAGGCAAATCGTGATGCTCGCCTCGCAATTGGTTCTCGCCCACTTGGATATGCATGCAACCGAATTGAATTGAAATGAAATTGAAATGAAATTGAAATTGTTATAAATAACAACTGACGCCAAAAAACAAAACAAAACAAGCAAACACAGAGAGAAACACGATCAATTAAGAGGGCAGTGCAAAACGGTTTCCTCATCGAATTGAACTGATTGTCAATGTCAAATGTCAGCAAATTGCCAAATGTGCGACGCCAGATGGCGTGCTCTGGTGCATGTCGTTGGCAACAGGTGTCGCTGCAGTCGCTACTTGGTTCAAGTGCAACTTGGGCGCTGGCTTATCGTTTGACATTCTTGGCTTACGCTTCTGATAACTTGAAAGCTGATTGCGTATTTATCGTATGGGAAGTGCGAAATGAGTTCTGGGCGAGTTTTATCGATTGAGTAGGCAGATAAGTAAGAAAATTACCAACGATAACAAGCAGCACGAAATTCATGTTCAGAAAGTAGCGATCGGGCAAGAGCAAATGCAGTGGACACATGAAATGCAGCCAGTAAAATGTTTACGAATATGGCAACGAAGGAATAAGCATTAAGAGTGAGATAGGGAGGAAGAGAGAAAGAGAGAGAGAGCTGCACAGAGCTAGCCAACTTTTTTATTTCCCATTCAATTGAAATCCATTCTCTGTCTGCTGTTCCTCCTGCCCCTCTGCTGCATTGCATCCTCTTCCGCTAACGTGAAATCGTTCGCTTCCTTTGCGCTGAGTGCGCGCTGTCTTCTGCTGTGGGGCAAATGTTCGTGTCTTGCGGCATTTGACTCAATTAAATTTTAATCAATTTTAATTGCAATAGCAAAAAGATTTTTGTTTTCATTTTCGTTTTCAATTTCTTGTTTTATTTTTGGCAACAGCAATTATAGTGCATAGACGAAATACACAAAATATTGGCGACCTCCAAAGCTGACACGACAGCTAACAAAAAATTAAAAAAATTATAATAAAACAAAAAAATAATAATTTATCAGCATACGCAGCGAACTCGCATCAGCCAAATCTCGCACACGTCACGTCATCGGACGCAGCAGCAGCTGGCGGCTGCGCAGTCGACGTCGCCATCGCCGTCAACAGGTTGCCGCTGGCAGCGACGAGGTGCGACGACGTCGACGCGACGGTGACGGCGACGGCGAATTCAACTGGTTATCACAAGCCGCTTTTTAGAAATTACGTCACCTGGCAAATGTCGCTTGACGGCAAAGCGGCGTTTCAAGATGCTGACGTCGCCGTCGCCGTCGACGTCGACATCGACGTCAACATAGACTGAAGCTGAGCCATTGCCACGCGAACAGTTGTTCCTGGGCGAAAAGTTTTCGCCCTGAAAGCTTTTGATGACCTTTTCGCCTTGGTCAGTGCATTTTAGAGTTTCAGTTTTGGCAAAATTGAAACTTAATTTTATTTTATTTATTTATATTGTTGAGTGAAAGTTGCGATTTCTCTAGCTCCTTTTGGAGCTGGGACCGCAATCAAAGTTCGAATCTCATATTTCTTGATATAGAGTTTTATAAATTAGGCAACAGCTTTGGCGCTTATCGTGTCTGCCTGTCAACTTTGACAGTTGTTTTTAACAGCTTCTGACAGTTAGTTTATTTTATTAGCATTTGATTACAGCTCAACACGAAAGTTCATTTGAAATTTATGTTGTGCATGTCAAAACTAATATGTGCCTGTCAAAATCTAACAACTGCTTTTAACTAAGTGCTAATTAACATGTTCACAGTTCAATTTGATGAATAACTTTGAAACCCATTTTGGTATGCATGCAGATAACATTAGCAGTTAGTTTAACTGGCATTTAAATAGTTACAATTTGCTGTAAATAGGACTTTACAAAGCTTTTTGTCATGGCATGAATTGGTTGGCTTTCAAGCCACTGCAAAGGCTCAACTATTTCTGATACTGATATATATATATATATATATGTATACTTGGCAGGCAGTTTAACCAAGAGTTAAATTCCTATATATATAAACTTATATACATAAAATATATATATTCATTCTACATTCAAAACACTTAAAACTTATTGGAAAAAGATAAAAAAAACTGAAGCAACTAACTCAAAGTCGCGGCTTAAAGACTAAACAATTATGGGAAAAAGGCAAAGCAAAATAAATTGTCTTTAGTATATATGCAAGTTGTACATATTTAGTGTTATATATGGTAATCGGAATTGATAATATATTCAAGTTCATTCGTTTTATATATTTTCACTGGAAGCTTACGCTGGAGATAAATGATATGACAACTTTGATTTATGATGTTTGTAGTCAGCTGTATATAGCTAAATATGGATATATCTATATATATATTATATATATATGTTTGATTTGAGTAGTTCTTTAATCTACAAAATACTTTTTGCTATAAGCATCTAAATTTAAAACAGTTAACAAAGCATTTGTTATTGTTGTTCTCTATTGTTGTTAATTTTGGCATATTTTCCGCTTTCGATTGTGTTGAGGTGGTTTGGTTTGTTTGGTGGGTGATATCACCGGGCACCACCAACACCACCAGCAGCAGCAGCAGCAGCAAAACCTTTTGCGAGTTTTGTTTGCGAATGTTCGAGCTGAGCAAATCCGTCGATTTTAATTAACTTGCAAACAATAATCATAATAATGACAATGATAATCATAATAATAATGCGTAATGAATAATGAATGAAAATATATATATGGAAATTAGAAATCTGCTGACAAACTGTGAATTTCTGGCGGTCGAATGCATATTCAGTCGACTGCACCACGAAGCAGCCAAATCAGCACAATTTGTATACCCTGTAGTTAGTGAAAAGCGGGTTGCTTGAATGCTGCACCACCTTGAGATAGAATACTTTCAGCTGATCTGAGCTATGTATGTCTTTTTAACATAGATTGTAGAACGATCCTAACTATCCTAACTCAAGAACTACTCAAAAAAACATCATAAAATCTGGGCTATAGCTGACTTATTAGATAAATCTTTAAAGAATATATATATATTGATCATATAAATAAGCAATGTTGAGTCTATAGACTGTAGATCTTATGACTTGAGAACTTTTTAGGAATCAATCAAGCAAATTATAGTTAAATTTCTTAATGTGGGCAAATGAAATGTTGTTACACATAAAGTAAACTATACATATATATATATATATATATTTATATATATCTGTATATGAATGTGAGTCAGTTGGCTTGAAGTCAGGTTTTTATTTTATGTGCGCCAGCTAATTGGCGTTCGAGACGAGGCGTCAAACGCGTCCATAAAAGGCGCAGCTTCGCCTCAATGTGAACGGCGCGTGGGCCACAGCGAGCCGGTTCAATTAGCCCAAGGACGTGTTGCTCTATACTCTACACTCTCTCTCTTTCTTTCTATTTATATATATATATACTCTATATATGCTCGATTTCTTGCAGTGGCAGCAATCGGAGGATAGCGAACGCAAGAGGCAAATCCGTTCGCATCTTTATAAGCTGCGCGAATCGCGTTTGAGAAATCTCTATAGACACGAACCGGATAATCTAACGTTTGCGATGTCGGAACCGAACGGTAATACTCTATCTGGCTATGCTGGCAAGGATCCGCTGGCCACCAGCCATGGCGATGCGCTGCTCGATCAGAACTTTCAGAGTCTCAAGTCGAAGGAGGTGCGCGATTCGATGAGTCCAACGCATGAGCTCAAATTCCACTCGATGAGTCTCACCCAACCGAATAGCACCGGCTGGGATGTTCAGACCTCGTCGGAGGTGAGCCCCGATGGTCGTGCCTATCGTACCGAAACTCTGGCCAAAACCGATGGTAAGCTAAAGCACACATTATTTTCATGAACTGTCGATCGAGTTATACCCTGTACCCAGTGTAAATTGTTTTGGACTAAGATCTAGGCATATCCGATTCCATAGAGCAGAGAGAGACTGTCATCGATAGCTTTCGATAAATAAAATATAATAGTCACTGCATATTCGCTTAAATAGTTTGAAAAGATTTAAAAGATCTAAAGTTTTTTATTCTCATTTTCGATAAATATCGATTAATATGCATAGCTATCAAAGTGAAGTCAAAAAAGTCTTAGAAGCTTTATAAAGTTAGCTGTTTTAGTAATTATGAAATATTTAGATAACATTTATTTTTCGATAATTATCGATAAGTATCGATTATTATGCGGTGTCTATAGAGGAGCTTATGCAGTGTTTTTAAGACTAAAATGATCAGCCAATAGAATTATATTCTTTTTCCGATAATTATCGATAATTATCGATACACAGTCTACGCTTATTTGTGCATAATCCATAAATTTTCAGAGACTAAATTTGAAGCATAAAAGAAAAGATGTTTTAATTACAGGGTATATCGGGCCAATTTAACACTAGCGTATACTTAATATATTTATCGATATTCATAGCAAATTCAAGATGTGTATGTAGTTGGGTACAGGGTATCAGCTAGTCGTTAACTCTCGACTTCTAACTTCAATGTATTTAACTCTGTGTGTAACTCCTACTCTGTTTGTTTGTATGTCTCTGTGCCGTGATCAACCACCCAAATGTCCACTGACACAAAAAAACTCACCCAACCCACCACGATCCACTCATGCGATAGGTGTTGAGAAGCTGAATGGTGGCGGCATTGCCGAGTTCAAGGGTCGCAACGAGCAGCGCTCGAGCGCCTCGCATCAGGGCGACGATAAGAACTACGTGAAGCAGGCGGCAGAGAGCTCCAATACGCATCTGCAGGAGAAGGTGGTCTTTGGCGATGAGAGCAATGGTGGGCGTACCGAAATGAAAATGAGCTCCACCTCATCCTCATCGACGTCGAAGTTTGTCTCCTCCTCAACGGTGGAGTATGGCGACGATGAAGTCGCTCAGCCGCGCTATCTGCTGGACAATCAGAGCACAAATCGCCAGCCGCGTGAGCCGATGGAGCCACGGGAGCAGCGCGAAGTGCGCGAGCAGCGCGATCGTGAGGAGCAGCGTGTGCAGGAGCAACGTTTCCAGGAGCATAGACTGCACCAGCAGCAGCAGCAGCAGCAGGAGCTGAAGGAGGAGCGTTTCTCCGAGAGCCGTGAGCAATCGAAGAGCACACGCAACGTGGAGACACAGCAGCATTATGAGGAGAACAAGCGCTATGTGGATATGGATAAGGCATCGCCGGAATACCAACGACATGTGCAGCACCTGATGTCACAGCCAGGTGAGATCATCTCCAATACGGTTGAGTATCCCAAGCCCAATGTCAAAATGATTACCACGGTCAAGCGTCTGCCCGACGGCACAATTGTCAAGAACAAGCGCTACGAAACCGAGCAGCTGTCCCCCACTGCGGACACAGTACGCCAGGCGCAGACCCAGACCCAGACCCAGACCCAGACCCATAATCAGTCGCAACTGAACAATCAGCGACGCGTACAGGAGACTCGCGATGTGGTGGACAATGCTGAGCCGCTGGTACGTCGTCCCTCCGAGACGGCCGAGGAGCTTGTCAAACAGGAAAGCTATTCGACTGTAAAGAAATCCAGTCGCCGCTACTCCACTGAGACCACGTCGGAGACCGTGCAGGAGTACGACGATCGTGCACCGCAGCAGCCCGGACGTCCGGACGGCCTGCCGTCCGCAAGGCCAACGAAACCGATACAGGAGTTCCCAAACCACCGTCCCAGCACGCCGAATCGTCAGCCTTCGAGCGACTTCTCGACACACGGCTTCCCATCGGTGCGCGGCAACAAGCCCACTCAAGAGTTTCCCGGCCAGCGACCCACAACCGAGGAGTACGTGGTGGTAAAGTCTGAGAAGAGTCGCAACGTTAAGCAGAGCAGCAGCACCACCTCGCAGCGCACCGTCGAAACGGAATACGAGCCCAGCTGGGAGCAGCCACAGAGTCCCAGGCGTCCGACCAACGCTGAGGATTTTAGCACACATGGCTTCCCCTCGGTGCGCTCGGATCAACCGGATGCTGAGCTGCCGTCCAGCCCGAGTCGCCGACCGGAGCGCATCATTGAAACGCAGGTGGAGCGCGAGCGTCGTCCGCAGCAGCTGAATGCTAGTCCGCGTCGCACACCGGATTATGGCAGTCAGACAAAGTCACCGACTCGCAAGCCCAGCGCTGGCACACGCACACCCACTCGCAGCACCACTGAGACCACGACCACCACCAACACAGTGACGCGTCGCCAGCTGCAGAAGGAGCGCGAGGTGGATGCAGCACATCGTGCATTTGCCGCCTCCTTGCGCAGCAGCTCGCCGGCCGAAAGCGTTGGCTCGACGGGCTCCCATCATCATGGGCATCCGCATCCACGTCGTGACAGTGGCCAGACGCCGGAGCCACATCCGCAGCGTCAAGCGCCGCGCTGGAGCGTCTCGTCGAGCGGCACCAGTCGACGTGCCGGACGCGAAGGCTCACACGATAGCCATGCGCCGTCCGAGTCGAGTCGCATTAGCTCCACCACAGTCACACGACATGTGGGCGTGCCCAAGACAATTGCCAAGACAACTGTAAGCAAACAGCAGCAGCAGCAGCAGCAGCAAACTGTCGTCAAGACACGCAGTGTGCAGGGCTCTAATGAAACAATTGATCTAACGCCGCAACGTTTGCCCAAATCTCCAACAACGAAATCAACAACAACGACAACAACAACCACAACAACAACGATTGGCAATAAGCCAGCTGCAACACCAACAAAGCCAGCAACACCAACAACTCCAACAGCTCCAACAGCTCCAACAGCTTCAACCACTGTTCCAGCTAGCGAGCCGTCCGCTGTGTCAGGTACGAATTAGACCAACAAAAAAAGAAAAAAAAAAAAAAGAATATATATATATATACACACACACAACACACACACACATACATACATAATATCTATTATTTTCGGAAATATCTATGTATATGAATGTATCCTTCAGATAACCAATCACAGTATACGTATGCTACTACTAAGCCAGCCGATATATTCTCTTTGCCACCTACCAATCCTACAACACCTACTATTAACAACAACAACAACAACAACGAAACTACAACAACAACAACAACAACAACACTAACAACCAAGAACAACCAGTACAAACCCTCTACCGATGAATTGTTAACAAAAACCAAGCTGAGCTCAAATGAGGCAACAACAACCACAGCAACAAGCAGCGCTGTGCACGAACCACCCTGTGTGCGTCGCAATTACTACAAGCTGGGCCCAGCCGAAACAGCAGAACAAGCGGCCAACATAGCCAAGGCGGTAACAAGTACTGAAACCGTTGGTAAGGCCTAAAAAAACAAGCAAAAATCAAAAAAAAAAAAAAAAAACGAAAACAAAACAAACAACAAAACACACAAAACAACAACAAACAACAAAAACGTGCAACTTTTCTTCTGCTCCAACACAGCATTTTAATATAAAACTGTCTTAACTACACACGATAAATATATATATATATATATATATCTCTCTCTATATACTATATACTATTTTTTTTTGGAACTTTGCTAATAAAAAATTTTTAAAACATAAAAAAAAAACACAAAAAAAACAAAAATTGCGAATGTGCTATGTTCTATGTTCTGGAAATACACACACACACACACACACACTGCCACAACGACACACACACTTAGCAGTATTTTTGGGTGGGTTAGCCAAACTAACGGTAATACTAAAACTTCTAGACTTCTCTTACTTTCGTTGGGGCTCCCCGAGCATATTAACTACACATAAGTTACGCCTGATACGCCTGCCTGACCTAACACGCCTGCTCGCCCGCCTCAATTGCCACGCCTGCCTAATACCGTAGCGCTATTAACCTACTACCAAAAGTGAGGAATACTCCAAGTTGATATCTACTGTAGCTGTTGTTGTAGTCGTCACTAACAACCTCTGTCTCTCTAAAATAACGTAGAGTTTTGCGCACAATATCACCCACGCACACGAACCCAACAGGTCGTTGAGCGTGGCACGTTTTAGCTTGTATGCCTATATGACTCCAAAGAAAAGAAAAAAAAAACAACCACAAACCCCCCAATTCCCAGCAGCAGCCGTGCCAAGCAAGCGAAGCCCCTATGCAGCCAGAGCCAGCAGCCCGGATGATGATGACGCCGATGATGATGTACCAACTGTGGCTAGGCGTAGCTCCAAGTCGCCAGGCAACGAACGACGTCCACTGCAGCGAGAGACCACATTTGAGACGGATGTGGAGCGTGCCTATTCGCCGGAGCGCATCACTCGCATCGACGATCAAATTGTTATCGATGAGAGCAGCTTGGAGGTCAGGCAGCGCGATAAGCCCCGGGAGCTAACGGCCACGTTTCCGTCGAGGCCCAAAGAATCGCCTCGTCAGAGTCCCGAGAAACAGTTGCCCTCAAAGAAGCAAGTTAGCCCCGAGAAGCAACCAGCTACTCGGCCACGTTCGGTTAGTCCCGAAAAGCAGCTGCCCAAAGAATCGCAGCCTCAGAGCTCTGGCACTCAGCTGCCAGCTTCATTACCGTCTAAGCCAACGTCTCGCCCCACTAGCCCCGAAAAGCTAATGCCAGGTAGTGCTCCTGCTGCTAGACCCAAAGACTCGACGCGTTCGAGTCCCGATTATCAATTACCCTCTACGGTGGCAAGGGAGTCGCGTCCCGACAATCAGTTACCAGAAACTGTACATAAGATGTCTCCTCGTCAGAGTCCAAAGGAAACACCTCGCCCCGAAAAGCCTAAAGGCAATGAGCCCACTGACAAGTCGCGTCCATCTCCTGATAGACAATTGCCCGGCGCAGCTCCACTTAAGCCACAGCCCAGTAATGGAAAACCGACCCCCGACGTTACGCAGCAGCCCACACAGTTCCTAGAGGATGAGTTCTTCCGACGCACTGTGACCCAACGAGTTACCAATACCACGAAAAATGTAAATGACGAATTTATAACGAACGAACGTCAACACCAAGAGAGTAAGCCAGCGGAAAACCCTGAGCCAAGGCCCCAAGACAAAGATATGATCGATAGACCTAGCTATAAGCCAGCTACGCGGGACTCTCCCGAAAGACCTGATGGCGGCTTCATCTCAAAGAGTCCCGAGCCGCAGGAAGACCAGAAGCCCACCTATCGCAAGAAGGGCCTGACTCGTCGTGAGACCTTTGAAGATCGCTGTCGCAAGATCTTGGGCATGGAAGAGGATGGTGACACGCAGGGCAACTTCGTGCCAAAGCCCGACGTTGATGATGCTGATGACACAGACGAACAGGAAACAGAAACCGTCGTCAAGAAGACAGAGACTTTTGAGTTTAAAATCGAAGACTGTCCCGATGATGATGATGAAGATGACAAGCCCAGACGTGTCACTGAAACATATGTCATACGCCCCCAGCCTGTCATCAAAGTCGAAGAGCCGTTATCAGAGCCCGAGACAGTGAATATCATAGAGACTGAGAGAACAGAAACCGTGATTAGCACTGAGAAGAATATCGGCAAGCCGAAGCCTAAGCCTGTGGATGTAGACGCACCACGTCCGACCGGAAGCCGTCAGGCTAAGGATGTGGTCGAACCTGTTGCACAGCCCGACCATAAGAAGCCGCAGAGCTCAAGTCCTAAAGATGATGCTGAGTTCATTAACGTGGAGGAAGAGACTACTACAATAACAACGAAGCGTTCATCAAAGTCTCCCAAAGGTCCACTGCCCAAGGATGAGGTAGAGACACGTCCAAAGAGTCGCAAACAGCCCAAGGATGAAAGACCACAACGTCCATCATCGACCAGAGTCTCCAAGGACGAGACAGAGCTTATAAATATAGATGAAGAGACAACCACAATCGAGACAAAGCATTCAACCAAGTCTCCCACGCTTAATCGCAAAGCGCCTTTGCCTCGCTCAGAGGACGAGGACGAGCCAATAGCGAAAGCTGGCAAACAGCCTAAGCCACGTCCTACAGCAGGTAAAAGGCCCAAGGATGATGCTGAGTACATAAATGTAGAGGAAGAAACGACTACAGTGACAACTCGTCAAGAGCCTTTGCCTGATACAGAGGACGAGGATGAGCCACGTCCAAGAGTCAGTGGAACACCCAAGGACGATGCGGAGTTGATCAGTTTTGAAGAAGAAACAACAACTATCACAACGAAGCGCGGTTCAAAGACACCCACTGCCAAGACTCGGTCTCCCACACGTAAAGAGCCCTCGCCTTATCCAGAGGATAACCAGCCGAGGACTAAGGGACCAGCAGATGAATTTAAGCCACGCTCGACACCAACTTATTATTCCAAGGACGTTGACTTCATCAAAGTAAGCGATGATACGACCATAATTATGACTAAGCGTCCCGTCAAGTCAACATCGCCCACGCGTCAAGAGTATTCGCCCTATCCAGATGATGCACCTGCCACTAAGCAGCCAGCGCCTGACAAGAAATCACAGCCCACAGCTGGTAAGCCGTCTAGTTATGACGGCTCTCCAAGACGACCACAGGATGACAAAGAGCCGCGCTCTGCACCCGGCAAACAGCCCAAGCAACCCAAGGATGACGCAGAGTATATAAGTGAAAAGACAACTGTGGTGATAACGAAACGTCCTTCCAAGTCGCCGTCACCCACACGCAAGGAGGCTTTGCCACAAGCGGAGACAAAGCATTTTGTGACCGAAAAGATTATCGATTGCAATGGCAAAGCTGTCTTGGAGAAGATCAGCAAAACTCAACGACCCACTGGACCCGCTGCGGGACCCAAGACCAAGAAGCAACCCTACGATAGCGAGCCAGAGGAAGCAAAGCCGAAGCAGCCCGACTCCAGGAAATCCTCGACCACTAAAATCGAAATAGAGCGACGCAATTCGCGCACCACTAAGACCAGCACCACTAGCACCACCAACAAGCCGGCCGTGAAGGAAACCCAGCCCAAGACTGTCAAGAGTCCACGGAAGGAGTCGCTACCCAGACGTGAGTCTGCCAAGCGAGACAGCCTGGTGGAGGAAACACGCACCACAACAAGCACCACTATTCGCAAGGATAGAAAGCCCAGTGATGCCAATGGCTCGCCAAGCATTAAGGATCGCTTACGTTCATCGCCACGCAAACAGAAACCCCAAGCGGACGACGTGGACGGAGAGTCCTCCTCGCCGGATACGAGCCCCACGCGTATTCCCAGCGAGCGTCGTCGCTCGAGCAACATTTCAGTGCACACTGAGATCATCATAGATCATACAGCGCCCAAGACGCCGTCACCCAAAGCCGAGCGCAAAGTGACGCCCAAAGTTGTGGCAAGTCCAATACGCAAGTTGCCGGTGACGGAGCGCAAGGAATCGGCGCCAGTGCCGCGCGTTACGCGCCGCGACAAGGACAAGGTGACTCGCTCCACTAGCGAGAACGTCATTAAGGTGGTCAACGGCAAGCCTAAGCCGGCACAGCCGGAGATGAGCAGCCTGAATCCAAGCTCGGCTCAGAGACCTAACAACGATCGTAATCGTCCCAGCAAATGCTTCACCACACGCACCATCAATCTCAGCGAGCAGTTGATCAATAGCGAGGACATGGAGAATGTCATAATCGATATACAGCATGCGAAGAGCTCCAGGGAGCCATCGCCGGATCGCATTGTGCCGACACCGGTGCCTGCTGAGCTGGAGACGGGCAAGCCGCGTTATCCTGATACTGTTCAGGAGCCGGACGATGAGCCGCGCAAGAAACCGATCGTCACCAACATACCCATCTTTGAGGAGGAAGCCAATGCCTATGTGGGCTGCCAGATATCCGAGTTGCGTAATCCGAACGGCATCGAGGCGGACATCCACGACAATCCCACTGTGGAGGCGCCAAAAAGTCTCGACTATGCAACCAGCAATCCAAGTAATGGACAGCCTGGCATCGATGTGGACGAATGTCTACTGAGTGTGCACGAGAAGGTGTCAAAGTTCACGCACACCGCCGAGCAGGTGAAACAGCCCAAGTCCTCGACCCCCTTTAGCCGGCAGTTCGATGAGCATGCCAAGGTCTCGGCCAGCGATGAATGTTTGCTGAGCATTGATGAGAAGGTCGATCGTTTTCTGAAGACGGCCGAGAACATAACCAAACAGCCATTGACCACGCCCACGCGCGAGATTGAACGCCCCAACTTTGAGGACATCGATGAGGAGCTGCGTCAGGACGACTGCACATTGAGCGTTTCGCAGAAGGTGCACAAGTTCATTGATACCGCCGAGAAGTTGGCGCCGAGTGCACCACAAAAGTCGCCTCGACTGGTGGCTAACATCGAGCGTCACATCTCACGCCAGAGCGAGCCGGAGCTCGATCAGGAATCGGAGCCGGAACAGCCCTCAGATGCGGAGCCAGAGGAGCCGTTGGAGTCCAACGATGAGCTATTGCCGATGTCAAAGCATCATACAACAGCCATTGAGCTGAAGCGCCAAAAGGACATTCTCAGTCGTCCCTCTGTCTTCACTCAACGTAAGCCAGCCACGCCCAACGGCAACAGCAAACCACGCGGCACGTCAAGTCCAAGCACAACGCTCATAGCGGAGGAGCGTAAATCGTATCGCAGTCAGAATGCTCCAACCTCGAGTCCGGGCGCACGTTCACCAACACGCAGCACCGCTGCACCACGCAAGCCCTCATTGGAGCAACCACGTGGTAAGCCCAGCGACACAGAGCGTAGCACCACCAGCACCACCAAGCGAAGGGAGCACATAACGCAGCAGCAGTGGGTGATCAGCGATGTGGATGTGGATGTAGAAGAGTTGGGCCCCGCCCCGGCTACCCACAGCACCAGTCCACAGCCGACAACGGCAGGCAGACGCCCAACTACCAGCAGCACCACTAGCATAACGAAGCCAACACCACGCAGTTCCACTACACCACGCAAGCCTTCATTGGAGTCGCCGCGCAACAAGCCGAACAGCGATTATCCTAAGGAGACAGAGACAGGCACACGTCGCACCACCAGCACCACTAGCACCAGAACCACTACCAAGCGCGGCGAGCAGTGGTTGCATAGCGACCTGGATGTGGATGTCGAAGAATACGAGCCAGTCAGTCCTAAAGCAACATCACCAGGCAGACGCACCACCCCTAACACCAGCACCACCAACATAACGAAGACAACTCCACGCAGCTCTACTGCACCACGCAAGCCTTCATTGGAGTCGCCGCGCCACAAGCCGAACAGCGATTATCCTAAGGAAACGGAGACAGGCACACGTCGCACCACCAGCACCACTAGCACCAGAACCACTACCAAACGTGGCGAGCAGTGGTTGCACAGCGACCTGGATGTGGATGTCGAAGAATACGAGCCGATCAGTCCACAGGCAGGATCGCCAAGCAGACGCACCACCACGACCACGACAAAGACAACCACACGCAACGCTGCTGCACCACGCAAGTCCTCGCCTGAGTGGCCGCGCTCCAAGCCAAGCCCTACCAACGATTACACTACAGAGACCGAGACAGATACGCGTTGCACCACCAGCACCACCAAGCGTGGTGAAGAGTGGTTGCCTAGTGATGTGGATGAACTCAACCACAGTCCCAGGCATAGCCACAGTGGCAGTCCACGTCAAATGTCGCCACAACGACGCACCGCCACCACCACCAAGCCCGACAGCACCACCAATTCGAAATCCACCGTAGTTAAAGCGAGCACTGAGCACAGCACCACCAAGCATACAACAACAACAACAAATCGAACACATAGTCCAACTAACCAAGCTCCCCTTGCCAGCTCCCCTGACACTGAACCACACGTTGAACCACTTTTAGACCGCAGCCGTCCCACCCATCAAACATCGCCCGGACGCACCGTCGCCTCACGTCGCAACATCTTTGAGAAGCATTCCCCCAGCCCCACCAATACCAGTGCTACGGAGCCTAGCGGACGTCGTCCCTCCTACATGGATCACACGAAGAGCTCCCTGGAGCACATTCGTCGCGATTCGCTGGAGATAAATAAGACGCATTACTCCCGTAAGTCCTCAGTGGAGGATGAGACAATGCTCGAGCCGCGCAATCCAAATGCGGCCGTTAAATTTGATGTGCCCAAACGCAGCTCACGGCCCGAGGTGGTGCGCACCAGCAACTCCGAGGAGCTGGAAATTGAGGAGATCTTTGATCTGCAGACGCTGGAGCAGCTGCTGGAGACGGTGAGCAGCTATGAGCTGCGTCGACGCATACGCGCCCAGATACGTTTGATTAAGAAGAACATGATCAATGCGAACGGCGGCAGCAGCAGCACCACCACCACCACAACCACTATAACTACCAAGAGCAGGCAGCCAGAGCTGCTGCAGCCCAGAAGTCAAAGCTCGACGCCCAGTCGCAGCCCAATGCCCGTGCGACGCCTGCCGGAGCAACCACGCGAACGTAGCCAGAGTCCGGAGCTGAAGAGCAACACCACCACCAGCACCACAACCACAAGTCGTCGTACCGAGCAGTTGGACAGTGGCAAGCCACCGGTGAAACCGCGTGAGCGCAGTGCAAGCCCTGCTCAAACACGTCGTCGCAGCCCGACGGGCAAGTCCACAACCACAACTACAACCACCACGCGCACCACCAAGCATGGAAAAATCAATCCGAACGAGAAGCCAAGCCCCATTTGGGCAGATCGTAGCAAGGTACTGCGAGCCTCTGGCTCTGCCTCACCCACGCCACGGAAGGGCTCCAACACGAGCACCACTAGCAGCAGCAGCAGAATGATGCGCAGCAGCAACACCACCAGTAGCAGCACCACCACAACTAGCAGCAGCAGCAAGCGACGTGAGGAGGACTCGATCACGTCCAGCTATGGCGTCGGCCCAACCGATGAGAATGGGCTGCCCCTCTTTGGCATTAGGGCGCTCAAGAAGAAGACACAGCCGCCGATGGAGCCATGTGAGACAAAGCAAGGTAAGCAATTGAGTGGTTCAGTGGTGCCATAACAGTACTGAGCCGCTCTCATTCCACAGAAGTCACAGGCTATGTCATCGAGGAGCAGTTCTATTCGGACGACAAGTCGCCGCCACGTCATGAACGCAAGGAGCTCATCTACTCGAGCAATCCGGATGAGCTGGTAACGCTACAGCAGCAGCTGGACACCAACCAGTCGAATGGACAGACCAAGTTGGAGCGCGAGGTGAAGCTCATCGATATGCAGGGCATGCCCGCAGCCATAGCGGCGCCGGAGGGCAATCGACGGGACTCGATCAAGGAGCTAAGCGAACGCTTCATACAAAAGGAGTCGTTGCTGGCCGACGAGGAGACCGAGGACAGCGAATCGAATGATGTGTGCAGCGTCATCGAGCTGGAGGCACCACAGATGCGTCAGCATCAAACCAGCAGCACCACACGCACCAGCTCCAGCACACGCTCCTTTCTCAATACCAGCGGCGAGGAGCGAGCTGTGAGCAGCGTCGATGATGTCCTCGAACGCATGCGCAATGCCGACAATGGTGAGTGCTCCAGCAAATGATTTATCTAGTTTCAAATGTCTGACCAGCCTCCATCTTCACGCAGTGGTGGAACCTGGCGACAGCGCTGAGGACAGCGAGGCACGTGCTCTGCTCAACAAATTCCTTGGCGCGAGCGTCATCATGCAGGGCGTCGAGACCATGTTGCCGGCGGGTCAGCGACAGCAACAGCTGTCGAGGGGCAATATCAACAGCAACAGCAGCCAAGCGGTAAGTGCTCAACCACCACACCCTCTCAATGGGGGCAAGCAATGCTAGTCTGTTGCTAGTCCAGACTACAAAATACCCTGTATTTACTTTTTCTATAAAATGTGGGTAGACGTTTAGCCTCAAGTATGAATGAGGTCAGTGGGCTGTCGATCTAAACTATCAAATACCCTGTATTACACATAGTCTAGACTATAAAATACCCTGTATTTACCTTTTTTTTATAAATGTGTGAGGCTAAACCAAGTATGAATGAGGTCAGTGAGCTGCCCATCTAGACTATCAAATACCCTGTATTACACATAGTCTAGACTATAAAATACCCTGTATACACTTTTTTACAAAATATATGGAACTTACTTTGTGTCAAATGAGAATCAACTCTAGTCTAGGCTCTAAGATACCCTGTATTGGTTAACACTATTTACACTTTTGGATTATAAAAGTTACTTTGAACTCGCTTTAAATCAAAATGAGGACATAAAGCTAAGCAGCTGATATTCTGTACTATTAAATACCCTGTATTACTTATAGTGTAGACTTGAAAATAATCTGTATTTATTTTTTTCTATAAAATGCGACAGTGAGCTGCCAATCTAGACTATCATATATCCTTATTACACATAGTCTAGACTATAAAATACCCTGTATACATTTTTTGTTAACAAGATATATGAAACTTACTTTGAGAATTAACTCTAGTACAGGCTCTCAGATACCCTGTATTGGTTAAGTCTTGCCTATGAAATACCCTATTTGCACTTTTGTATTATAAAAGTTATTTTATAGTTTCACTTTAAATAAAAATGAGGACATGAAGCTAAGTAGCTGATATGCTGGAATATTAAATAGCCTGTGTAGACTTGAAAATACCCTGTATTTCATTTTTTACAACATTTATGAGACACTCTGTAAACTACAAAGACCTTATGTGAGTTAAGAACTAAATAGCCTGTCTACCCTAAGAAAGTAAAAAAATGTATTAATTTTCAGCTGAGCTCGCAGTTATAAAGTGTACCATTGATAGTTTTTTTTTTAATATTTAATGCTCTTTAGTTCCAATTAACAGAAAAGCTGTGCTTAACATTATATCAAATGAGATTTCCAATAGCTAAATAATTTCCATATATGTTACCATTTAGAGTTCAATGTCCTCTCACTAATACAACTGCCCAACTGAAATTGCTAATTAATCACAGGGTATGCCCAAAAGCTCAGTTGAGCCCTTTTTGATGGACAGCCACAAAACGAAGAATGAAGAGAAAGAAGAATAAAAGCGAAAAAATAAAATAACCACCAAATGTGCAGGCCCGCGGCCCACGGCCTACGACCCACGGCCCACGTGTGCGATCAGCCATTGTCTATGCGCGCTCGCTCTCGCTCTTCCTCCTGCCGCTATTCGCTCATTCGCCGTTAGCTTTAGCGCTCAGCGCTATGCGCGCGCGCTCTCACGCTCTGTCGCTCTCTTTCAGCCTCTCTCTTTTTCTCTCTCTGTGTAAGTGTGTGTGTGTATTGCTGTTGCTGCCACTCTCTTTTAGTGCCGTGTGCCGCGTGCGTGATGTGATGCGCACTTCTGGCCAGGAACGGGAATCAGCCGTCGCTTTGGCCATTGCCATCAACGCTGCCAGCGTCGCTGCCAACGTCGCCGTCAACAGCTGCCATCGTCATCGTCTGTTGGCCATTTCAGTACAAACTCAGAGGCGGCATCGATCACTTGTGCGACTTGTGTTCCCGATCACAAAAAAAAAGCAAAACACCACGACGAGACCAGACGAGACGAGACGAGACGACGTGACAGCGAAGCCGACACACATAGACGAGGCGTGAGGAGCGAGGCTAGAGAACACAAAATTCTCAAAGTGCAAAAAAAACCAAAAAAAAAAAAAATCAAATTAATGCAAGCAAATCAATAGTAAAACAAAAAAACAAGAGAAGCAGCAAGACGCAACCAAAGAAGGCAACAAAAGACAAGTTTTGTTGTTGTTGTTATTTATGAATCTTCTGCAACTAGCTCTTCCTCTTGCTCAGCAACTCGTTGTGTGCAGTTGAGTTTTTTTCTGTTTTTTTTTTCAAACGTCGTTGTTGTTTTTATTACGACTATTATTATTATTATTATTATTATTATTATTGCTATTGTTGTTGTTGTACTGCGGTGAACGGTTGCAGTCGAAACGCGAGTGTTTAACCAACTTTGGTCAAAGCGGCTAAACGACGAAGAAGCAGCAGCAAAGGCAGCAGCAGTGGCAGCGGCAGCAGCAAACAGCGCGTAAGTGTGAAAGGGTGTGGGGTAGGAGGAAGGAACAAGTGCAGGAGTGAGAGAGCGAGAGAGCCAGAGAATGTCTTAGGCTTAGCGGGATTCATTGGAATTTGCAGCTGTTTAAAAATATAGAAAATTTTTAAAAATATGAAAAAAGTGTTTAAGAAAATATTTTAAAAAATATATAAAAATAACTAGAAAAAAATATTTATAAATTAAATGTAGATAACAAATTTAAAAAATAAAATTGAAAAGAGGGAAAATTATGAAATAGAAAAGTGAGAAAATTAAAGAAAAATGTAAAAAAAATGAGCAAAAATTTAGAAACAAAATATAGATAAAAAAAAATATAAAAATAAAAAAAATGGAAAAGACTGAATTTTATTTTTATTTAATTTTCTATGCTCTAAGCTTTTTTCTAAGCTTTTTTCATATTTTTTCATTTTTTTTTTGCTTTTTTAACTTTTTTTTTTGTATATTTTTCAATTTTTTTTTTTTTTTCAATTATTTTTAGTGCGCATAATTTGAGGCAAGAATTTGCTGTCACGACACCTCAAAATGCACCTGAAAAGCAAAATGTGAACGACAAGCGTTGTCTATATTAATAAGCACACACACACACATTAGTGTATATACATAAGTATATATATATAGACAGCTAGAGATACTGCTAGAAAGCCAAAAGCCAAGCATTTGCCCAGCCTGACAAAGTGACAAAAAAAAAAAAAATTAAAAAAAGAATAAACACAGAATAAAACAAGACAAACTAAATAAAAATAAAAATAAATAAATAAATTTCAAAGCAAAGGCAGGTGGAGCTGTGGGGCGTGGACGGGGGGTGGGCCGGGGCAAGGGGAAGCTGCATGAATGAGAGCGCAAGCGTACGGAATATTTCGACAAAAATAGCGCAACGATGGCACTATTTATACGGACGGAACGCTGTCTCTTTTGTTGGAGCGCCCAGTGGCCAGATACAGATGCAGATACAGTCAAAGATACAGCTACACAGATTCGAGATAGAGCTAAAGATACACACAGCCACGGCAGATACATAGATACAGCTACAAATGGACTGTGCACATTGCACTGTGCGTGCCGCTGTGGCCTGTTTTTTATTTTCTGTTCAACTTGTGCACCAAATACCATCCGTGCTTTATATGTAGAGTGCACCACGAGCCTAACTGAATGCCTGAATGCCACAAAGTATCTGAGTGCAGGAGATAATCTGCAAACTACACTGAGCATATGGAGATACAAAGTATCTGCAAAGCCAACATCAAGCTAGTTGAAAAGTATCTTTTGTACATTAAAAAGATACAAAGTATCTGCAAGCTGTGCTAATCTGTTCTCATATAGATTGCATACCTAAAAGTATCTTAATAGCTGCATGTATCTACAAGTTAGTCAAAAAGTATATTTTATATGCATAAGATACAAAGTATCTACAAAGCATCTTCTAACTTTTGCTTATCTTCACAGCTATAAGCTACTCAATAAGATACAAAGTATCTCAATGTATCTGCACTCTATTTTACATATACCAGATATTATAGATACAAAAAGAGTCTAGAAAATAGAGCAAACTGTTTCAGATACAAATTTCAATAGATATATCTGACTGTTAGCTAGAAAATATTAAACTCTGAGATGCTTTATCTGATTAGCTTATTTAACAAGCTTCAGTTTGCGTTGGAAAGTATCTTAGTCGACAGATAAAATGTAGTTAAGTGAAAGCATCTCAATCTTATTGGCTGCAAGTCACCTCAAAGTGCTTACAGCTTACTGCAGATATAAAATATCTAAAGATACATATATCTACACAACGAAGTATCTGCAGCAAAAGTATCTACTTCCAAATAGCAGCAAGCTATAACAGATACACGCAGCTAAATGCTGCATGCTAAGTATCTATGTGTCATAGTTACAAATAGCTGCAACTTGGCTACAAAGTATCTCAGTCTCCTAATCTAAGTAGCTGTGGCAGCTGGCCAGAAAGCCAATCCAAGCATTGCTCAGTGTTTACAATTTGCCAAGTTCTGTGTATCTTTTATAGCAAAAGTGCTTATTAAGCAAATTAGATACACGTATCTAATCTCTTGAATTTAGCAACAAATACCTCAAGCTGATAATTTGGTCTATTATTGATATAAGTATCTGCAGAGGATGACGGCAATACCTCAAAAGTAGCTCAATCTAAGTATCTCTGCCTATCTATATACCTATAAGTAGCTGCAAGTTGACAAAAAAAGTATCTGAATCTTGTATAGAAGTCGTTAGCTGTTAGGTAACCCTAATGTATCTCAGTCAGCAGCTGGCTGCAGAAGTATCTCACATCTATTTGGCGCTTCAAAAGTATCTCAATCTACTAAAGAAACACAAAGTGTCAGATGCAGATACAATGTATCTCAGTTTTCTAAGTTAATCCAGAAGTATCTCATATCAATTTGGAGTTTTAAATCTCTATGTATCTGACAGATACACTTGACTGCCAGTTGGCTATAATGTATCTGTAGCTAGCAATTTCTTTCGCTTTATTAAGAAATGTTAAATGCAATTTGTTTTTATTTGATGTTTTGTTGTTTTTGCGCCGTTTTGGTTCATGGTTCGGCTCCGAACCGGTTTTCCTTTAATTGCTTGTGCGAGTCATTCGAGCGCAACATGTTTATAATAATATTTTTTTTTTGCAGCTACTGTTTCGCTGTCGTCGCTGGCTTCCTCCAGCCCCATTTCCCCACCATTTCTAGTAAAACAAAAAGAAAAACAAGTAGAAAAAGAGGAAGAAGAAGCAGCAGCAGCAGCAGTAGTGAGCAAGTGGTTCGTCTATGACTTTGGCTTTGGGCTTTGACTTGACTTTGGCTCTGGCTTCGGCTTTGACTGTGGGAAGCCGGTTTTTCCCGCTTAACTGTTTAGTTAGCAGTCGCAGCCGCAGCAGCAGCAGCGGCAGCCTTTTTCCCAAGCGTGGCAAATCTTTTGCTTTTCTTTACTTCAATTTTTCTTACTTTCCGCCATTTCATAATCGTTGTGCCTCTTCAGCTCTGCCTTTGCGCTCTTCGCATTTTGCATGTCAAAAAAAAAAACCAAAAAAAAAATTTTTTTTCTTTGCTTTTGGACCATGTGTCTAAAAATATGCACCAAATGCCAAATTCACTTCTTATTGTATTTAGTTTTTTTTCGCTTCTACGTTTTCATGGAAAATTGGAAAATTGAAGGCTTTTGAGTGGGCGTGTATGTGTGTGTGTGTGTGCGCGCCTGCCCAAGGCAAGTTCAGTTTGATATACACTTGCAGAGGGTATTAACAATATGTCACAGAACACGTAACCCCCAGAGAGGCAGAAAGAGCGAGACAGAAAGCGAGCTCTATATATATACTCTATATATATATGTCTGACTGCTCAGAAACTACAAAAGCAAGTTGACTTGTTTGGTCTGCCTTTTATGTATGTTCGATAGCTATTGAAGATTCTATTCGCACTCATAAAGTGAGCTGAAACTAGATAGATAGATGCAGATATAGATAAGCTGCCTGTGACTGTAACATTAACAGTGAGTGACAGACAGTAACAGTGACTGACTAACAGTAACAGTGACTGACTAACAGTAACAGTGACTGACTAACAGTAACAGCTCTGCTAGAAATAGATATGCATAGATAAATATAAATATATCCCTTTAGCTGTATCTCTTAATGGAAGCTACTGTTACTGTTAGTGTTACAGTCACTGTTAATGTTGCCGCCACTGTTAATGCTACTGCTGTTACTGCTATTCATATTATTTGCTTAGGTAAATCATATAACTATAAAATATGCACAAATATCGAGGCTAAAGACCGCCAAATCTTTGAAGTTTGCCAAGGCCAATTCGATTGCTGCATTTTCTTTAAGATTTTCTTTAAGATTTCTAATAAGATAGAATGCACTTAGCTGATAGAGTGTTAGAGCGTAAAGCTAGAGACTTGGGACTTGCGACTTATTTAATTATGGCCATTAGGGGCGTGGCTAATCGCTAAGAACTTTAACAGAAGTATTGCAATTACTCTTGGGCTAGTCTACATCTGTAGATAGAAGATAAGCCGCAGCTTAGCTAGCTTAAGACAAAGTTGGATATAGAACATAAAATAAGTGATATGGAATATGTGAAAGTATTCATATAGCAGCTATATATAGACATTACTTTTGATCAGATATATATATATATATATATATATAGTTGTAGATAAATATCTATAGCTCTTACATCTTATAACTATGAGCTGTTCCTTTCCATAGACATGCGGCTATTTATTATAATTGTGCTTACATATAAGAACTATGGTATTTCCTCCTTAGATATATTTATATATATTCTAATGAATATATACATATATATATATATATATATATATATATATATATATATATATATACTTTATATATATTGTCAGCATTGCCTTAGCTTTTCATTTAAATGTGTTACATCTCTATTCATAGTTTATCTCTGCTATTCAATTCATATTTCGATTGAAATTGAATTAGAAATTGAAATTGAAATTGAAATTGAATAGCCAAAGAAATCGCCTTTGGCCTTCCCATTTGGTTGCTCTCACCTTTTGGCTAAATTTAACAGCAATTTCAATTGTTGCCGCTGTTGCTGCTATGTGTTGTTTACTCGGCACTTTGAAAAGCATTAATCATATAGTTGTTGTTGTTGTTGTTGTTGTTGTTGTTACTGTTGCTGCTGCTGGCGACAGTGTCAAAGCCAATGCAAATAGTTGCCCAATTTGTTGAGCTAGCTGAACAGCAGCAGCAACAACAACAACAACAATTGCAGCTGCATTCGCTTTGCTCAGTTGAACAGCAGCAGCAGCAGCAGCAACATGCAGCAGCAACAGCAACTCTTTCTCTCCACTCTTTTTTTAATTGTTTTGTGCCTTTCGGACTGCAATTTCCATTTTGATTTTCATGCTTCGCTGCATGCGATCAAATGCCACGCCCCGTCAACTGCCCCCTGCTTCTTAATGTTGATTGTTGCTGCTGCTGCTAGCAGCAATTTGTTGTGTTACGCTTTGGCGGAATTGCGCCAAATAACTTGGCAAGCCTATTGCCAACAACAACAACAACAACAACAATCAAAGCCACGTCACAGCGGCCAAAATAAATGGCAAATTATTATAAAAAGAATTTTGTGCAGACAAAAAAAAAACAACTAAAATTAAATTGAAAAACTAAATGAAAATTTGTTTTATTAAATATAGAAAATATATATTTGTGCCTCAACTGATAAATATATAAATATTTTATAATTTATTTATTTATATTTTTCTTTGTCTTCAGTTAATGTTTGTTAAATAGCAGAAAAAAATGCACTGAGCGAAATGCCAGACAAGTTGTGTTTATTGAAGAAAAAAATTTAAACTATATATATATATATATATATTGGTTCTATGTGAACAAAAGGCAGACGATTCAAATTGAACTAGTTCCATTTTATATTACGAATTTCTTTACAATTTGATTTGAGATTATTTCTCAGCTAGCATATATAGCTAAATGCAGGCTACAAGTTGCATATATTACAAGTGAACTAGTTCACTGCCAAATATAAGTTGATAAGTTCTTTCTAGACTGTGGGCGAACCAGTTAGTTAGTTCATATGTATCTATGTATAAATGCATATGAACTAGTTCCGCTTAAATATTTTATTATTATATTATATTATTGATCTAGTTCCAAAGAATCTAGATAGATATGTGCACTATTTATGAACTAGTTCACCGCCAAACATAACTTGATAAGTTCTTTCTAGACTGTGGGCGAACTAGTTAGTTAGTTCATATGTATATTCCTATACTTAAATGCATATGAACTAGTTCCGCATCAATATTTATGAGTTCTTAATAGCTCACTATTTGTAATTTTGATGATTGATCTAGTTCCAAAAAATCTAGTTGGATAGATATGTGCACTATTTATGAACTAGTTCCGTTATATAAGAATTGATGTGTACAAAGAGCTAATCAATGCTTTTTTATCTTTCGATAGATCCTTTTGAATTGTGTAATTCAATTGAAATCCTTTGAAATAGATAAATAGTTCAATAGAGAGAGATAGATAGCTGTATATATATGCCCCGACAAAGAGTTATATAGAAATATTGATATATAGCTAGATAAATATACAGGCAGGCATAGAGCTAGCTAGATAGATGTAGACATAGACAGACAGCTAGAAAGATATTATAGGATATATTGGCACATATATTTACATAATAACATCTATTTGATGTTACATCTTGTTTGACCCAATTATAATACCCTACGCTAGCGTATAGCCCAATAATACACATGCATATACATATATATAAATTTAGATATAGTTAAGTAAAACGTTTTTCTTAATGCGTACAATCGAAAATATGAATGCTTCTACCCTTCTCTTTCTCCCACACACGCTCTCTCTCTCTCTCTCTCTGACCTGCTCTCTCCCTCTCTCTTTCTGGTCGATTGTGTGTACTGCCCAAATTAATTTCAAGCTAAAAATAGCAACGCGTCTTTCTGCTTTTTTGGTCGGCGTCGCTCTCAACGAATTTCCCCAATTTTCAGCTCTCGAAAAAATGTTCTGAAAATTTCTGAAAATATATTCAAAACTGTTGTTGTTGCTGGCGTTGTTATTTTTGAATAATTGTGCTGGCCAAATTTGGTCAAATTTGTTATAAACAAGCGAGCGCAGCATCAAGAGTGTGTCTAAATGCGAGTGAGCGACTAGAAGATACGCTGTAAGTGGCAAGTTAGAGAGACTCTGCGTAGTTCAGGCATAGATAAGTCTCTATATACCCTATATAGCATATGGAGCTAACCTACCATATACCCTATAAATATTATCGATAGTCGATAAACGTATCCATTCAATATCGATATACCCGCTGCGCGCACAGACTTCTCAATGGGTATCTGGGTATCGAAACGCCTAGACTCGTGCGCTGCTGCTGCGCGTGGGCGTGTCCAAGTTTGTTGTTTCGCAAATCTTGAAAAATACGAAACAAATGAAATTCAATTTTTGAATTATTATTTGATTTTTGATTCTTGATTTTTGATTTTTGCTTTCCAATTTTTTATGTTTCTTCTTTGTTTTTTCTTTTCTTATTTAAAAATTTCTTTTCGCAACCCTGCGTATGCTTAATTAAAATTTCCATAATAAATGCATTCGGCCACTCCCTCGCTCTCACTACCTCTCTCTGCCCTGCATGATCTAAATGATCTAAAAACTTGCACTTCCAATTAGCATAAGAATCGTTTTGGACATTTTGATGGCTCGACTCAGAATGCCTTGCAAATGTCTTCGAAATTAACATGAATAAATAAAAAATACTTTAGCTTAGTTTTTTGGCCCACAGCTCTAAAGAGCTAACAAATTCTGCACAAAAGAGAAGAAAGGTTCTTTGTTAACAACAGCAACAACAACAACAAGCAGCAGCAGCAGAACAAGAGCAACAAAGTGCGAACTTTCTTTTAACGCGACCCAGTTCAAGCGTCTGAGCTTTGGACTGGGAATTCGGCGCTTCGTCTAGGCAGAAGTGAACGTAGTTTTCTTTTTATTACAACTCGTAAATGCTCTATTTGCATAGCTTAAAGCGGGCGTATTGGCTTTTTGTCACAACTTGAATTCGGTTTTTGTGTTTTGTTTGTGCAAAGTTTTGCTAAATGAAAGTCGTAGCGGCTCAATGGACGGCCATGCCCACTGCCTGTGCGCCTTAAAAGCAGGCGTGGCAGTTTGAAAGGCCTTGTTTAGCTATTACAGTTTGACAGCTCTTGGAATAGGGTATTATAAGCGTGTGCATAGCCGACTCATTTCTTGAGCTTCATTTGACTGCATTTTTGGCGCAATTTAACTCAGTTTGAGAGCCTCATATCAAAGCCAAGCCACGCCCAACGCTGCCCCTCTAAAAGCCAGCCATAGTTTGAAAGATTTTTCTTAGCGCTTTGCAGTTTGAATAGGGTACTATGCGCCTGGTTATACCCGATTGTAGAACTTCATTTGGCAGCATTTGTCACTTGCTTTCGACAGTTTGCAAAGAGTTTTTGTATAGGGTATTTGTATAGGGTATTCTGTGTGTGTGCGTGCATACCCGGTGCAGCTGTAGAGCCTTTGATATACTCACTTTACTGTCAAAGCGAAGCCATGCCCACTGTCATCACACTTCATAGGCAAAGCATCGTAGACCTTGGCTTAGCTCTTACAGTTTTACAAGCACAGTTTGAACAGCCAACTATACTAAGCGTACTAATTGGCTCTACCTGTCCTAAAATTTCCCGTTACTTCATCAATTCGTTTGCTTTGCCCGTGGCCATGCGGCGTATGCGCAATATTTCGTTGTATGTGACTGTGGCTGCATTACGCATACGCCAGGTATGCTGGCAGCATACATTGTTGACGTTGGCTAGCAGCAATTAGACGGAAGCGAATCAATAGCCATGGCTAAGGACGACAGCAAATTGTGCTTCGATTTCGTTGCTGCCTTATTCTCGATCTATCTGCGGCTCTCTCTGTCTCTCTGTCTCTCTTTCTGTCTGTCTGTCTGTCTCTCTTATCATTCGGTTCGATCAGGGTCGATCTGTGGGTAAAACTTGTTCTGGTTTTTTGCTAAATATTTGGCTAGCGTTGCCGGCGTATGCGCTCATCGGCTTTATTTAGCCAAATAAACAGCTGGCGTTTCGCTTTTCTCGCCATCGTCTGTGGGCGTCAGCGAACCAAATTTTCCGGTTGATAAACAAAAAAAAAAAAAAAAACACGAAATGGAAAAGCAGCAAATCAATTGGCTTTGCTCGTTTCAGGTGAAAACAACGCAGCAACAGCGCAGCGGCGGCGGCACACGAAAGACAACAACATCCTCAGCACCAGTTACACGCACAACTTGTGACATCGAGGAAATTTGGGACGAGCAATTACTTAGGCAATTGGTAAGTGCCGTGCCGTGCCACGAGGCACCTCAAGCTGCGCTTCCTAAATTTCGTTTCTTGCATTCAGCTGGAACAGGCGTCCACGTACGAGGAGCGTCGCAAGATCCGTGCACGTTTACGCGAACTTATGGCGGAACGCGAAGGTAAGTCAAGCGCACGCGCTCTCTCGCTCCTCCTCTCTCTCTCTCTCACTCTAACCACAGCAAATGCCAGCACTAACCCAGAGAAGTTTTGGCAAAACAAAGCAAAGATCAACAAAGATATTTAATTATTAGTTAAGCGGTTTCTCTCTCTCTCTGTCACTCTCTCTCTCTCTCTTTCACTCTCTAACTACCATTCTCTCTCTCTCTCGTCTATCTAGCGTTCTGATTGCGTTTCTGTATTTGTATCTTGTAGATATGCAAAACAGCGCATACTCGTAGCTAGCCTAAAGTTATTCAATTAGCGCCATTTACACAGTTCAGGTATTGCCAATGAATTCGTTTCATTCTGTCATCATTCATTCATCATAAAGTTCTGTGTCTTCTCGTTATTCATTTATTTATAATTTTGTTCTCGTTCTCGTTCTCCTTACTCGTTGTACTCTCTTTCAATACTCGTTTGCTGTTTAACTTGTCGAAGTTTCTCACTCGTTCTATCGCTCAATGTCTACTCGCCAAAACCCAAAGCTCGTCGAACGCTGAGCGCTTACTCGTTGTGCGTTAACGATTATTCGTAACTTCCACTCGCTCAATGCTTACTCGTTCACACGCCAAACACCCACTCGTTGCGAATGGTAAGCTTTGTTTGAGAACTCGTCACTCGCTATGTCCTAGCTTACTCGTTACTCTGCAACGTACACTCGTTGCAATATTTACGAGTCATGTTTGAACTCGTTCAACGTTCTATTTGAAGCTTTCAACGTGCGTTTGTCCGCTCAACTTGTTCACTCGCTGAAAGCTTGCGCGTTGCTCGTTAACTCGTTGAAAGCGCACTCAACATTCACTCGTTGCCCGCTCACTCTCGCTGTCAATTGTCACTCGTCCAAGCACATTTTGCTCGTTGTTTCTCGTTCTTTTGTTACTTTGTCTCGCCAAGCGCTCAGTTTGAGCCTAGAAACCTGCTCCCCCTCTCTCTCTCTCGCTCTCTCGTTGCCCTTACGAACGAGTTGAACAGATGAACGCGACAGAGTTCTGTTATTCAGTTTCGAACGCATTGCTTATTGTGTCCCTGCCGTTTCCGTTACTCGTTGTGTTTGTTGCTCTCTCTTTATGACAAAAATATATACATAAATATCTCTCTCTCTCTCTTTATCTCTCTCTCTCTCTCTTTCACACTCATGCACACATTCTTAATTTTCATGCAAATATTCGTTTCGATCGCGCGCCGGTTCGTAGAGCAAAAAGTTGTTAAGGCAGGCGGAGAAAACTCCGCTGGCAAAGCAGCGGAAGAAGAGAGCAGCGCCAGCGAATATGAGGAGATAATTGAGGAGGTAACTGACGACAGCAGCGACGAGGAGGAGCAGCAGAAGCCAGAGAAGCAGAAGGAACAGGAACAGGAACAGGAAAAGGAAAAGCCAACTAAGGAGATTGAGCAAAAGTTGGCCAAAGTTGAGCTCAGCAAGCAGCAGCCGTTGGTGCAAGTGGATGGGGCACAGGGTGAGTCCCTGCCAGAGCCACAGAAACAGATACAATCACAGTCACAGTCACAGTCACAGTTACAGTCACAGTCACAGTCAGCAGCTGGAGCAGCTATAGAAACAGCAAATAGTCATAGCATTAGCAGTAGAAAAACGATTAATAATAGCCTTAGCAGTAGCCAGAAGTTAGCAAAGACCAAAGACACGACTCAAGCGAACGCTAGGAAAGAGGCAGCTGCTGTGCAGTCCGGGAGCATGAAGCGCTTGAGTGTGCCGCCCAAGGAGGATTCGGGCACGGAGAGCGGCGAGGATTTGCGGCTGTTGGCGGCGGGCTTGCGCGATACGCTGCAGCAGCGCAGCAGCAGCAGCGACGCGAATCGCGGACTGCTCGATGAGGTCACCGATGCGCTCAGCCGGCTCGAATGTAGCCTGAAGCTGGGCCAGGAGCTGGCCGTCGATGGCAGCCAGCGGCAGGCGCTGCTGGCGCTCATCGCACGCCTGCAGAGCGGCCTCAGTGCACCCGAAAAGCTGGCCAACGATGCGAGCCACGCTGCCGCGGAGCACACTGACTCGACGGGCCACGCGGACGCCGAGCAGCAGTCGGGCGGCAGGCAGCGCTTCGCCAAGCGACGCCAACGCAACAATCGCCACACGGTGGGCGTCAGTCGCGAGGAGCTGGCCGACGCACGGCGCTACATGGAGGACATGTTGCTGCTGGAACAGCAGCGACAGCTGCCCCACAGTCAGCAGCTGCCGCTGGAACGCAACGCCAGCTCGAGCGCCATAGTCGGCGCGCCCAGCACTCAGCTCTACAGACCCAATCAGTTTGTGCCCAAGGCGCAGCTCAGGCCGGGCACTGCCAATCGACGTCCGCTCTCGGGCGACTATGCTGTTAGCTTTGCCAGCTATGCAGCTGCAGAAGCAGCTCAGCCGCGCTTCAATGCCAACAACAGCAGCGGCAGCGGCAGCGGCAGCAGCAAGAAGCAGCTGATGAAACGCGCCAATACCATCGACATACCCAAGCTGAAGATGAACTATGATGGCGATAGCGACTCGGAGCTGGAGCAGCAGCAGCTGCAGCAGCAGCAGCAGCAACACCAGCCGGGCCTGAAACGTGCCGTGCAGGTGAGCGTGAAGCGACGTGTGCAGCATGTGGTGCCGCCGTTTGAGCCCAAAACCGAGAACGATCACAAATTCCTCGCCTTCATCAATAAGCAGAGTCACCAGGGCGGCCTGGGCTGGGCGGGCGCGCGGTCCGTGTCCAACTGGACGCACAAGTTTGGCAACATCAAGCACACGTTCGAGACGGGCGCAGCGGCAACGGCAACCAAAGGCAAGCCGCCGCAGCCGCCCAATCATCATCATCAGTTGCAGCAGCAGCAGCAGCAACAGCAACAGCAACAATTGCTGCTGGAACGTCAGCGTCGTCAAGAGCTGGAACGTCAGCTGCGCCTAGAGCAAGAGGCGCGCTACGAGCGTGAACAGCGCGCGCGGCTGGAGCGTGAGTACTATGAGCAGCAGCAGCAGCGGCAGCAGCTCGAGCGACAGCAGCAACTCGAGCGGCAGCGACTGCAGCAGGAGCAGCTGGAGCGACAGCGGCGGCAGGAAATGGAGCTGCGCATGCAACAGCAAAGGGAGCGTGAACGTGACCGAGAACGTGAGCAACAGCAGGCAGCAGCAGTATCAGCAGCAGCTCAAGCAGCAACAGTTGCTGCGGACACGCCCCTTAATCAGTTCATACACGCGCCGCAATCCGTGTTTCGACCCATTGATCAAGGTCAGCCGCCAGCTGGCAATATCTACAAGCCCATAGCGCAGAAGCCGAGCAGCTGGCAGCCGACAGCAACAGTTGCTGCTGGCAAGGCAGCACAACAGCAGCAACACCTGCAGCCACGCCCTAGCTACAGCAATACGCCCTCGCCCGCCTCCACCTCGCCCATTGGACTGCCCTGGCTGGCAAAGCCGCGTGTGGATAACAGCGACTTCAAGCGCAAGGCGCACCACTTTGAAGAGCGTTCGCTGCGCGATCAACTCGAACAGCAGCAACCACCGAGCGTCTTCGTGCAGCGTCACAATTCGCTGCGTTCGAAGGCGCCGCCAGCAACGCTTAGTGAATTCAAGAAGCGACCCTCGCTGCCCAATGCCATGCAGCCAGAGCTGGAGCTGTATGCGAACAGAAATCATGCAGCAGTTGCTGCTGCTGCTGCTGCTGCTGCCACAGCAGCACCGCCGCCTCCGACGAATATCTCCTTTACCTATGCGGACTATGCGCCCGTGCGTCGGACTGCCACAAATCTGGCGAATTATCGCAGTCAGCCGTGCTTGAGCAGCGCCATTGAGCCGCTGACGAATCCGCTGGCTGCACCACTTGTGCTGACCAATGCGAATCCCACCTATTTGCCCACGCGCTTCGATTATGCCAGCCCAGTGGATAGTCCCACCAGCTGCCTGACCGCGCCCGCCATGACCGACAACACAGACGATGATCTCGACTTGGATTCGGATCATAATATGCATGAGTATCGTGCCGAGATCAAGGTGATGCGTAAGCCACGCAGCCAAACGGCTGTCACAGTGGCCGGACGTCGCACCACCCACGTCAGCGACGACGAGGTCTACGGCCGGAATTCGCGTGCAGCCAAATCTTTGCTGCACACAATGAAGCAGCTGGGCGGTGGGCCAGGTCAAGGTCCGAATCAGAGTTACGTTAAGCCAACCAACACACGCGCACCGCTGCCCATGCAACCACTGAGCGCGCCCAGCTCACCCAGCAAGCCGTCGGGCTGCCTGTCGCCCGATGGACGCATGTACCAAGCTCCGCTGGTGGAACCACTTTTTCCACAGCTCAACAGCTACGAGCCGAATCGTCAGCCACAATATGCCAAGGCAGCGCCACCTCCACCACAGCAGTCCAGCTACATGGGCGAGACACAGACGAGCTATGTGGTCACCTATCCGCTGGAGGACTCAGCGGATGAGCAGGAGTCAAGCGTTAGCTTAAGACGTTCCAGGCGCACCTCCGAGCACTCAACGGCCAGCAGCAATTTATCGCTAACCTCGCCACATACCAGCTGGACAGCAAATCCTATGCATGCACCACCAAATGCACCACCGCCCGTTGATCGCAGCACCAAGCCACAGCTGGCACCAAAGCCGCAGCCACAGCCGCAGCCGCAGCCGCAGCCGCAGCCACAACCACCGACACCGACACAGCCGCAGGCACAGCCCCAGGCACGTCCGCGCCTGAGCGTGCGCAGTCACACGATCAGCGAGTCGAGCTATCAGAGCAGCAATGTACAGCAGCAACAGTTGCTGCGGGAACAGCAACAGCTGCAGCAGCAGCAGCAGCAGCAATTGCTCGAGCTGCGACGCAAGAGCATGGGCAATGTGCTTGAATACAAGTCCTCGGCGCCCGCTGATACGCCGGATATCGTGAAGTCGTCGCTGCCCAAGGAGAATGCACCACTCTTGAAGAAATTCGGGCCACCACAGCGACACCATTATGTGCCCAATGCATATCAGAGCCCGCAGCTGAACAAGCGCATGAGCAGCAGCACCAGCCACATCAGCACCATGAGCACCACCAGCAGCAGCTACATGCCACAGCAGCTGACAACCAGCAAGCCAGTGATTGTGGAAACACCAGCAACACCGCAGCCGACAGCAACTGTTGCTGCTGCTGCAGAGCCAACGCCCGAGGATCAAATACCGCGAAATATTGTCTTCAATAATGTGAGCGCGTTCAGTTCGCTCAATCGACGCACTCAGGAGGAGGAAATCCACCAGCAGCAGCAATTCAATGGTGGCTCGCGCTTGAATCGTCTAAGCAAATGTGATTCCTGGCATCAGATATGCCAGCAGCAACAGCAGCTGCAGCAGCTGCCGCCGCAACAGCAACAATTGCCCGCGTCGCCCGGCGAGCTGCGGCGCACAAAATCCGGCCATTCGCTGTCCGTGCCCAAGCTCTACGAAGCGGGCATTAACAAGGAGCAATTGGGTGAAAAGCAGCGAACTGTCGCGGCTTATTTCTCCGGCCAAAAGTCGCCGCAGCTGGAGGAGCTGCGCACCACAGCAGCGACAGCAACCACCGTGCAGCGCAAATCCGCCATCAATCGAACGAAAACAAGCGAAAAACTTTCAGCGGCACGCAAATCGCTCAGCTCACTCAATTCCAGCTCGAATGGTAATGTCTCCACAGCTGGCTTGGGTCTGTCTCTCAATCTGATGCGTGGTGGTGCAGCGGTTTCTGGTGGTGCTGGCGCTTCTATTGGCCTAAGTCGTAGTGCCACAATGCCGCATATAGCGCATCTCAATTTGCTGGATGAAAGCAATGTGGAGGATGCGTTCGAGCAGCTAATGCTGGGCGCTTAGTGCCTACATGTACTCCATGATCGATAAATGTATCGATAATTCGATAACTTGTTTAATTGACACACATACACAGACAGCAGCCATTCCAGTTTGAGCCACCCAGCGAGACGCAACTGGACATAACAAACGACACACACACACACACAGACACACCTACACACACACACACTTACACACACACAGAGTAAGTCGGACTGTTACTGTACTGATTAACATTTATCGATAACTGTTCAATTTGAGCGTAGACTTAGGCTTTTTGTTTTTTTTTTTATGCCACGTACCAGCCCAGTCCATCTCTAGACATGTTTCAATTCCATTTCGTTTCCACATTTGCGACGAGTCTGTTGAGTTAGCTGGAGGGACCACATCAGGGGTTTTTCTTTCGCTTCTCATCACACGCACACACACACACACACATCAACACCAACACACACCAACACGCACACACACACATAGAGTCAAAGCCCTTAGCCTAGCTGCCCAACAACTGAAAAACAAAATATATCGATCACTTATCGATATCAAATATATATACGTGAAGCCGCTCTACTACGCCGAAGACAAATTTCAAGCGTTACGATTTGTGAGTGATCAAAAAAAAAAAATACAAACATCAACTGTACAGCGTTGCCACCTTGTTGTTGTTGCTGTTGTTTCTTTTACCAGCGCGTTCCATGTACTACCATATTGCTACATTTCGCCAGCCTAACTGCATATACTTATATATATATATATATATATATATATATATATATATATATATATATATATATATATATATATATATATATATATATATATATATATATATATATATATATATATATCATATATTTATATATATTTTTTTGCCTGCCCCCTTAGCCCTACCCCTAAAGCATACACAACTGTACAAAAGTTAGCTAGAGCTTTAAACGTTTTACTTCCGTTTCATTCCGTTACGTTTCGTTCCGTTGGCTGGTTGGTTATGAAAAAAATATACATTTCACACACATACACACATATATACACACAAACACACAAAAAAAAATCCCATGTTGTTCCTCCACTCTCTCTCTCTCTCTCTCTCACTCACTCACTTAGTCTTTTTTTGTATATATTTTTTATTCCCGCCCACCCACCTTTTTTAGCGTTCTTATTTACCGTTTCATCTATCATAAATAAATCTACATGTTTTTTGATTAGCTGCCCAGTTAGCTGTGCTGGCTCTTGATATTTTTGTGTTCCATTCCATTTGTTTGTTCGCATGTTGGTTCGTATTTTTGTATTTTGTATATAAAGAGTATTTTGCATGTCGTAGTCATTAAGTTTCTTGAGTTTTGAGAGCGCTGCAAGCAAACAGCACCACCACCAGCAGCCGCAGCACCACCAGCGACTCCACCAACAGACACCAACCACCAAATCGCCAACGGCCACGACTCATTTTCCATTTCGTTTCGTTTCTATTCAATTTTGTTGTGTATAATTGTTGTTGTTTGTTGGAACGCGCGGCATGGAACAGCCCCTTGTGCGCGTGTTCCTTTGCCTTACGTTGCGCTGCAAGATTTCTAATGCCATTTTTTTTATATTTTACTCTACTTTTTATAGCCGCTGACTAAAAATTGTAAAAAAAAACCGAAAACATTTGAAGTGTTTGCTAATTTTCTACGTATTTCGTTTCGTGTGTCGCATAAATATTTTTGCCTGCTCTTAGACTAGTCAAGATACAAAAAAAAAAGAAAACAAAATTATTTAAATATGTAAAAAGTATATGAATAATATTATTAAACTATCTAACACTATTTTTTCCCTCTTTAAACAGTTTTTCAATAACTTTTTTTAACTCACTTAATTGCTGTTGATGATTTGTATTTATTGTGTGTGCATGCCAGTTGACTAATTGTTGTAATTATCTCTTCTTTTCTTCTCAATTTGCCTCTCAAACAAACAAACAAACAAACACCTTTCGCCATGCAGCACAACACAAGCAACAAAGCTCAACGACCAGCGAACGCACCGAGACGAAATCAAAAGATGGCGGCGCAATTGTCACCACAACAACAACAAAAGGTAATCGTACTTGTCTATCGATAGCAAAACGTGCGCGAAATGTACTAAATTTGCCCAAAAACTTCTCATTTGTCCAATCGCAGTTACCACACGCACTGTGAGTGGCAGCGCTGCCAACAACAAGAACATTTCGCCGCTGGCCAAATTCAAGCAGCTCGATAAGGCTGCCCAGCAGCAGCAGGCTCAAAAGTAAGTAATCAAATTACTTTAATAAAATCAAACACTATATATATAAATAGGCAAACTGTAAAAGAAATGCAAGCGATAAGATGTTAAGGCAAATTTATAATGTCGTTTGCCAGCATCATTTTCGAATGCTAATTTAACAGTTTGCTTGCATTTCTTTTGCACACACACACGCATACATTTTTGGTTCAGGATCACACACACACCTACACACGTATTCACTCACTCACTAGTTTCGCCTTATATATTTATGCCCATTTTCTGGTGTTGGTTAACGGCATTTAAATGTCACTTGTGTCTAGGTTTACTTTTTTAGGTGAATTGTAAATTGTTGCTAAATACGTGCATATGTATCTATGTGTGCAAATGTATTTATTCTGTCCTGCTCTAGCCTATTGGCCCTGTGCACACAGAACCTTACCACGTTTGTCTCTGTCTCTTTTGCTCCCTCTCTGTTTCTCTTTTTCCCACACTTTCTCTCTCTCTTCGTCTGTTACTCTACCTTATGCACCTGTCGTAGCTCCAAGTACACGCACAATAAAGTACCGTTAAACGATTTTATTATTAATATTAACAATTTGTTATTTCCCGCTAACCAAAATGTCCTATCCAAAAAACACACACATACACACACACGCACACTGACACACATACACTCACGAGCTAAACAATTCGAACACCCCAAAAAACCCCACATACAAAAGTACAAAAAAAAAGTTAAAAAAAAATTATAAATAAATTGTGTGAGTTTCGCTAAAACGTCTGCCCCCTTCTCCAACCTTGACTCATTTGTTCAGATCATCTCCAACAACAAGCACACCCACGACCCCCGGCGGTTCAGCACAACCGTTATTCAAATTTACCGATCCGGCATTAAATGCGCGCGCCGCCACTGTCAAGGATCAACTTCTGCAGTGGTGTCAGCACAAAACGCAGGAATATGAGGTATCCAAAACCTAAAAAAACCACAAAAAATAAAGTTTAATAAAAAATACCGATAAGATTAAAATAGAAAAACGCAAACGCAAAGCCTCAGCCATTAAAATAGTTCGATATATTTGTTACCTTTCTTATTTTCTTTTTTTTTTTTTGCATCTTGACTTATTGGATTTTTTTTGTATTTGTATTTGTTATTTACCGCCGTTCGTTTTCATTTAGATATACTATACTGCAAATAATGTTTAACACAAAATCGCTAATCTCTAAATCAAATAACCTAAAAAATACCAAAAGAAAACCAAAAAGAAAAAAGCTAGATACAAGAAAACCGCAAATGCAAAAACTAAACAATGCTTAAACGCTGGCTGAGCTGCTGTGCGCCACTCATCTATACACATGCATACACACACATACACACACACACATACACAAATACACACAGGCAGCTGTAAGCGCTGTGGCCGCCGACTTGGCTAAACGCGGCGAATTTGAAGTGAAAGAGGAAGCAGCGTTCAAAAAGCAGATGTGCAACGCTTGACTCCTTGACATTAAAGTAACTGTAAACGTTACTTCCGTACACCTGCTTATACTATTATTATTATTATTATTTAACTTAATTGTTGCTATTGTTGTTGTTGTTGTCGTTGCTGCTTTTTGGGGCTGGAGCTTACAACAACTATTTGCTTAATTGCTGCTGCTGCTGCTGCCGATAATAATAATAAAAGAGAAAAACAAAAACAAATAATAGCTGCTCTGCCTGCCCAAGCTAGAAATAAAATTTAAAAATCGCATACTGATCATAATTGACACTTATTATTCACAGAACGTCCAAATAAGCAACTTTAGCTCGAGCTGGTCCGACGGCTTGGCCTTTTGTGCGCTGATACATCATTTCTTGCCAGATGCATTTGACTACAGTCAACTAACCAAACAAACTCGCAAACACAACTTTGAGCTGGCCTTTAGCGTAGCTGAGTAAGTATGCGCACACCACTGTTAACGTCTATCGATATATATCGTCTTCTCTGTTAATTTCGTGTGCAGCGAAAAAGCTGGCATTGCGCCTTTGCTGGATGTGGAAGATATGGTTGAGATGAGTCGACCCGATTGGAAATGTGTCTTTGTCTATGTACAGAGCATATATCGTCGTTTTCGCAACTGCCAGTAAAATCAGCAAACAACAACAGTAGCAGCATCAGCAGCAGCAGCAACAACAGCTAAAGGGCAAACCAACTATTCATTAAATTTTAAGCCACAATTTAATCCAAAACAAAAGCAAATGCAAATTTGATTATTGTAAACAACATTTATTTGGCATTTCGCATCCTATATATAATAACAATAATACCGCTATATACCCTATAATATATATATATATTAACACAAATGGCAGGCTCGTCGCATTGAACAGCAGCAAAAGGACATTTGTACGTTTTTTGTGTTTTTTTTTCTTTTTACTTTTTCTTTTTTTTTCATTGAATTTTTGATTACTATTATTATTATTATTATAATTATTATTATTATTTGTTATTGAAAACTTTAAAACAAAACTTATGCAATAATTGTTGAATTTTTTTTGTCATAATATTAATTATATAAAAAAGAAGAAGAAAAATATGATGGATACTAACACCCGCTGAACTATGCAAGCAAACTCGGACTATTTCGAAATTTTTTATTGAATTAATGTTGATGTAAATCCTCTTTAAAAATACTACGACCCAAACCTTGGGCGCGCATAGCAACCTTACGAACTATTTACTAACTGGCAACAGCGGCAAGCGATATCAACATAAATATATAATTTATATAAACTGTATCTACAGCTAATATTAACATTGAACAACAACAAAAAAAGAGCAAGAATAAACAAAAAAAAAAAAAAAGAACAAAAAAAAGAAATTTTGTAATTTGTGTTTTGTTTTATGCTGAAATGAGTAAAAAACGTAGGCAAACGCATAGCCTGGCAACCCTATACAAACAATGTACTCGATACTTTACTCATTGTAAGTTCAACTTCTATGAAGTTAACTGACTAATAATGCGATCAAAACTAATAAAATGAGTAATGTTTGGGCTTGTGCTTAATAAATATAGAATTTTGTAAGATTATGATGGATAAGTGAGGTCAGATTGAACTACTTTGCCAGCTAAGAGCAAATAAATGAGTTAGTTTTTATTAAAAAGTAGGATTGGTTGTTTGTGTGATAGATGAGATTCTGATCATCATAAATATAAATAGTCAGGTTATGGTGAGCTAACTTTGTAAGGGAAGTATTGTTATTGAGGTTATGTTGGTCAATATGTGTAATTAGTAACTGAACTTATCAAATTATAGAGATTTAGCGTAGAAAATGCTAAATTATTAAGCTTATGATAAAGAACCTTGCATGCTAGTGGAGTTATGATCAAAAACCAGCATAATTATTGAGCTGATAATGATCAATCTGAGTAAAAAATGGTGATATGGCGAAAAACATGGCTTTATGGTAATCAGTGTGCAGAATTATTGAGGTTATGTTGAACATCGTGCCATAAAAGTAAGGTTATGTTGCAGCATACGAGAGCAGAAGGCGAAAAGCAGTAGAGGGTTCCATTGAAAGTATATATATGAAAAGCTAATAATATAATATTAACTATGTGTAGATATAGATAATTCAAATTTGAGGTTAAGTCATATAAAACTGTACTATAGACTGAGCTTATGCCAGTTACATGGAAACGTACATGGAGCGGATGAACTATGGAGCTCAGTTGGCTGGCAAGCAGCTGTCAGATTGAATTTATAGACGAAGCCTATCGAATCGAGGCTCAGATATGCTGTGAAAGTCGAGCGTTAAGTTTTGTGTAAAATGTCCAAACAAAATTACGTGTGAAATTCGTGCATCAAAATTTAGTTCGTTACGCGCACATAAAGTCTTTACATAAACCCACAACAAACACGCTTGCCTAACCCCAGCCAGGGTAACTGCAGAGGGCAGCGGTGTCTGTTGCGCATTCATTGAAGGGGGCCAGACACATGGCACAGCAGCACGAGGAGCAGCAGCAGCGGCAGCAGCAGCAGCGGCGGCAGCAACATCCTCAGCAGCAGCCAGCGCTATCGGAGGCGACTGCTTTAACGCTATTGAATAGCGTTGTAGCTGGCGTAGCCACGCCCCCCGTTTTGGACATGCCCGCGATGGGGACGGGGGCATTGGGAGCTATTGAGACGGATGGCACTTGTGGCGCTGCCAGTGGGTCAGGCGGGGGCGGTGGAGCTGGTGGGGGAGTCGACGGTGTTGATGGCGGCGGTGTCGATGGCGGTGTCGATGACGGTGTCGATGGCGATGGTGGCGGTGGCGTTGTGGCCACACAACTGGGGGTCGTGCTGCCAACGGGATCGGGACCGGGCCAGGCAAGTCAGGATAGCGTCCATTCGGCAAATGAATTCGGTAATTCATGTCGCATCTGTCGCTGGAATCGGAGCGACATGGAGATCATAAATTGTCCGTGCAAATGCAAGGGCAGTGTGGTAAGTTGAAGCAGACAGAAGGAGAGATAGGGGTCGAGTTGAGAGGGAGGGAGAGTGAGGAGTGAGAGGGAAAGAGACCTGGATGAAAGGCTAAGATGGGAAGGAAGTGCTAAGTGAGAAGAGGAAAAGGGCAGAAGACTAGGAACAAAATAAGAGATAGATAGGGAAGACGAAGGAAGGAAAGGAGAGAGAGCAGAAGGGAAAGAAAGAGGCAGAAAAGGGAAGAGTGAGTGAGGAGAGAGTTGTCACGTCTTTTGAGAAAGTAGTGATGGAGGAAGAAGAGGGGGAGGGAGAGAGGGAGGGATGGAGGGATTGCTGGAGAGTAATAGAGAGGGGCATGGAAGTAGAATGGGAAAGTGGGGCGGAATGGAGCAATGCGAGATTTGTTGTGTGCTTTGCCATTTTTTAACTACTCGCCGTCCTTACCGCAACCAGGGCTACATACATCTGAAGTGCTTGAAACGATGGATCATGCATCGTCGCGCCAATCGGTGCGAGATTTGTAACGCACCCTACAATATAACTGCGGATCGAGCGAGCCTCAAGCAAATGATGCGCGCGTTCTGCTGTGGTCGCTGCTGCGGCATGATTGTGAAGCATGTGCTGTTCAGTGCCTCGCTAATGCCGCTCGCCCATGTCATACTGCAGCAGGTGAGCGAGTGCAGACAATTGCATCTAATTGGACGCCAATTGGTTGTGGACACGATCGAGGCTTATCTGCGATTCTTTACTTGTGTACAGGTGCTGCATTGCATGGATAATTTGAATCAGGGCAGCACTGAGCAGCTAACGGTGCAGGAGGTGTTTGTCGCATCCTGTGCGCTGCTCACGTCCAGCGCTCTCTTCTTTCATTTCTTTGAATTTGTGACGACTCGCTTCCTGCTCATACGCAACATTTTGCGCCATTGGTGGATGTTTGGCAGCACAAACGATTTTGGGCTCGTCGAGGTTGAAGACGATTCATTTGACCTGTTCTGAGATAGCCCAACCGCAAGCGGACAACGCGGGCAGGCTATCAGACAAGCAGGCAGGCCAACAGGCAAACGCCTAATATTTGGAATGCACAAATTAATCAAAATAGTTGGAGAGATTGCCTATCAAAAATGCTTAGGCTATTTAAATTAATTCTACTCCCTCAGTTTATTCAAACCATTTAGAAACTACATCTAAATTGTCAAGTTTATTAATAAAACAAGATACTTGCATTACGGCATTCAATTGAAAAAAAAAAAAACCGATCGCAATGTAATCAAAAGTTGTGGCATTCAAAATTCGATTTAAGTTCGACCGTTAGCGCAAATTTGCGCATGTTAACGCACAGAGTTGAGCCTGTGATTATATAGCTGCGTGTGGTGTTAGCAAAATATCGATAAATTAGCAGTTTTGGTAAGTTGGCGATTGCTGCGGTCGCTGCTGTCATCCCCAAGTCAAATAATAAAGTATTTTTTATATTTTTTGGCATAAAATCGAAGCATAAAATAAGTTCAATTGAATAGTTGCAAACGGTGCAAGAAGTGCAGCAAGCGGGTAGTAAGGCATGCGAATTTTTGGCACATGTATCGAACACAATTAAATGCACACAATATTGTGTAAGTGCACAAATATTGAAAAACACGAAAACAAATCAAATTCAGCGAGTTTTTTTTGGACGTGCTGCTGCTGTGCGTGTACGTGCGTGTGCGTGTGAGTATGAGTGTGAGCGTGTAACAAAGAGCAACTCGTCTCAGCAGCAGCAGTGAAATTGTTCGGAGCTGCTGAGCGCTGGGCAACAACAAAAAGAAAGAAAAGGAAAAACGAAGAACGTCTCAAAAGAAAGTGAAGTTAGCGCAAGTGACACTTGCTGTTGTTTTTGTTTGGTAACTGTTATTATTGGTTTTGTTGCCGCCCCCACCGCCACCGCTGCTCTGTTACTGTTAACATTGCAAGATATTCACAATTACATACTCATATTTTCACTGTCGACGGGCACGTGGGCAAAAGTATATGTTTAATTAATTTTTTTATTAAAATTTTTTGCGCGCTTTTCGCATAGGTTCATCCTTTCGCTGCAACCCGCGTTTTTTTTTTATTTGTTTGTTTGTGTTATTGTATGTTGAAAGCTTTTGTATAACAAAAAATCAAAGTGAGCCACTTAAAAACTGAACAATTAATCAAGCAAACAGTCAAAAAAAAGAAACAGTTAAAAACACGCACAAGAGCAGACATTATATCAACAACAACAAGAGGAAACAGAATCAAGCAAAATGGCTGCACAACAGCAGCTATTGGCTTTGATGTCATCGGCCTCCGGCCACAACAACAACAACAGCCCCGATCCCCTATACGATCTGTCATTGATGGCCGTTGTCAACGGCCTGGACTGCAAAGTAACGACGCTGGAGCGCATCAGTAAGCTGCCAGAGCTGCCGCACAATCTGCTGATCGACGTCTACGAGCTGGTAAGTTCTTTCTGGCTGCGTTACGCTCGTTATCGTTAGCAACTTCTTTAAATGAAAAAGCAAAGCAAAGAAACGCGCAGCAATCGCCGAGCCTGCAAACAAGTGAATAACAAAATCAGCTGCGACACACACACATGCGCATACTTGCAACTGTGTGTGAGTGTACACTCGCATATATGTATATGCTTTGTGTATGTGTGCGTGCGCCGCTTATCACAGCGTCGTTACGGCATTTTTGCGTTTCTTTTGTTAAGCTGCTTCGCAACAGGACTATTTACAGTCCCATTCTGTTTTGTTTACAGTTAGCAGTATTGCTTGAGCTAAACACACACATAGATGTAACTATGTAGGCATATTTATACGTTTTTCTGCTGTGGTGCAGCAGGACAACAATTTGCGCATTCTGTTTTGTTTTGATTTACAGTTAGCGGAAGCTGATTTGTTTGAGTTAAACACACAACACACGCACACATGTTAGAAAAGCTCGTGCCAATCGAAAAGCTTTCCACTGTTTATGTTTACGCGTAGAAGCTTCTGGTTAATAATGCGCACAGCTGGCACGAGTCTGTGTGCATGCCCCTGCGGATGTGTTTATGTGTGTATATGTGTCTGTATGTAAATCATGCCTAAAACCACATGGCAGCAGATATCATTGACATAGCTGTGCGATATGATATCTTTAATAAACTGTTGTTTATACACTGTATCTTAATTTAAACAACATTCGCGGTGCGTTAGGGCATGTAAACTTCGGCATTGCTCACATGCCGAAACACATACACTGACATACGTGAATTTATAAATGAGAAATTGCTTGTCATAAGCGCTCTGCAATTACAATATAAATTATGAGTAGCTACAACAACACTAAACAGCATCTGATGATGCTGTTGCTGTTGTTTTTTGTTTTTGTTATTGCTGGCTAAAAATAGCGCATTCGCTTTGTCGGTGTGGCCTTTCGTTCAACGTTCATCCTTCCAAGCCAAGGCGCAGCCATTGAACTCGGCTCCAAGATCTTGCCTATTCCACATGGCCATTGGCTGCTGCCGTTGATCATAGGATGTACAGCCAGTGTTGCGTAATACGCGTTTTGCTGCTTTGGTTATTCATCTCAGTGTTTGACCATGACACGCGTGGCTAATTGAAGACGGCCTACTACGTATGTGAGTGTGTGTGTGTAGGTGCTAATTATAATTTGTCTTTTCGGCACCATTCTCTCACCATTTTACCACACTAGTCGCTGTATCGAAAACACTTTGATTGTTTTGATCAACAGAATACTCCACAAAATCAATATGTTGACACAAATCAAATTCTTGCCTTGTCAAAAATTCTTCGAATTCTACTTCTGCTATATTCTGGGGGCTCTATTACATTGTATTAAATGTTTGTCAACAAAAGTTTTGGAGTCAGATCGTTGTCATGGGGAAACTAGTGTTGAGCAGCTTAATATGGAAGTTTTCAAGAGATTGAACTAGATTTGGCTTGTTTTTCTTGATTAGTTCAAATGATTTTCACATTTTCACATGCAAATCCCTAGTTCTGTGATCCAAAAAGCTTTTTTTGCTGCAGTGTTTAGCAATGTAAAATGCCAGTAAGCAAAATATTGAGAAATTATTTGGATTAGAGCTTTGCTTAAGAGCTTTGAGCTTTAAATGTGATGTGAATGGAATTAATTTAATATCAAAAGCATTAAGCTTTTATTTAATCTATCCTAGGAATTTTACAGATAATTATCATTAAGATAAACTGAAGCTAGATATTTAAGCTTTCGCTAAGCTATGCACTAAAGCTTACTGAAAGACAGATCCTTGAACTGTTAATATTTTAATATACAATATCGAGAGCTTACTCCGAGAATGATTATTTAAGCTACTTTAAAGCTTAAAGCTGGATTCATAATTTATTTATTTATTTGTTATTTGTCTTGTAGATGTCACAGCGTGCAGAGCTTAAGGACACATTATTGGAGGAGCTATCGAATCTGGATGTATTCCGCCGCCTGGTTCGCTACACATCGGCCCGCTACAAGCTGCTGCGCATTGTGGCAGCGTTGATGGCCAGCAACAAGCCGCTGCCGCGTCGCCTCAGTGATGCCTATGTGGGCCGCTACACGCTGCCCCAGATTGGGGCAGATGAGAGTGACCTGGACGATGTTGAGCCAGCGGGAGCTGGAGCTGCAGCTGGAGCCGGAGTCGGAGCTGGTGCCGAAAACACTGCCACAATGGACATGGTGGCCATTGCAGCCAGTTGCCTAAATCACATGACGCCTAAAGATAATCAAGCCACAACAACAACGGGTGCAGCGGAAGCCTTGCCCATGGACGCACTGCCCGATGAGGATGTATTGGCCATCGATTTGGGTTTGCGCTTGGGCAGCTTTCTGTCCGAGGCTGGCTGGATGCAGGAGAGCATTGCGGTGTTGTCCTGCCTCAATGAAAGACTGAAGCGCATGCAAACGTTCCAGGATGAGCTAATCACGCGTCTCGACTGCCTGCAGCGGTAAGCACAATTTGCATTGGATCTTCAATTGATTGATTTTCAATGTGTTAATATCTTGCAGCCTGCTCTACGCGGAGTCTTCACATTGCAACTTCAAGCTCGCTCAGAAGACATTCGGCGAACTGATAGAGCTAAACAACGTGCTGACAGACGCGGTGCCGACGCCTTTAATTGCAATGGCTTATACGCAAATCTCGTCCATGTACTTTGCCCGCAACGAGTATAACAATAGTCACATGTGGAGCGTGCAGGCCATGCGCCACTTGGAGATGTCAGCGCCCACACGGTAAATATATAGATATATAAGTGTATATATAGAGTTAAACATATGCCAGACTTGTGCTGATTTCATTCAATCAAATTTGTTTTGCAGCGTTGCGATCGATGTGCTGCGACAAGCGGCCAAGGCCTGCGTGGTGAAGCGCGACTTTGCACGGGCCAATTTACTCATCTGCCAAGCGGTGCGTCGTGCTCGGTAAATGAAACAAAATCAATCGAAAATCTATATCTGTCTCGCTCGCTTTCACAACTCACTCTCTCTCCCTCTCTCTCTCTGTCTGTCTCCCTTTCAGTGAACACTTTGGCCCCAACCATCAGAAATATGGCGACGCTCTGCTGGATTATGGTTTCTTTTTGCTGAATGTGGATTCGGTTTTTCAATCGGTTAACATTTACAAGGAGGCGCTGGCCGTGCGTCGCGGCATCTTCGGCAACATGAACTTCCATGTGGCGATCGCCCATGAGGATCTGTCGTATGCCTACTATGTCCATGAATATAGCACTGGGGACTTCAGCTGCGCCCAGGAGCATGTCGATGAGGCGGTTAACATAATGAAAAATCTAGTGCCTAGCAATCATTTAATGTTGGCCTCCGCCAAGCGTGTGAAGGCGCTGCTGCTGGAGGAGATTGCGTTGGACAAAATTGCCGATGGCATGGATGAGGAGGGTCTACTTCTGCAATCGGAAGAGTTGCACAATTTCGCGTTGCAACTGTCTCTGGAGGTGTTCGGCGAGGTGAACGTACAGACGGCCAAACATTATGGAAACCTGGGGCGGCTCTATCAGACAATGAATCGCTTCGAGGAAGCGGAGCGTATGCATCAAAAGGCCATTAAGATTAAAACTGATCTGCTCGGTCCGTACGACTACGAGGTGGGCCTATCCATTGGCCACCTCGCCTCGCTCTACAATTATCAAATGAAGAAATTCCGCCAGGCTGAGGATTTATATTTGCGCAGCATCGACATAAGTGAGAAAAACGGTTCCATTTTGCCATCGCCTTCTAATATTTGTTATTCGACAGGCTTGCGTTTGTTTGGACGTAGCTATTCCGGGCTGGAGTACGATTATTTGGGTCTGTGCCATGTCTACGAGACATTGCACGAATTCGAGAAGTATTTGCGATATGCCCACATTCTAGAAAACTGGCAGATGCTGCGCGGTCAGAATATAACACAGAACGTAAATCAAATTCAAGAAATATCTTCAGATATCGATTCTTTACTAATTTGCGTGCGATCTATTTGCATTTACAGAAGTCAAGCTATCCTGCCATCGAGGTGGACTACACCATTGATCAGGTCAAGTCGAAGTTCTTTAGCATGAATGTCAAGCGTGTGCCCACACCGCCAGAGCCCAGCAAGAATTGAGGGTCAAGAGAAGGATTAAAAAAACTCAAAACAAAGCAAAACAAAAAGTGCATCAGAATACGTCTGCAATTGGGTCTTCGTTAGGTATTTGTAATACACAATAGAAAAAATTAGCAAATTTTAGTTTTGATTTGAATGGCAAGAATGGCAGAAAGAAAGAAGAAGCAGAAGCAGAATCATAAATCTGAAACAGACTAGAGAAATTATCTAAATTTGATTTTGTTAACTTTTTGTATTTCGAAACCGAACTCAGGCAATGAAAAAAATGGCCTTGAATTGAGATACCCTATAATTTTGATACACACACACACAGAGACAGACATACACACACCTCGTAATTGGATACATAAACAAAAAACGAAAATATGCATCCAATAATCGTTCATATTTTAATTCTAAATACGAATACATAATGTGATTGCTTAACATATATATATATATATATATATAGATAAATATATATATATATATATACATATATATATATATATATATGCTTATATACATAAATATATATGTATTGATAACTGATAATCAATGAATATATATGTTGTTCATAAAGTTTTTTTGGAACCAATCAACTGTTAAAACAAGTTGCAAATGCAAAATTCTGTAGCACAATTTATGAATAAAATTGAGTGCTACGAAGACTCCATATAAATATATATATATATATATATATATATATATATATATATATATATATATATATATATATATATATATATATATATATGAATATATATATATAACGATAATGATGTATAAACAAAATAAATGATTAAATAGTTTAATGCATAATGTTTAATTCGATTCGTTGCATCGGATCTTTCGATATATATCTATATGTAGTGTTGTATGTGAATAATGATATAGATATATGTATACATATACTTATACATATATATGTATCTATATAAATACGTAAATAGTATTTGCATCATTCAATCAAAAACATTCAAATTCCCTCCTCTTCCTCTCTAGCCAACCGCTCACCTGTGCAGGTATATATATGCGGTACGCATTGTAAGCTAGCGCGATGGATTGTTCTCTCTATCTCTCTCTCTGATATCCAGATCTTGAACTTATCTGTAATGTCCGTAGGAGCAGTTAGACTTTCACTTAACTGTGTGATTCGTGAAGCGAAACTACATAAATAAGTCCAGTTTATACACAATAAAACTAACGATACCTATGCCTAGTACTAACAGAGATATTTATAATTAACAACTAATATGCCTAAACACTATTGTAGCCTAAAACAATTTGACATTGGCATCGGCATCGGCTCGAACGCCCAATCTCAAAAAAATCTCAAAATAAAAATTAAAAAAAAAAAATTAAATATCTTTTATACTTCTTAAGCTTGTATAGATCTTTAAAGGAAATACGCTAAAATGCTGTCGAAAACTTTAGTCCATAGTTTATACATATATATATATATATATATATATATATATATATATATATATATATATATATACGTATATGTATATATATATATATATATGTATATATATATATATATATATATATATATATATATATATATATATACACATATATATATATATAGATTTAGATGTTGATTTGGAATTGAAAAATTATAGTGTTCTTCAGCATATATTCTGGGTGGTTTCGCAGTACAAATGTACTGTTGTGTGAAGGAACGCAATAGACTAAGTTAACTTCAAAATGCTCGACTGAGAGATACCCTAGACTTTGCGGTGCACTTCATGAGTCCTGCCTTTGCTCTATTACCACAAGCTATATGAACGATTATAGCTGTAAAAATATTGCCAAGCTGAGTATAGAGTATCCAGTAGTCGAACATTCAGAATTCCTCCTTCTGTTGCATTCAGTTTTATTTAATAATTTTCGCATTTCTCTTTGTGCGTGTTTCGCAAACGTTTCAACCGGAATAGCACTTTTGATTTGTGTTTTTTTGGGGAACGGAGAAGGCTGGGACATCTGGTGTGCCTTGCCTTTGTGTTAGACATTATATATTCAGTTAGTTATTTAGTTTTGTAAGCAGTTGATTAACATAAATTAACATAAAAACTAGCACAAATTGATGTCCAACAATATGAAGAACTTCCGGCAGATTATAAAACAGCGCAGCTTTATCTGTTCTTGTTTGTTGGTGACCAACCGACTACAAATGCCGAAGGCAATGCCAACCATACCCGAGGAGGACGAGAGCGTTGTCATCTATGAGCTGATCTGTAGGCAGAATCGTGCCTTGCCTGAAATGGAAGATGACGACGTGATTATGACTCCAAAGGAGGACGATAACTTTGATGACGCCGGAAGCACTTGCTCCAGCATGGACTTTACCCTATCTGTGTCGACAAGCAGCGATGAGTCGCAAATCGAATGGGAAGATTGATGGCTTTCCATTCAACAAATACAGAATCCTTGTTGGTAATGAAAATTCTAAAAAAAAACTCGGAAAAAAGAAATCAAAAAAAAAAAAAAAGGATCAAGATGCAAATATCAGGAAGCTTTCCCTGTTCTTGAATTGTTATATAACAGTAGTTTTAGTTAATTCCTGACCAAGATGAATGGTTGAAGTTCTCCCACAAATTCCATTATCCATCCTCTAGTATTATTTCAACTCCAACTTTTGCTTTAAGTAACGTCTAATGTCTTTCGAAGTTCACCATTAAAGCTGATTTTAAGAAATTTGAAAAGTATAAATTTTCCAAAATCGTATTTCATTCAACGGTGCTGGAGTTATTCGAAAAGACAGATTTCGAAGTGGATTCAATTTTCATTCTGAATTTAATTAAATCCTAAGCGTCGTTTAGGTCTTTTTTATCTTAATTTGTTTGCTTCTTTTCAATACATTTAAGTCAGGTGTTTCAAATCGAATTAATATAACCTGTGATAATCCGATAAGCGTAGCTTTCAACAAAGGTCTTGTAAATCTTTACTTTATACGTATTTTATGGTCATTTAGCGGGGATCGCAGTCGCCTCTTTGTTTTTCTTGTTGTCTTCACTTTCGGTCAGGTAGTTAAAAGCGCCCATTTTTAATTGTCTTCCATTTGGCCCACTGTCACTTTTCTTTGGACGTCGGCATTGCTCAAGTGGGCTTCAAGTGAAATTATAGACGATAAAGCAGCGCGCAAATATTGATGTTGACGTTGACGTCGACGCGGACGACCATAGACGATCGATCACTAGCATTCGGCTTGCACTGCACCCACACACGCACGCACACGCACGCGTGCTCGCATACAAATGCAGCTCTGTCAAAAAAACGTGCAGCACTTGCTGCTGCTGCGTTGACGGCGACGTCAACGGCGACCATTGAAGCGTAGCTTTTGCTTTTGACACATTTCTGATGCCGCACAGTGTCCCATGTTGTATTTGTGTGCATCGAAAATATAAATTTATGAAGCAAACAAGGTATTTTAAGTATACATTTGTAATAGATTTTTGTTATAATAAATTTAAATAAAAATATTTACTTAAGATTATATGGTGATGCCTGAAAATACTTGCATTTATTTGGCACACCTAACACAGTGTAGGGCGCCACTGTGCTGTCTGCTCGGCTGCCGCTTAAGCGTCGGCTCAAACAACTTCGGCTGCAGCCCAAACATCATCGGATCAGTTCGGATCGAATCAGTTGCTGTCTTTGCGCGGCGGCGTCCGGTTCGCATAAATTTCGTTGTGCGCATACGATTTGAAGAGTGCGTTGCTTCGTTCCATTTTCGTTTTGTTTCGCGTCTCGATTTTGAATTTTTTCGGCATTTGTTTTTTGTTTTTTTTTGGTATTTGTTGTTTCTTTTAAAAGTGAAACTGACCGACTAAAAGCAAAACCGCTTGGCAAACGTAATGGCAAATAATTAATTCAAATTGCAACTAGTTCTTGAGTGATTTATTACCGTTTTCCCCCTTTACCTATGGCTTGTTTGCTCGCTTGGTTTGGCCCGGCCGAAAGCTAAGATGCAGATGCAGATCCAAGATAAATTGATTGCGGCTTAAATGCTGCAAAAGCTATTATGGTCCTACACATGGCCTGTACTGTGGCCGAGTTTCACCTTAACTGAAACTGGCACACACCAATACACACACACACACACTTGTCAGCGGCGCATTAAAAGGAGAGACAATTGTCTGGGAATGGGTATGGGATTGCCACAAAGCTGCATTTGTCAACCACATCGCATGTGGCAGCTGCAATAACAACAATATTAAGTCCATCATTATGTTTCATCATTGTTTACCACGAGCCGTGGCAGCAACCAGTTATCATCATTCAGCTAGTGCAGCATCACTATCATCATCATGATGATGATCATTCTCAATTTCCCAATAGCCCGATTCCCATTCACATGATTAGCGCCTTGATGCGAAGTTTGGCTAGCCTATAACAGGCAATACCCTACCTCAATAGCTCTATGGCTATAGAGTACTTGATTTATATTTGAATTCAAATTAATGAAGAGACTTCAAATGAACTAAAGAGAGAGAGAGAGAGAGAAAAAGAGACAGGATCTTTATATATATCGTATATTTATATCTAAATTGTATATCTATATTTGGTATTGTATAACGTGTATCGTATATCGTAAATCAATATCGTAAATCAATATCGTAAATCTATATCGTAAATCTATATCGTATATCATAAATCGTATACCTTAAATCGTATACCGTAAATCGTATATAGTAGGTCGCTTATCGCATATCGTATATTATATATCTTATATCTATATCGTATATTATATATCTTATATCTATATCTATCAGTCTTACTACCTCCCATATACTCACTCTGACCCGACGCATAGTGTATTGCCATAAGCAAGTTGAATTTTAACCTCATTTGCTTAACCCGAACTCCCCTCGAACGTGAAGCCTAATTGAAATGTTTAGTGTAAAGGTTAAAAGTTTGCGTGAGTAGCGAGTTTTAATAATGCGTTAAGCTTACGAGAGACTTGGCTTAGTTTTTGGCTCACTTGCTTCGTTTTGAAGGCCAAAGCAATCAAATAAGAGCTGAAACTAAACAATTGAGCTGCAATCGATCGAAACTTTACAACCTAATTGCAGATTGATTCCACACACCAAATCGTTCCATAGCGCAGTCAAGCATAAAAATTTCCAAATGGGGCTGAAAATACTATTGGCAACAAGCATTTAATTATAAACGCCTCGGTAGAGCCATATCGTCGAGTGAGCCGTAGATGCTAATTTATTCAGTAAGTAACGAGTGCTTAGACGAGTTCCAAAACCAGCGAGAGAGACACCTGAAGTGATTATAACGAGTAGCGATTGGTTAGACTTGAATATTCAATTTCTCTTTTTCATAGTGCGAGCTATTATATATCGAGATCTTAGCTAAAGACTCGTTTCATGAAACAACGAGTAGACGAGCTCACGCTTACAGCAGCGACTAGCTGGCTCACTGAGCGAGTCAAGTGTAACGAGTAGCCACTCGCTGCTCGCAAGAGCAACGAGTAGAAAGTTTAACGAGTCGAAAATTCTCTTCTGTGAAGTTGTAGATTGAATGAGTAGCTCAACAACGAGTAAAACGTGACGAGTGATGGAACTGAGACACAGAGACTGAGTGACTGGGCGATTGATGCTGTCTCCCAGTCTCCCAGTCCCAGTCTCAGACTTAGACTGAGACTAAGCTTGCGATTGGTACTAAGAGACTGTGAAAATGTGAGCACATTCAGCACAGCATGAAACATCATTATGAACAGCAGCAACTGTTGGCATCGAGCATCGTTTTAATCGCCGATTCGTGCGCGTTTGGCGTGTTGTTGGTTTTTTACTAAATGAAAATCAAAACTGGAGCAAATTAACCAAGATTAAAGCCCACAATTAAGCGTGCGCCCAATGTGAAAGTTAAAGCCGCGAACTTGCAAACCAGTTGAGAGCCAAGCCAAGAGCCGCTGGTTACTGTCGTTGCTGTTGGCGCATCTGCAGCAGCCACTTTTACTGCAACAACAACTTGACAGACAAGCAACAACAACAAGTTTAGCGGTTCAACAGCGAAACATCAGCGAATTTCGCCCACGGCCGAGTTTTACTTTTCGCTATTCGCTTAGCTCTCATGCCTCACTGACCTACGTTAATATACCCGCTCGCCAGCTGACAAAACGAGAGTATATTGGCTCGCTAGAGACGGGAAGTTAAGGACTTGACATGGTATCCTGCATAGGCATGGCAAATCAGCAGTTTCTATATCCTCTTACAACTGTTGAGCCCTAATTTATATAAGGTTTCTATAGAGACACGCCCATTGGGAATTTGGCCAGGTTTCGAGACGAGATCAAGTAGATGGATCACCTACAGCTAAGCCTATAAGCTAGTCAGATATAAAACTGCATTTGATTGCCCTCAGCTAGAGGCGAGGTATTCAACAGTCGCGCATACCCGACTCGAGCCCTCTTTGCCTGTTTTCATTTGCTGCTTTTGCTTCGTTTTTATTGATGGCTTATGCAAAGCTTTGCACTTTTGGAAAAGTTCAAGTTGGCCCCCCTAAAAAAAAAAAAACACTTAGCCAAGTTCAAGTTGGCCAAGTTTCGTTTTGCTACCCTTGAAATTGATTACGAAAAGTGCATGATGTACGGTTCAAGTGACAAGAGACGGACTCATAAAACTTTTAAAAACCTTGGTGGAAATTTAATCTGTGAACTAGACACTAGTAAGGCTATAGGTCCCAAAATTGGGATGGGTAAATTATAGATCTTACATGACTTTGCAAATACTATAGACAGTATATATGCACATGAAAAAGTAAATATATTCAAGGTATATATCGCTAGTTTCCACTTTAATATCTGAAAGACACAGTCTAGATACGAAGCATTTAGCATAGATTGAAGCACGAGGGTAGTCCAATGAATTTCTGCAGCTGCCTTGATCTTCTGTCATTGTGTATGTGTACGAGGGTAGCTTACTGCATTTCGTACTTTTAGGCTTCATAGAGCCATGTATATACGAGGGTAGTCTGATTAGTGACTGATATAAAAAGCTAGACAGCATCTAGTGTGTATGGATGTGCGAAGCTTCAATATCGGAATGTGAAAAGATCTTTCTACATAGATCTATTTAGGCTTCATTGAGAGTAGCATAGCGAGTGTAGCTTGATAAATTTCTGAGTTCCTCTTTCAGCTTAAGCGCAGTTAAACTTTCTTGTGTATGTGAGGGCAGTTTGATCAACTTCTGACATTATATAGATCTGCTTAGATATTCAACCTGCTTTAAGCTCAGATCAAAGCGAGAGTAGTTCGATAAATTTCTGATCTATTCATCTTTGAGCTTAAGCTTAGTTAAACTAGTGCATGCGAGGGCAGCTTTATCAATTTCATACAGATATTGAGCCTGCTTTAAGCTCAGATCAAAGCATCTTGCATCTTGTATGCGAGAGTTGCTCGATAAATTTCTGATCTATTCATCTTTGAGCTTAAGCACAGTTAAACTTGTATGTCTATGCGTGGGTAGCTTAAAGAGTTTCCTCTTTATTTGTGTAAAGAGTTAGTTTGATGTGTTAACTGATCCTCGTTAATATCAACTAAAGGGCATCTATTAGTTCATCATGTTTTGAAGCTATTGCTCTTGCTCTTCTCGCTCGTTGTCATTTTCGTTTTCAGTTTCCCTATTCCCAAATTTGATATTGCGATTTGCATAGGTTTTCGGGCTTCAACTTGGATTTGGCTTTTGGGGTTTTGGCCTTAAGGCTTGCTGCCATTGTACTTCACTCATTTCCTGATTGTTGTTGTTTTAATGGGGCTCACATAGATGAGATCGTTCGGCCGTTAGCAGGAAATCGCAGCACAAATCACTCAACTATGAACTTTTATTGTTTATTCTGAAATGGGTCCGAAACGTGGGTCAAAAAAAAAAAAAACAACACAAAAAACAAACGAGATTCGCGCGCATCTAATTATGATGTCGAGATCAACAGCTCAACAACTCAGCAGATTCGTTTAGATCGCATCAGCTAGATGGAAAGTGCATCCGGTTAATGGATGAGCTCACAGAGAACTACGGACTCAGACTTTGATTTAATTAGACTAGCTTCGGCTAGACCATAAAACTAGTTCGAGTCAAGCGCTGTCCATGAACTGCGAATGAAGATCTTCGCAGGCGGAGATCGGGAGATCGGGGCTCATGTCGACAGCCTCTCAAGAGCACATGTTTCGCTTGTCAAATTTTCTTTTAGAGACTGAAACTCTTAAAGATCTATTTAATTTAGTCTATTGTAAACTGCGCTTATCTGTGAAGATCGCATATCTTAAGATTAGCTAAGATCGTTTATGACTTTAGTATGCAACGTCAACATCTGTCGCTCTTTCTAACTTTGAATATGCTGTTTCTATCTCTCAGTATAGTTCTTTCCCTTTCTCGCTATTTTTCTGTCTGTCTCTCTCATTTCTTCTGTCTGTCTCTCTTTCTCTCTCTCTCTCTGTTTTCCTATTTCTCCTTCTCTCTTTCCCATTCCCTTTATATCGCTTTCTGTCGCTCTCTCTCGCTTTCTCTATCTCTGTACTTCTCCCTCTCTCTGTTGTTATTTCTCTCTGTCTCTTTCTTGCACTCTCTCTCCCTGCCTGACTGTGGTTCTTCTCCCCCTCCCCCCTTTCTCTATATTATTCTCTCTCTTATTTCCTTCTCTATCTCTTTTACTCTTCTACCTGCACTCTTTCTTTCTTTCTCTCTCTCTCACTTCATTTTTCATCTTATACTTCTCTCTCTAACTCTCTCTCTCTCTCTTTTCTCACTCTCAGCTTCTCGTTTTCTACTTCTCTTTCTCACTTATTCCCTCTTTCTGTCTCCTTCTCCTCCACTCTCTTTCTCTCTCTCTCTCTCTCTCTCTCTCTCTCTCTCTTCCTCACTGTCAATCACTCGCTCTATCTCTCTATATCTCTCTATATCTCTCTATCTTTCTCTCTGTATATCTCTCTATCTCTCTCTCTCTCTCTATCTCTCTATCTCTTTATCTCTCTCTCTCCTCTCTCCTCTTTCCTCTCTCATCTCTTCTCTTATATCTCTCCCCTCTCTCTCTCTCCTTTCTTCTCTCTCTCTCTCCTTCTAATTCTCTCGTCTAATTCTCCCCACCTCTGATAGATCACTATGAAAATTCTCTCATTTTGTCTAAAAGTCTTCGTTTTTCAGTCACATCTCGCTTTGGCTTCCATTTAAGCTGTCAAGTGTTGAATAACTGCGCTTGACCAACACCTCAAGTGTGTGCGTGTGTGCGTGTGTGCGTGTGTGCATGAGCTTTTGTGTGTATGTGTGGGCGTGAACGCGTGAAACAAGTTGCCAATGCCAACTGGCTGCTGTTGGAGATTTGTCAACTTGCATACGCTGGTTCACATTGTTTACATTGAAATCGCGCTAAAATTCATTCAGCAACAGCAGCAACAATGGGAGCCACTTTCACTTCAGTTCAGTTGGCCACGTTTCCCGCTGCCCTCTCCTGTCTGCTCCCCGCTCGCGCCTCTCTTCCCACTTCTCCCACTCTTCCAGTCAGTTGGCCATTGTTCGCTTGCGTAAACTTTCGTGTTGCGGACCTTGGTCAAAATCAAGGGAGAAAAAAATAACATCATAAAAGCTAAAACAATGCAATATTTTATATATAACTATATATATAAATATGTATATATATATAAATTCATAAAGCTGTTTCTTTTTGCCTTTATGATTAACATGTTTCGTGCGTGCGGACATTTTCGTTTTTTCAATTATTTTTTTTTTTTATATTTGGACAGCTACTCCGCTTCGCCTACTTCGCCTTTTCCTCCTACTCGCGCATCTTTCCTTAACGGAGTGTGCAAAGTTTCACATTTAAGCAGCTGTCCACAGAGAGTTCAATTAGCCACGTAATACATACGTTGCATGGGGCAGATGACAGAAGGCGTATCGCAAGAAAAGTGAATAATCGAATGGAAAATCATAGCAGCGATGATAATGTGTGTGATGAATGAATCATGGGAATAGAGAAGTGGAGAAAGTGGGAGATAGGCTGGCAGGGAGGTAGGGCAGGAGCTAGGAATAAAGAGAAGCGGATAGAGAGAGGAAGAAAACCAGAGTGACAGAAAACGAGAGAAGCTGAAACAGAGAGAGAGAGAGAGAGAGAGAGAGAGAGACGAAGAGGAAGAGAAAGAGAGAGAGAGAGCGAGAGAGAGAGAGGGAGGGTGCGAAGAGAAAGAGAGATAGGGAAAGAGAAAGAGAGAAACACACAAACACACATAGCGAGCGAGTGGGGGAAAGAACGAGAGAAAGAGAAAGAGATATACAGATATATAGATATATAGATATATAGATATATAGATATATAGATATATAGATATATAGATATATAGATATATAGATATATAGATATATAGATATATAGATATATAGATATATAGATATATAGATATATAGATATATAGATACATAGATATATAGATATATAGATATATAGATATATAGATATATAGATATATAGATATATAGATATATAGATATATAGATATATAGATATATAGATACATAGATATATAGATATATAGATATATAGATATATAGATATATAGATATATAGATATATAGATATATAGATATATAGATATATAGATATATAGATATATAGATATATAGATATATAGATATATAGATATATAGATACATAGATATATAGATATATAGATATATAGATATATAGATATATAGATATATAGATATATAGATATATAGATATATAGATATATAGATATATAGATACATAGATATATAGATATATAGATATATAGATATATAGATATATAGATATATAGATATATAGATATATAGATATATAGATATATAGATATATAGATACATAGATATATAGATATATAGATATATAGATATATAGATATATAGATATATAGATATATAGATGTATAGATATATAGATATATAGATATATAGATGTATAGATATATAGATATTTTGATAGGATAATGAACGTATCTCTCTATAAGTAGAATAGCTCAGCTAATGAGCCAAGATTTCTTTGAAATATAGTATTCCGATTTCAAAAAGTAAAATATATATATTATAATATATATATATTCATTAAAAATATAACGACTTTTTGAAACCCAAATCATTTCCTATAGAAGTCCAATGCGGCTCTTGAGATATGGCCACAAAAATATAACAAAATCAAGTTTTTTAAAATGAAATTTTAGCCTATATGAAATACCCTGTAAATAATAGAAATATGTGCTGTTCGAATATATCTCGAGAGACACAGAAAGAGTGAGAAATAACGAAGCTAAAAGCAACTTCTAGAAGCATTTGAGTCACGCAGCGAGGATTCCCCTCGCTATCTCCATGTACAGCTTGAGCGATCTTTAGAATTGCGAGTCATCTAGATATATAGATATATAGATATATAGATATATAGATATATAGATATATAGATATACAGATATATAGATATACAGATATATAGACTAGAGGGTAACTGTTAGTCGCGCTATTGAGGCTCGACCGCAAACGGCTGCTAAAATAATGAATGCATTAATCAAGCTCTCGAATGGTGCCATAAAAAATTTAGTCATTCTGTTCATGAGCCAGCCTCAAGGTCATCCAGCAAGCGATCCAAAACTTTATTCATTTTGCTCAGTTCTCTTGACGTCGCTATGTTTGTAAAGGGTATTCGGAACCTTGAGTCGGTTAAAGTTCTCAACACTTTGCCATCTATAGACAGAGCAAGCAAAAGCATTCCTCGGCTTATTTAGAACTAGCTAGCTATAAAAAGGTACTCAACTCACAGTTGTTAGGACTATAAAATATTAATACTAAGCCAGGGCCTAAGGCCTCAGTTGGAGTGCAAGAAATTGCCCAAGGAAATTGCTGCCGGAATTGGCTGCAATTTGGACTGCAAATCGATTAAAAGACAATGAAAACTAGTAGCAACAAAAGGCGAAGCATAAATATTTAGTTGCAATACGTGTCGTATACGCAATTAGATTTAATATGCAGCATTACGTATACGCAGCGTAGGCTCATTTATGCAAAAGATAGCGCTGTGTGTGTGAGTGTCTCTAGAGTGTGTGTGTGTGTGTGTGTGTGTGTGTCCCCGCCTCACTTATTGAAGGAGCAGCAACACGCAATCGCGGATGGGAAATTATTGTCCAAGTAGAACTAAGACTAGGTGGTCAAAGGAATTGGGCTAAGTGCTAAGGACGCAGGCCTAAGCACTCTATTAGCCAATGCCACGCTACCACACCTTGAGCGTGTCAGCACACGTGCACGTGAAAGTCCAGTTGGCGGCGCGCGCTGTGAATGCGTTCAGCTGTCTGCCGTCTTCTGCTTGGGCCAGGCCTCCGCAACTTTTAAGAAATAAATAAAATATTTTATAATAAACATGGGCGACTGAGGCCACAGCCCAAACAGTTAGAGCCAAGTCCAAGCCAGCGCCAGTCAAGAAGCCAGCCAGCAAGCCCCAAGCAAATTATAGAAAGTTTTCTTCATGAGTTTTGTTTTTCGTATTGTGAACGACAGGCGACAGAAATCCATTTGAGGCAGCGCCGCAACCCGGAAGACTATGCCGCTGGCATAGCTGATCAGGCGACGATCTTAACTGGTCAATCAATCGAACACAGTCCGCTATATACATATAAATAGCTAGAGAGAAGCTATCAGCTAACAGAATGCGTCAGAACTTCAAGTTGCAGCTGCTTGGCTCGCTGCTATTCAGCGCGCTGCTGGGCTACCTGGGCTCCTCGGTGGCGCTAGCCAAGCCAACGCTGTCCTTTAGCCTGCCGCACGGCCTGCAGGGATTCCCCTCGTTCCAGTCGTTCACGCAACAGATCATCGAGCAGCGCAGCTTGCGGCAAATGAAAACGTACAGGTGAGTGCATTAATAATCCGCTAACGTTTCGCGTTTCACTAAAAACTAGTCACGTCCTCGGCCATAATTGTAATGTCCGTTTGGGCTGGCCGTGTGCCCATAGGCGTGCCACGCATAAAACTGCCTCTCACTATCTCTCTCTCTCTCTTTGTCTCTCTCGTGCAGCGGCAAGCGCGTTAGCAACGATTCGCTGATCATGATATACTATCACGATCTGACCATAGCCGTCACAGAGCTGGGCCCACAGAAGCTGCTGCTTGGCTGCGAGCTAATCGAGATTTAGTAAGTAGAGCTCGCCAGCGAGTAGCTGCACTCGTCGCTTCTACTCTACGCTACTCGTCTCTTGCAGCAACGAGAAGGAGGGCAAAATGCTGCTCGATGGCCTGGCGCAGTACAATCGCCCGCTGGAGATCAAGTTCGACGAAATGCTCAAGCTGATGGACCAGTGCGAACACGTCGACAAGCTGAGCTATGCCTCCAGGCTCAAGTACAAGTCCAGCGATGAGGGCTCTGAGCGCAGCAGCAGCGGCGGCGGCAGCAGCAGCAGCGAGTCGAGCGTTGGCGTATCGGGCGGCAATGCCAGTGCCGGTGGCTCAGCGAATCAGGATGGCGTCGCACTCAAGCTGGCGGCGAACATCTTTCCGCGCAGCCCCTTCTCGCTGCTAAGCGGCATCATACCAGGTAAGTGCAGCGAGTAGAACCTTCAAACTAACGAGTCGCTGGCCTAACTGACTGGCAAGCCAAGCTGTGCCTGGCCCATATGTCTCGTTAGTTTAACTACTTGATAGAATTCGTAAGTTAATTCGTTAGTTTAGCTACTCGTTACACGTTATTTAAACAACTAGTAACCTCAGCAACTCGTTAGACTCCTCTCTCGTCGGTATAGCAACGCGTCAATTTGAATCTCGTCAGCTCATTTACTCGTTAGTTTAGCAACTAGTCAATTTAGGCACTCGTTAGTTTTATTTCTCGTCAGCTTGCTGCTCAACACTTTAGCTACTCGTTAGCTTCGTGTCAGCTTTGCTACTCGTCGCTTAAGCCAAGCTCTCGTCAGCTCGCCAGTTTTGTAGCCCACGAGCTAGGCAGCTCTTTCGACTAGTGTAACTACTCGCCAAATGGCAGCTCGTCTGTTTTGAGACTCTTTAGCTAAGTAGTTTGTTCTCTCGTTAGTTTTTTCACCAATGTCTCTACGCGGTGCTCGCTCACTCTCTACTTTTTCTTACTCGCCATACGACAGACTAAACTAAATCCTCTCGCTCTCTCGTTGCTTCTTCCAGGCACCAAGTGGTGCGGCACAGGCGACATTGCCGAAACGTACAGCGATCTGGGCAGCGAGATGGCCATGGATCGCTGCTGTCGCCAGCACGATCTGTGCCCCATCAAGATACGCGCCTACCAAAACAAATACGAGCTCATGAACGACTCGCTCTACACAAAGTAAGTAGCTGCAGACCTTAGCATTGACAGCCATGATATGAACTATATATAACTGTCCTCCGTAGATCCCACTGCATTTGCGATGATATGCTGTTCTCGTGCCTCAAGATGACCAATACGTCTGCCTCGCAGCTGATGGGCTCCATTTATTTCAACCTGGTGCAGGTGCCCTGCCTGGATGGACGTAGCAATCAATATAAGTTCCGTGCGGCCAAAGAAGGTTTCTAGGCGGAACTTTCGCAAAAGTTTTTCCTATTTGGCTTTTTCTATTTGTTTTTTGTTGTTGTTATACCCTGCAGCCGTTGTGAATGTGTATTTGGCTTAGAGTTGCTAGCTTTAGTCTGTCCGATCGGTCGTCCGTCCACCTGCCTGGATTATCGATACATAGATGTTTCGCATAATCGATAACTTCTTACGTTTGTCACTTGAAATCGATCAGAGATTCTGCTCAATCATATATCGATCACAGCACTGATTCGCTGCACGCAACGGCATTCAGGGTATTTACTAGTCGGACCCAGCCGCCTAGACCTCTCTGCTATTTGTTTTCTTCACCAATTGTCTTGTTCGCGGGCTTGTACATACAACTATTTCGGGCGCTACTTCAATTATTTATTAAAACAATAAACACTATTTAGGTATACGAAGGCGCAAGGCCACAAATTTCTTATTTAGATATAAAAACTACAAATCGAATTATTTGTTTTTTATTTCAATGTTTTTTTGGTTTAAATATTATATAGAATATATATATATATATATATAGAGATAGAGAAAGACATATATATATATATAGTGTATATAGGTTAATCGTTACAATTTGTCTTTAGAGTGTATAGATGAAGAGATAGAAGAAAAGTGTATCTGGCTTTCTAGACTACATACGTTTCTACATACATATCTTTTGTAACTCTCTTAAAGCTAGGACATAACAAAAAAAAAAATTATTTTTTTTTAATAATATTATTAAAAGAATATACTTTCTTTGCTTAGCGACAGGCGCTGCGTAGAGGAGTATATGGGGTATTTTGTTTGTAGTATTTTCGCATTTTCTGATTCTGATTTTGAGGCCAGTTGTGTAGGCTGACGCTTAGAAAATGCTCACCACATTGGGTCCCGGCTGCGAGTTGGTGGGTGTCGGCTGCGTGGGTCGATCTATGTCCTGGTAGCTGCGCTGCTGGTTGGTGGGGAAAACGGAGCCGGTCTGCAGGCTGCCGCCGCGCGTATTGAACTCGCGATAGAGCAGAGCAACGCTCAGCGGACGCAGTATCAGATTGATAATGGTAAATGCAACGGCCCAGCCATCTGTAAAGAGTAAACCAGAAACAGTTACATCCAGCAGTACGCCACAGAGTCGCCAAGTCTAGCCAGACTAGTGCTACTTACTCATGAAGTTGAAACTAATGATTATGTTGACTATATCAAGGAATATGCTTAAGGCATCGATCACAAGCGCCTGGAAGATATAGAAGACATGCATGATTATGATTATGATTAGGGCAATGTTCGTCTAATGATCGCATTGGCTGATAACTGCTCGCAACGCTCATAGGTCAGAGGTCGGCGCGAGAGAGAGTGACTGGACGCCTTTCCAGTCAAGGTAACTGCAATCACCTTGAACGCTTGAACTTTAGTTGGTCGAAACACGCGCGCACACACAGACACACACACACACATGCCAATTAGCTGGACACGCCTGCTCAAGGTGTGTTTCGGGGTCAAGTCTGCAATTTTAGTGAATAATTAAAGCTATGCCTGTTTGCACCTTTGCCGTGAGAGGTCAGGCAATGGCTATTCCATTGCGCTCCTATCGCCAGCTAGAACGAGTAGTTCTACTCGTTACTCGTTACATTGCACTCGCTCTGCTGTGCAAGCTGAGGCTAAAGCTTGCTTAATGACTCTCCATTTAAAGTTAAATAATGGCTTAAACTAGTCTTCAGGCAACTCGTTGCTCAACTCGCTACTCGTTACTCGTTACATTGCACTCGCTCTGCTGTGCAGCAAGCTAAGACTAAAGCTTGCTCAATGACTCTCCATTTAAAGTTAAATAATGGCTTAAACTAGTCTTCAGGCAACTCGTTGCTCAACTCGCTGCTCGTTACTCGCTACTCGCTACTCGTTACTCGCTAACATCATTATTGAAAGCCTCAATGCTGCTCATTAGTTCAAGTGTAAATTTTTCCTGCTTTTACTCACTGGCTTTTACAACGACTATCTCTACTCGTTACTTGTTACTCGTTACTTATACTCGTTCGATTTACCTTGTCGCTGTTCATAATCAGACAAGGCTGCTTAGCCAAAAACTTGTTCAACAATCTTACATATTCCACTTTTACTGTAATAGTAGCATATCTAGACTATCTAGTTTATCTACTACATCTGCATTCGTTACATTTCACTCGCTACTTTTAATAGTAACAACATCTGGCCTAAGGCCAATTGATATAATAAGTTCTCAGCCAAATGTCACAAGTCGTTTTTGTAGCCTACTTTAGGGCTGGTTAAAATATTATAAATATTATATTTGGTATATATATATTTCATCGTAATCTAGCTTATATTAAATACATGAAAATTCTAAGAAATTAGAAATGTAATTGAAGGTTTCGTTCAATCCGTGGGGCCCCCTTTTGAGTCGTAAATATGTAATGTTTATTCGGTTTTATTTTTATTGGGGTTTCATTATTTTTCTCTTTCAGTATTTTGCGTTTGAGGGCGGGCTGCGGCTCAAAGTTTGCCCTCCGCATAGTTGATTAAATGGCGTGCCTAATGGTTGATGGCCCGGGCCAAGTCGCCCAGAAAAGGATCCGCTGCCTAACTAGAGCCCATTTGCAGAGGCAGCGCGATGGCCGCTTTTCGTGTGAGTGACCGCAAATGAAATTGTATTTCAAAATACCCTGTACCCTGTTGGTGAGCGGGTGTATATGTGCCGTATGTAAGAGCTACAAGCACTCAGCTATTGTTGTCTAAATATTGTTCGAAAATACTCATTTGCCTGAAATATCAATTAGTAATACTCGAGTTATAGTTGTCAAAATTGAGTAGAATTGTAACTTTAGGGTATGTGGCAGTCGAGTTTACGCCCCCTCTATAGATTTCTGTATGCTTAGGCCGTGCGTGGCATTGGGCATTGCGTGCGTTACGACATCCTAGCCGCAGGCTAGCCTCAGGGATTACGAGCCTTTCGCCCATTTCGAGCTAATGTCAAAGTTCAAATTGGCTCAGACTTTCGGGTCCGACACGCCAACTGCCTTGCGAGAGCCGCTAACTCTTCCAGTTATCCGATTGGCATCTAACTGCAACAGCAGCTATATATACTCGTATATACACTCATATATGGCCGATAAAGCTGTAAGCCTTATAAGCAGCATTGCCTTATTCGGACGTGGGGCGGGGGCGGGGGCGTCTGACCAAATGCGTCTATAATTAGCATAGCTCCACGTGTTGTGCGACCAATGGTGCCGTTAGCTCTTAACTCTCGCTCAACGGTCTATAGCTTAGCGTATGCCCTCATACGCTGAAACTGAAGAACTGCTAAATATTTATAGATTTCCATAGGGGTTTATGCTTCTAAAGTGACTTATCTTGAGCTTAGTGTTAAATTCTGACTCAGAAGCTAAACTTGGCGCGGTTTAAAGTAGATGTGATTCATGATTGATCGTTTTTCAATGTCTAAGCATTAATTTCATATAATACTGGGGTACTGAAGATACTTGCTTTTATGGCATTTCTTTAGACGTAATACAAATATTAATTTTAGATGCATATATTTTGTAGTATACTTAAATACTGGGAATTTAGTCAGAGAAATTTCAAAGAATTTCCAAATAATATTTACATATTTATATTTTAGTTTTATCTAGAACTTAAGCAACTATTAAACTCTTTTAGACTGGAATTTCAATGCTAAAGATAAACGATAATGACAGCCTCGCGACAATCTTATCTCAAGCTGAACCAAATTTGGGCTAAAAGATTAGCTGGAGTAAAGAACTGAGATCTACGAATGGAGTTACAGTGCCTCAGAGATGTCTTAGTCAAGTACTGCCCGCTGCAGGGGGTCTGTAAACTACTCGACTCTGTGGGCGTTGAGAGCATTTTGTATTTATAGTTTGGCGAGCATTCAATAGCAGCAACGAGTCGAGTTTATATGTTAATTTAATTCTCGGATTTCGTCAGAACCGGTTTTCTCACATAAGCGAAAAATATGAAGAGAAGCAAAAACAAATGCAATAAATAAAATAAATAAATAGTCGTAAAAGCATATTGTAAATTAATTGTTGACTGATGAGTCGTGAGAGTGTGTGTGCGAGCGAAAGAGTGAGAGAGCGATGGAGATATCGGGGGGGCGACACTTTCGCAATTCTTATCAGTCAGCGGCTTTGCATATGCAGACGCCAACTGATAATACGCACTGTCTGCGTCAGCTGTGATTGAACTGGGTGGCAACGCCGTTGGACGACAGGCGAAAGTGAAGAGTTCGAGCAGAGAGCAGAGAAGTGAACTTTATGTTAAATCTTACCGTTTGCACCGCCTCAATGGAATCCTTGCTGTGTATCGCCCAGAACATGGCAATGATGAAAAGGAAATTGTAAAACTCGTAGGCGCCATGGCCCCAAATGCCGAGCATTGCATTCGATATGAAAACGAAATGCACAAAGGCAACGACCTGCAAGAAAGAGAGAGAGAGAGAGAAAGAGAGAGAGGAGAGGGAGAGGGAGAGGGAGTGTTAGTTCGTCTATTCAATAAGCGGCTCAAATGAAGCCCCACAGCGAAGTTGCAAATTGCTTGCCACAAAAGTCGAAAACATATCGAATAGCATTTGCGGTTGCGTCGCTGCCGGCTGCATTATGTGCTAATAAGCAGCGCTGCAGCAGGGGGCAGCGACTGAACTCGAAACTGAGCTGCGTTATCTAACACTGGACCGGCGCAGCCCACTAAGTGTGTGAGGCTTAGAAGTTGCTGCTGCTGTTGACTGGCTTCAATAGTTGCCACGCCTCCACACCCACACTTGCCCCCAATATTTACCTTGACGCGCACAAACTGCGAGCCCATGAGTTCATTTAAATCGGTCATCTTGTTGCTTTAGCAAATGCAGCTGCGCAGCCGTCGACACCTGTTGCCAAGCAAGAATACGAAGGAATAGAAGGAGTAGACAACAACCGTTTTGTCGCTGTCGCTGTTGACAGTGCTGTTCGCCTCTTTGTCAGCTGTTCTGTTATTTTGGTACTGTTCCACTTTTCAACTGTTGCTGTTGTTGTCAAATTCTATTTCACTTTTGATTGGTTGAACGCACTTTGCCAAAAAGGCAACACGCAGGCACGCACACTCACACACAAATACGGCTGCTATAAATACACAAACGCACGCTCTCACACACACGCACACATGGACAATATGCAATTGTAGCCGCGCACTTGTTGGTCTTCAATCTGTGTTTTTTTGCACAATTATTTTTAACGATTGCAGCTAGAACAAAATCACCAACAGCAGCCGCGTTTGTGTTTTTTTTTTGTCGTAGGGCGTAAGCACCAGAATAACAATATCAACAACAATAACACTCAAATGCAGCGCTTAATCAAATTCAACTAGGAGAATTTCCAAAATTCCAACAATAGTATACAGTGTAGCACAAAAGTCTGCGGACAGCGGCAACGATTGAAAATTATTGGTTGAGTGAGAATAAAAAAAATTTTTTATGCAGTTTCATTAACTGGTTAATTAACTTTATTTTACTATGTTATGAATAACAATCAAAAAAAATATTTTGTGCAACACGAATAGAGCGCTCGACCTTATTCAGTTTGCAGCTGAATGTGAACTGTACATGGGGCAGCGCCAATCGACCAACAGATGTGTGAAAAAATAAATATATATATATATATATATATATCTATGAGTGAATACAAATAAAAAAAACAGTGCAGCACAAACGGACCCCCAGTGACGTCGACGTCGGCGTCGGAGTCAGCGCTGCGGTGGCGTAATCAAAGTCAGTGTTGCACAGCGAGCGCAAAACCCAGGGCTACAGAAGTGCAATGTATCGATAGTTGGCTGTGTTGCTAACAAAAACATCGATGTATTCAGCAATTGTTTTCACTTCATTTCGTAGAACCATTTTAGTTTTGTTGTGACGATAGCAAACAAATCAGTGTTTTATTGCTAAAAATGAAATAAGCAATTATGTTGGCAGCAAAATAAGAACGCATTTTCAAAGTACAAAATAAGATCGTGTCGACACATTGCGGCACTTGTAAATTCAAATTTGAGCAAATCTTGCAGTGCTGTGAAATGTCACTTTTAACAAAATGTGATATTTATACAAACACGACACTTTAATTTGAGCAGGTGATTTAAATTTTCCAAAACACACGATCTGGCAGCGCTAACCACGGTTATCTAGCCGAACACATTGTAAGTGAGAAAGGGAGAGGGAGAGTGGAACTAGTGATAACACTCGCTGTGAATTGTTGAACCATTGTGAATAAAGTCAGCGCCATGCTAAACTCTGAAGGTGAGGATCAGCTCATCGGCTTCGAAAAGATACCCGTTACTCCGAAACCACCAGCCCTGATCAGTTACAACATGGTGCACAAGCTGGAATGCAAGGAGAAGCGGCAAATAAGCGTGAGCCCAAGTGAACTTTGATCTGCGACCAGGCTTGCCTTAATCTGTATCTCTCTCTCTCTCTATCTCCTCAGCTTCCCACAGCGGCCGCAGACCAAGGCCCATTGGCGAATTCAGCGGGCGCCGGCGATCCGCCTCAGGTGAAATACGAATGGCAATCGCCCAGCATGATGATCGTCTTCGATGGCGGGGATCTGAACAGCGCCAGGCATCATCTGCTGGCCTCGCTACACGATCCGTTCGGCAAGAACGCGGTGGCCACGGTGCTCATCCAGGAGAGCGTGCGCGACGAGTTCAACGAGCTGTTGGTTGAGAACATGCACCCGCTGGATCCGCAGGTCTATCAGCATCCAAACTATTTGCGCTCGCGCCAAAAGCTGCTGCAGTTCAAGGCCGAGACGATTGTCGGCGATCCGGATGTGGTGCCGGATCATGCCACGCCCGTAATTGTATGCGATATATCGCACACTTTCTTTGGCGACGAGCCAACTGGCATCGTCACCATGCACACATTCCGCACGCCCAAGGATGCGACCCAGGTGAACCAGAAGGAGAAGATTAAGTACGGCGCGGTGAGCATCTGGAACGAGAAAGTGGCCAGCGCCTACGAGATTTGCGCCCTGCTCAAAAACGAAATCTTCATGCTCAACTGCTTCAACGTCGACCTGACCCCCATCCTCCCCAAGGACGACCTCTGCCAGACCAACGACGTCAAGGTCGAGAAGGGCTACCACTACGAGCGGCTCACTATCAATCAGAAGCGCAAGATCATTGTCTTTGCCGTCGGCACGATCTTCGCCAACTGATTCAACTGACATCTAGATACTCCTATACTTCAATATCTGTATATATACCCATATATATATATATATATATATATATATATATATATATATATATATATATATATATATATATATATATATATATATATATATATATATATATATATATATATATATATATATATATATATATATATATATATATATAAATATATTCCAAATAGTATGTTTTTTTTCTTAAATAAATCTATTTGCATTACATTGCTGATTGGGATTCTTATTAGACAATTGCATTGCATTGCTTAACGCGTTTCTTATCGGATTAGTTTCTTATTAGAGATGTCCATTGCATTATGGAACGTGTTTCCTATCAGAAAAGTTTCTTATTAGATAAGCAGCTGTTAAGCGGGTGCACGCTTGCCTGACTAGCAAATACCCTGTAAGTCGCTGCCAATTCATGAACAAAAACACATCTGTTCGAGCAGCTGTAAGCAAGCAGGCTCGACTAACACATACTCTATGAATACATTTTCTGACTGACCGATTTATCATTTTGATAATCTATACTTATAATATAGTAAGGCATATTCGACAGCCAGATACGCTGTAGCTTTTCTTGCTGCCGTAGATAAGTATGCGCGACTAACAGTTACTCTGTAACTCGTCGTAGCTATATCGCTATAAACACATGCTCAACTTACAGATACCCTGTACCACACTTAGACAAACACACATATGTACTACTTCCCACCTAACAGATACCCTGTATAGAGCAACTATACTATATACTCCACTTTTCTAATACTATCAATAATATATAGATTTCATATGGGACACAAATCCACCCCACTTTTCACATTTTTAATGGGCATCATCTCACACTCTTTTCGGCTCAGGAGGTGTGTATTTGTTTGCGCTATTAGGTCGTTGCCATCAGCCAAAATATTTAATACGAAAATACGTATATAGTTTGGCAAGCCCGAAGCGTTTTATCAGAGCTTTGCCCGATTAACGGTATCTATCTAATTAGATGACTCAATCGAATATAGCAATTACTTATATGCTAATAGCTCGTACAATGCTAAATGGAAGCCATAAGCTGGGTCAACTGTTTTATAACATTCCATCAAGCTTTGTAGTTCAAATACCCTGTTATATATATGCATTGAATTAATTCTTTCGACTAATCCGAAAACTGCTGAATTTGTTGAAAACCAGTTTGAAACAAAGATTTTTATACATTTTAATGTCAAAGATGAAAAATGAAAAAGTCAAAACATATTTGAGCAAAGCACAAGATATCATTATTTTAACTAGAAGATAAGATACGTTGTTTTTATCTATATACATATATTTATATATAAATATTTATTATGAATTTACACTGATAAATTATTATGACTAGGCAGTGTTATTTAAAATATAAAATAAAAAATATTTATTAATATATAACACAAATTTTACTTTATCGTTAATAAACGCAATAAAATTTACATTGTAGTAGTGCATTCAAAGTTCGATAAGCTTACAACGAAACTTTTCCATTGGCTGCCCCTTCTAATGAATATGCATATGTATGCATTTCGTATTGCGCACTAACAGGCGCATAGATATGCACACACACATCCATACAGCTATTTGTGTGTATGAGTGTGGGAAGTAAAATTGAATGTAAGCAATAGCTATGTATTAGTTGTTGGTGCTTAACGAAAATCCGTCAAATGCGGCTTCGCTGAGAGAGAGAGAGAGAGTGAGCGGGCGGGCGAGCTAGCGTGAGAGTGTGAGTAACCATTCACTTATTGGAGTTGCTTATTGCTGCTGCTCTACTTTCCTAAGCCAGCGAGAGAGAGAGAGAGAGAGCGCGCGCGCGTACTTAAGCACACAGTATGCAAGAGAGTGCCCGCAACAACAACAGTTACGTAGCGTTGTTATTGTGTTTAGATTTAGTTGTTGCTTTTGCTTTTGCTGCCGTTGCTGTTGCTTTTGCTGTTGCTGGTGGCCAAACGGTTCAGTCGCTGCCAGCCGCAGCTGTTGGTGAGTTGTCTTTGGCCCTGTTTGTGTGTTTTTTGTTGTGCTTGCCGCTGCTGCTGCTGCTGGAAAAGAAAAACGGAAAAGAGAAAATGTGCTAAGAATTGCACAAAAATTAATAACAGAAACCCAAAGCAAAGAAACAAACATTTGACATTTAAAATTAGCTTTTTGAAACGTCAACAACAACAACAACCACCATCACCACCACCACCACCACCACCATAACAACCACAAAAATGCCGCCGCATCGCTGGACAGACGAAACGCGCGACGCCTCCTGCTACTATGACAATGTGGCAACAGCAGCAGCTGGCGGCGCCTCCGATGCGGACGACGATGACACCGAAGCGGACGACGAACGTCAAGCGTTCTGCGACGCCGATGGCGATCGCCCGCTCATACGAGGTAACTGCCATGGCCATGCTCATAGCCGTTGCCAATTCCTATTGAAATGCCATTGAAAATCTCTTCTTCTTTGATTTGCCAGCTGGCCAGGCGGACAACAACAACGAGAACAACCTGCTGCAGTCGCGTCACATCTTTGGGCTGATGGGCTTTCTGGGCTTCGCCGTTGTCTATGCCATGCGCGTGAATCTCTCGGTGGCCATTGTGGCCATGGTGAATCAGACGGCCATTCCGCACAGCAACAGCTCCGTCCTGGACAACGATACGTGTCCGTTGCCGCCAGCGCCCAGGCCGAACGGCTCCTTTTGGCAATCCGTGTCCACGCCCGCTGAGGGCGAATTCGTATGGGATGAGGCGACGCAGGGCCTGGTGCTGGGCAGCTTCTTCTACGGCTATGTGCTGACCCAGGTGCCCGGCGGTCGCATGGCCGAGCTGGTGGGCGGCAAGCGCATCTACGGCTATGGCGTGCTCATCACAGCGATATTCACGCTGCTAACGCCACTGGCTGCCCACTGGGACTTGCCGCTGCTGGTGCTGGTGCGCATACTGGAGGGCATGGGCGAGGGCGTCACCTATCCCGCAATGCACGCGATGCTCGCCCACTGGATACCGCCGCTGGAGCGCAACAAGTTCGCAGCCGTCGTCTATGCCGGCTCCAACATTGGCACCGTCATCTCAATGCCTCTAACGGGCTGGCTCTGCTCGCAGCAGTTCCTGGGCGGGTGGCCATCGGCGTTCTATATCTTTGGGCTGCTGGGTCTGGTGTGGTTCGTCTGCTGGATGTATCTGGTGTATGACAAGCCCAGCGAGCATCCGCGCATCTCGCGCAAGGAGCGCGCCTACATCGAACGCTCGCTGCAGCACGAACAGCAGCAGCAGCAGCAGCTGCACCACCACCACCAACAGCTGCTGGATGAGGATGTGCTGGATGATGAGCACGAGGAGACAGCAGCCGTTGCGAACGAGGTGGATGCCATACCCTGGCGTTCACTCCTGGGCAGCGTGCCATTGTGGGCCATTCTCCTGACGCAATGTGGCCAGAGCTGGGCCTTCTACACGCAGCTCACGGAGCTGCCCACCTACATGAGCAACATCCTCCACTTTGACATCCAATCGAATGCGCTGCTCAATGCTGTGCCGTATCTCACCTCCTGGTTCGTGGGCATCGCCTGCTCCGCTCTGGCAGATTGGATGCTCGCTCGTCGCTACATTTCCCTGTTGAACTCCTACAAGCTGTGGAACAGCATTGCCTCGGTGGTGCCGTCGCTGGGCCTGATTGGCATCATCTACGTGGGCTGCGACTGGGTCTGGGTCACCTTCATGCTGGCCGGCGTTGGCTCGTTCGGCGGCGCCGTCTACGCCGGCAACCAGATGAATCACATCGCCCTCAGCCCACGCTATGCCGGCACCATGTACGGCATCACCAACTCGGCGGCAAACATTTGCGGCTTCCTCGCGCCCTACGTGATCGGCCTGATAATCAATCATCGCGAGACGCTCACCCAATGGCACATAGTCTTCTGGCTGGCAGCTGGACTCAATATTGCCGGCAACTTCATCTATCTGATCTTCGCCAGCGCCGATGAGCAAGCCTGGTCACAGGGCCAGGCGCGAACAGCGCGCAGTCGACCACTGCGCATCTAGCGACGACGCCCAGCACCAAACAGCTGCACAAAGTCGAATCCTTTTAAATTAGTTAGGGCATAAGCATGTGTGATAATTCCGTGCGGAATATTTCCTTAGGGTCCCAAACCAGCGGATGGCGACGACGACACAGTATTTCCTGTAAGTGATCCCAAACTCATTCTCAGTCTCGACGTTCATTAACTTTCCAGTGGCTCTCAGTAGCCTCTACTTATTGGATGCTTCCTGTTCACTTGCAGGCTTCCAGTCCGACCTCTTCCATACACTTTCCAATGGCCTTCGATTCACTTCCAGATTTCCTGCTGTTTTGCAGTGGCTCAAAGTCATCCCAGCTCTCTCATTTGCCAAAAGCTCTGCGTACTTCCAGCAGCTTTTCTAGCTTTCAGTAACTTCCAATCTCTTCCAGCTACTTTCGGCTTTGCTCACTTGTAGCACTCCTTCGATGCCTCCGTTTCCAATTGTGGCTCTCTCAAAGATGCTTTCAGTTGCTTTCCAACCACTTACCCATGGCTCTCAGTTTCCGAAGGTGCTGACGAAGATGCTTCCAGTATTTACAGAGCTTTCAGCTGCTTCCAGGCTCCCATTGGCTATGTGTTCCAGTCTTCTTTAGTTGTTAGTTGTTAGTTGGTTTATGTATATGAAATGTAGCTTCAATTGATCCCTAGCCAAGTTAGCAACTTGGCCAGCCACTATGGTTTCTCTCACTCTATCAACTGTTGCAAGTGGGACAGACATCGCTCTTAACAACGGACTGTGTTTTGCTAGATGTTTTTCTTTTATATAGAACAATACATACCTATATATATACTATATACACACATTAGGCACTAGAGTTGACCTAACTACATAGCTTTAGTGAAACGAAACGAAATTTTACGAACTATATATACCATATACAGGATGTATTCCGATATAACTATATATATATATATACTATATACATATGCCTTAGACTTATATAACTATATATTATGTGTACATAACATCGACAGCGGCATTTTGAACGCCACACAACGATGTGAACTATTCAAGAATAAAATCGCACAAACATATCGTCAATGTGATTGGCACTCGCTGATTGTGATGGCCTTGTTAAGTTGGCTGCGCCTCGAACAACTGCTGCCAACTTAACACTGTTGTTACGGATTCAAAATGGCGGCAAGAACTGTTCAAAATTGACTTAGTTCCAGGCAAGGTAAGTATATATATCTTATATATCTGTATCAGGACTAGAGACTTGTGCTTTGGCAAACACAATCATCTGTATGCCATAAATGTGCTCCAAAAATTTCATCAAGAAAGCCCGTCCAGCAGAAAAGTTATTCAGCAACTAAGTTCCCATAGTAAAGCTGCGGCTGCAGCCCAAGCGCAGCTCCGGCGTCAACTGCGCAGTAAGCAGAGCGCGTGCGTGCGTATGTGTGTGTGCGTGTGTGCGTGTGTTGCTTGCAATGTGTGTGTGAATCGCCGCTTCACAGTGCTAGGGGCATCCCCCATAGCACGCTTGCTTGTGTTAGGTTTATCTGGAATTTGGCGAGCGAAAACTAATTATGGATTCTGAATATCTGCGACGCTTCAAGAAACTATATAAACTATCCGATGTAAGCCCTACTCGTGTCACATATCTCAGCAGATTTTATGTTTTCTACACAAATAAAGACTTGTTGAATTATTTCGTCTATATTATCTTTATTAAGTATTTTAATAATGCCGCTTGTTCATTTCTTTCATTATCTTGGGATAACTAATTACTGGGTACTGGGGGTACGGGAGACTCGGGTTTAGGGGCGTTACAATATTGTAGCTCATTTCTCTTTCTGATATGACATTCATATATTACAATAGAAATACAAATATAATTAGTTATATTGTACATTCATGTATATATATGTATATATACTATGTTCGTACTATCGCGCTTTATATAGTAAAAGCCAGAAAAATATTAAAAAAAAAAACAATAAACAAGAAAGTAAACATCACACAAAAAAACATAACATCTATGGGAAACAAATTAGACGCCCCTCAATATAAATATACATATACACACATATATATATATATATATATATACATATACACATATATATATATATATATATATATATATATATATACATATATATATATACATATGCAAGTGCTTTCATATATAGATATATAAAAATAAGCTTATACAAAACATGAGCATAATCGGGCTCACGATGATGAGCATGTTCTTGACTTTGACCTCGAGCGCAATTGTTGATCATGATCCTCACCATGACTTAGAAACATGATCGCGATCATCATCCAGCTAATGCTATATTGAAGACTAGATATTGATCATGATCAATTGACGTTTGATTGTTGTTTTTGAAACAAGTGCTAGATCGTGATCATAATCAAAAGTAGTAAGTCATGATCATGATCGAAAGCCTTGAACAGGACCTCGATCGTGATCACTTGTGTTCAGAAGCACTGGCCTGATCACTAGCAAGCGACGGCGGCAATGACTCAGAGCATGATTGTGATCATGACGAAGAACTTGACCATAGACAGGCGATTATGAGCACGATCAACTTAAAACAGTTCAAGCACGATCATGACCTGGTTTGTGATCATGACCGTGAGCTCGTTTGCTCGCGATTAGTGGCCAAGAACATGCTGATGATCGTGAAGTAGTGATTGTGTTCTCATGACTACCAGACGCTGCACTTCTCCGCCGGATTCATGGTGGTGCCCACGGCACAGCCGTAGGCATGCGCGAAGTCACGCGAATTCGAAAGCGGCCCCAGAACGCGCACAAAGCCGGGCGAGTGCACCGAAGAACGGATCTTGGTTAACGCATCCTCTGGCCGCATGCTGCCGCACCAGATCTGCGCATAGTTGAGAAAAAAGAGCTGATCGTGCGTCATATTGATCGCCGGCAGCTGCTGTTCGCGTCCGTTCAGCCTCTCCCACTTCTTGTAGGCCTGCAAAATAGTTTGGAATAGAGATCGAGCTCAACTGAGGATCGTCTTAAGCAGGGGCTCACTCGAAATGACTGCTTGAGGCCGCCATTGTCGGCGATATTCTCGCCCTGGGTCATGCGGCCGTCCATGAACATGTCCACCTCGTTGATCTTGTAGCGCGAATACTGATCGATGACGCATTGGGTGCGCTCCCGGAATGCCTCAATTGTGGCATTGTTCCACCACTGCATCATATTGCCCTCCTTATCGAACTGCCGTCCCTTGTCATCGAAGCCATGGGTGATCTCATGACCGATCACCACGCCGATGCCGCCATAGTTCAAGGACTTCGGAAAATGTTGACTATAGAACAGGGGCTGCAGAATGCCAGCCGGAAATACTGAAAGATTCGGAGATCATTTGAATTTGAATTTGAATTTGAAGATCGTTTCGAATTTGAGTCGCTGTCAGACCTATATCATTCTTGTTGGGATTGTAGAAGGCATTGACCACGGCGGGCTCTGTGGTCCACTTCTCCTTGTCCACCGGCTGGCGCAGCAAATTGAGCACCTTCTCCGACTCCCATTGCAAAATGCTGAACACATTGTCCAGAAAATTATCCGAGACGATCGTCAGCTAAGGCCAAAGTTCAAAGAGAGATCAGCTAAGAGCACACAGCCAGCTGCTCCGTATACCTACGTTCACGTACTCCTGCTCCAGCTCGGTGATGTTGGTGAGTATCTCCGGATAGCCGATGCGTTCGTTCATCGAGTCCGCTTTCTCTTTGGCCACGGCACGCGTCTCGTCGTCCATCCAATGGTTCTCGGCGAGCAGCTCATTGAACGCTGCTCTGATATTGTGTATCATCTCCAGGGCCACCTCCTTGCTGTCCTGATTGAAATTGTCGCGTATGAACAGAGCGCCAACGGCAACGCCCAGCTTCTTGTTGGTCCACTCGACGCACTGGGACCAGCGTGTCCGCTCCGACTGTATGCCCAGCAGGATCTTACGGAACTCCACGCGCTCGCGCTGATACTCATCGATCATGTGCGTCATCAGCGACATGACCAGGCGCCAGAGCATATAGTTGTGAACGACCCGCAGATCTGTCTCGCGCATTATCCGGCCCATTTCGGTCAGGTAGACCAGGCCGTAGGTCACCAGCGGCTCATTGGCGTCCAGCTGAATGCCCGCGCCGACAGCCGTTTGCAAATATTCTGTCCAGTTCAGCTCCGGCACCTGCTGCTGCAGCTCTGGCAGCGTCAGCTTGCGATAAATGGCGCTCGTATCGTGGCGATCGGCCTCCGCCAGCGACACATTCACCAGCTCCGTCTCGAACTGGATCACCTGCAGCAGCTCGTCGGCTGCCGTCGCCGGATCAGCGCCCAGCAGCATCGAGATCTGTGTCATATACTTGTGATATGCCTGGCGATCGTTCTCGCTGCTCGGCTTCAGGTAATAGTCGCGCGAGGGCAGCGCATACTGCAGCTGATCCATCTGGATGATGTTCACCGAGCTGTTCTTATCGTCGGCGCCCACATATAGCTCGATGAGCACCGATTCGCTATAGTTGAAGCGCAGCTGACCCATCACCTGTTCCACGCTCAAGTTCGCGGGCGGCTGCCAGTTGCGCTCGATCACGGGCCAACCGCCCAGAGAGCGCAACACCTGCTTAAGACGATCAACGCCAATCTTGCGTATCTGAGCTGTGAGAAAGAGAAAGAGGCATTACGATTAGATACCCTGGAAAATACAATTGGCATGCGCTGCTCTGACATCTATTCGCACTGCTTGCAGCTATAATAACTTCTACAAGTTATCGATATTTATCGATAGCATTAAAGTTGAGGAATGTTATTTCAAATTTGTATCTTTTTAGTTATTAATAGAGCCATTTTATATATATATATATATATATATATATATATCAATTGTGTCATATGCTCTTAAGATATGTACTTATATTTGTTCGATAACGCATTAGCTTGCCCGTTATCGATATCGTTTATGATAGATAAGCTTGAAATTCAAAGTTACATATATTGCACTTCACATATATATACTTTAAATGCTAACTAGTATAATCGATAATTATCGATAACGAATATGTTTCACTATTATCGATTAAAACGCTAATGAACTGGTTTATTAAATATGAGCCTATGTTCCATTATATTTGATAATCGATAAGCAACGAGAACGAGTAATTTCAAAAGTTATCGATCGATTATCGATTAGTCATTTGTGAGTATCGATAATTATCGATTACAAATTAGTTAATATATGCGAAGAAGTATTTCAACGTGACAAGTCTAACCTGGCTATCGATATTTATCGGTTCTTGTTGTTAGATAATAGTTAAGGCTTAGTAATATCTACTCACGCAGATCCATGCAGCTCTTGAAGAATGCCTTCGCCTTGATCGTAGCCGCATTGTCGTGTTCATCGATCGGCTCCTCCAGGACGCCGCGTAAGACCAGCTGCTGCTGATCGGAGAGCACCTGCATTGTTGATTTCAATCTGAATTCAGAGTCGTCCGGTCAATCGGTTACAGGTGATAACTTACCTCAAAGGTGCTGATCGAGCTGCGATCCTCTGGTATTGGATGCATCTTATTCCATGTGCCGCACGCAAATTGAAAGAAATCTTCACACGGATCGGCCGTTAGGTCCATGGCGGACAGCAGCGAAGCAGCTGCCAAGGCAAAAACAATCGTAAATCAAGCCGAAAGTCTGGGAAATAGTTCAGCTGTGCGGGCTATTGAAATTCCTGGCCATAATTCATGTACGCTTCGATCATAAAACGACGTCGAATGGAGCTAATTGAATGCGCAACTTTTATCTAAGCCCCAATCAGCGCCTGCTAATACCCTGTAGTCGTAGTAAAGCGGGCATGCCATACACACTTTCATTGACTAAAGAGAGAGAGAGACAGAGGCAGGCAGAGCGGCAGAACGGCATACTTTAATGCATAAAGCTGTATTTACAGGGTATCATGCCAGTCGCCTTGCTCAATTGATGCACTCTCATTTGCGTGTGACAACAATTAGCGCCCATAATTTTAGCCTTTGTCTTTGACTTTGAGCCAAAAACTTTGTTCTGCGTTGCTCGACAAGGGTTAAAGGAGATAAGCCATAAATCAAACATATTGAAAACTTTGTCAGCTTGGCGAGAATAATTAAGAATTGGCTGTGAGCCAGGTGAAGGCGTTGCGCTTTCAACAACTGCTCAACTATTAAATACCCTGCGCCTGAAAAGGCTGCTGCTGCTCAACTCTGCTGCTAAGTTCCTTCTATAGCTTTTAGTCTTATTTTATTAAGCTTTTGAACTGGTTGCCCTCTTAGCTTAACGCAGTTCTCTTGGCCTGCCACTAGATTTGGGCTATAAAATATCATCGATAGAGACTTGCAAAGCTTCGATTAAGCCAATTGCCTTTAAGACTTTCCCCTTTCATGCACAATGAAATACGAGACTTGGAGCTCGAAGGGGGCTTAGCCAGATCTCTGCATATTGGAGAGTTGGCAAAAAGGAAAACTGCCAAAATTTAAGCTGGCTGCAATTTCAAGGTGCCAAGCTTCAGGTGGGAGCAGGAGCATCGATATGGCCTGCCTTAAGACTTGCAGCGATTGGTTATCAAGCGGCATTTATAAGGCTTAAACGATTTGATTTTGATACCAGAAATGCAGCAATTGAGCCAAGTCTTATGGGTGGCTTTTTTCATTGGCTTTGGCTGAAAGCCAATATGCCCACTTTGGGCACTTGCTGCGCGAGTGCTGCTGCGTGCATGACGCACATTTGCTGGCCAACACGTTCAAGACTGAAGCAACTTCTTTGATAGTAGTAGCTGTCTCCCTCCCTCTCTCTCTCTCTCTCTCTCTCTCTCTCTCTCTCTCTCTCCTTCTGTGCCGCTCTTGGCTCTTGGCTTTATCTGTCAGCTAAAAGCTTAAGTTGGCATCAAAATTTTGTGGTTACGCCTGTTGCGTATTGGCCATAAAAACAAATGCATATAATTAATGGCAGAGCGGTAGAGGCGGAGTGCTGTTGCCACATTTAGTGGCAAATGAGCTGTGGCACTGGCGACCAGACGAAGACGAAGCGAATGTGCTTGGTGCTACATTAACTATTCTAAGACGATTATGCATTTGTTATGCATGCATGCGATGTGGCATGTGGCATGTGGCATGTGGCAAGCGGCATGCCAACGAGCACCAAATGTCACATTCCCAGCAATGGCCCATAAAAAGGTCGTTAAACGTTGCTGTCTTCGACAACTTGTCAGTTGGCGATGCAACCACTCGAACCGCTCGAACCGCTCGAACTGCCACTCAAAGCACTTGAACCACTTCACTGCGTGCTGCGCCTTCTGCGCCGCCTTCTCATATATATTATCCGCACTTAGCCACAATAATTGCTAATTAATAATTGAGAGACGCATTGAATGGCAGCATTTCAACAGGGAACATCAAGCTGCCCCACCCCCGCGCTGTCACCTGTTCGCTCACCTGTTCGCACGCATTCCTGTGTCATGCAGATGTTGTTGTTGTCTCCATCCAGGTTAAAGCTGCCATCGCCTGTAATTAGAGAACATTCAAGCTGAGTTTACTGCGACTTGACACACACACACACACCTGCACACACCTGCACACACACACACACACTTAGACACTCACTCGCCTCGATTTAAAAGCCACTCAAGTAAATTAAATTTGAATTTCTCATTTAAAAGGATTTTGCACTGGCAAATTGAAGCAGCAAGTGAAAGCCAAGTGCAAGGGAACGACTGCTGCATACCCTAGGAAAATTGTCAGTTGATTGAATGATTGACTGATTGACTGACTAAATGTGTGATTGCTGTGGCATGAATAGCTTAGAGTATCGTAAAATTATGATTTAAGAGGAACACAAAAAAATGTCGACTAATTGATACCCTATAAAAAGTTTTAACTAACAAAATTGACTCAATTGACTCAATAGACTTAAAGATATATCAGTAAAAGTTTCATAGAGCAATAAATTGACAACTAGTAAATACCCTATAAAAAAGTTATAAGTAAATTAAATGATTGATTGACTGATTGATTGATGTTGCTTGCAAAAATAACTGAAGTATAGCAGCTGCAACGAACAGCAAATACCTGTGCATGACTATCTGACTAATTGATTGATTGATTAAGGCTGCATGCTCTTTGAATGATTGTTCGACTGATTGATGTTGATGTATTTGTTGACATATGTCCATAAATGAAACAAAATATAATTAAAAAACTAGATAAACAGTGAAACACGCTGTGAAAAACTTATATGCACTGTTTTGCTATTGGTCTGAATGATTGATTGATTGATGAGCTACTAATTCAGCAGAGGCTAATGAGTAAAAGCTCCAAATATAGCCAAAAGTTGTCTTTGATGTAGCATTAACAATAGAATCGACTAATGAATTAACTGATTAAGTGATTGATTGATTGACTGACTGTTTGATTGATGAGCAATGCACAATCGAATAGCTAAATAGTTTGGGACCATTTCAAATGTGTCTCGCTGAACACAGCTTGACAAATTCGAAATGGAATCGAATGGAATTGATTGATTGATTGATGCCCTTTGGCACTTCATCGTCCTTGCGGACTTACTTTATACATGCAGTTTTAATTCTCTAATTTTGCTAGCCTCGATTATTGGTAGCTATACCAATGCTCCCCCCCCTCTCTCTCTCTCTCTCTTTTGTAGCTGTGTCAACATTTTGATCGATAACTCATTGATTGACGCCTGGACACACGGCACATGTTGCATGTTCCATTTAATTGATGGCGCAATTATAAAGCCCAACTACTGGACGACCAAATGTCTGGCTCTTTGCTCAATTGTAACACTTATTTCATATGCCTGCCTTAGCTTGCTCATGATTTGTCCTAGCTGCTGACTAGGTTTCCTTTAGCGGTGCCTTTGTAACTCCTTGCTCAATTGTCGTCCTTACTTGGCCTCTGCTAATGTGTGCTTTAGAGGCAACTTTCTGTGCGTGTAGTTCTGACTGAGCTTCAAGTGGCCTTACCTAGCCGTAGCTCGCTTTACGCCTCAGCTATAGCTTGTCTTAGCTTTGGCTTTGGTTTCATTCTAACTCTTTCCCTGAGTGTACTCTGCCCTCATTCTGAGGTTTTTCTACCTCTCACACACAGCCTTTCTTGGCTGCTTTCACTGTACACCTCACTCATAGCTCGCCTTGCCTTCTGGCAACGTAAACTTCCGACCTGTAATCAAATTTGTTAAGGCTAATTGATAGCTGTCAACGTCTGGAAACCAGGACCAGGACTAGGACTAGGACTAGGACGAGTAGTAACTGAAATACACGAATGTGAATCTCCCAAATTGCGTTACAGTTCAGGTTGTATTTACAGTTTGACATATCTATATATAGACTGTAGAATCTCATAACAATCAATTACTTCCAGCAACAATAAGCGCACCTGGAGCCTGGCAAGCGGAGCCTTCGCCTGGCTGCAAAAGGGCAAAACTCTGCGCTCGGCCCAACTGCCATCAAGTATTTATAGAATTACTGTTTATTTTTATCAAAAAAGTATAATAAGTGTGTGTGTGTGTGTGTGTGTGTGTGTGTGGGTGTGGGTGTGAGTTAGGCTTTGATGCTGGTCAAAGTTAAAAAAAATCGAAAAAGATGAATGAAAATTTTTGTTATTTTGGCGCTAAAACGCACGTTTTACAACACACACATACATGTGTGTGTGTGTGTGTGTGTGTGTGTGTGTGTGGGCATGTCATTCAATTAGGGCGCACAAGCAGGACACACACACACACACACATAGAGCCAGAAATCGATTACAAGAAATTCATAGGCGAATTGATTGGTTTTTCCAAAATGAAAATACATTGAGCGAGTGTTGCTTAATGCTCTAGATAAAGCGACCGCGCGGCGAGGCGGGGGCGCTGCCAGGCGTGGGCGGGGTCCATTGGTCTATAGGACACACGGCTGCTCAAGCACTGCCAAGAAATGCGGATCGTATGTAATTTTTTTTAAACAGAAAATGCTTTAGCCACAAATGCCAAGCAGTTGGTGTCAATGTTGTTGTCGTTGTCGTTGTTATTGTTGTTGCTGTTGTTGTCGTTGTTGTTGCCTGTTGTTTGACATATTTTGTAATTGAATTTCGAAACGCGCGCGGAAATGAAAGGCGCCTACAGCAAACAGGGCAAAGGCACACAGAGCGAAAGGGCAAGAGGGTGGCGGCGTGTAGGGAATGGGGGATGTTAGCTGTGATAGCTGCTTGCTTGGGCTTTGGGTGGTTCGATGGTTGGGTGGCTACAGCTGCTGCTGCTGGTGCTGGCATTTGCAACCACAGCCAAAGCCCCAAACTCCAAATGGCAGCCTGTTGCTGCCTTTTGCCTGTTGCCTGTTGCCTGTTGCTGCGTCCTGTTGAAAGGAAATTGAGTTTTTCATTGCCTTGCAAGGGGCATTTGCCATTTGTGATGAAGCTGGGCGCTGAGAGGCAGATAGCATATATATATATATATATATATATATATATATATATATGATATATATATATATATATATATATATATATATATATATATATATTTATATATATGTGAGCTTGGCGTCTTCTCTGCTTGCTCTGTAAAACCTGCTAAAAATTGGCCAAACTCTCTTCAGCCTAGTCGTTCTCTATCGTACACCTGTCTGCCTTATCTTAAGCTCTCTATACCTGGCATACTATTTGATAGAGCTAAGCTATATTCTATCTTATATATGCAGCATTTCATAAGAACTATCAGTAGTATCAGTAGTTCTATATACTAATATATTATATCTTCTGTATAACCTCTATAACCACTATACCATTCGTTTCCTATATATATACTTTTTCATATATCATTCTATATATCTTAAATATATTTATATGCTTTCTCCTGATCACAATTTGTCTCTTAAGCGCCTAAATAACTACTATTTGATTTGTTCTATATATGTAGTATATATTTATATTTATATTTATATTTATATTTATATTTATATTTATATTTATATTTATATTTATATTTATATTTATATTTATATTTATATTTATATTTATATTTATATTTATATTTATATTTATATTTATATTTATATTTATATTTATATTTATATTTATATTTATATTTATATTTATATTTATATTTATATTTATATTTATATTTATATTTATATTTATATTTATATTTATATTTATATTTATATTTATATTTATATTTATATTTATATTTATATTTATATTTATATTTATATTTATATTTATATTTATATTTATATTTATATTTATATTTATATTTATATTTATATTTATATTTATATTTATATTTATATTTATATTTATATTTATATTTATATTTATATTTATATTTATATTTATATTTATATTTATATTTATATTTATATTTATATTTATATTTATACCTTCTCTGTTATATATATAAAATTATGTGAGTTATATATTCTATACAGAATATGTAATCCTTACGCCCTCCCCGACATATCTTCTATATAACAGTAGCAGATAACCTATATAGCTAGCTCTACCCAGGATCTGAGTTAGGGTATTCCGACTTCGTCGTATGCCTTCATTAGTCTATCTCCCTCTCCCTTTGTCTTGGCTTATTCACATTTAGAGTCTTGTGCCGATTCGCTAAACGCTCGACGCTGTCAACGGATGCGCCGTTGATTGCCTGGTGACCCAGTTTGGATCGAGGCGAACTGTTCATTTCGTTTTGGCTCACCTGCATCCTGTGGCCCGTTGCGCTGATAGAGCTGGCATTGCTGATGGACGCTGGCAAAGTAAATGGCCAAAGCGCCGATGGCTGCGCCCAGCACTGTGAAGGCTATGGCCAGGATCAGCAGACGTCGCCGATGTTGCGCCTCCTTCAGCAGCAGCCAGTCGCTGGCAACAGCTGGAGTCGTAGCTGGAGCTGTAGTTGGGGCTGTTGCTCCAGCTGGAGCTGGCGCATTGCGTTGCAAGGCGCTGCCCACAGCGCCGCTGCCGTCGGGGCTGAGAAAAACCACAGTGGGTAATTTATGTTGCTGCTGTGGTTGCGGCAACTGTTGCTGTGCTGGCAACGGTTGCTGTTGTCCGAGCAGCGGCGAGACCGCAGTTGAGCTGAGCTCCTCGAGCGCGTTCGCCTGCAGATAGCCATTGTTCAGATTGGGCCGCTCGCCGGTTGGCTTTGTGGGCGCTTTGCCAGCGCTGGGCGTGGCCAACATATCGCACAGCCCTGCCCTGCCCTGCCCTGCCTGCCGACTGGCCTCTATCTCAGTGTCTGCCTTCTATCTGATTTACGATCGCAACTGATAATCGCCGTTTGATGAGCGACTCGTCGCACCTGTCCGCGGCGCGGCCTCTAATCCCGTCAAGGCTCACAGCAGCAGCTGCGATGTCGGCGGCACTAAAAAGAAACCCAAAAGACAGAAACACAAATAGTAAGAAGAAGAACAGTGCCACAGAGGAAAACCCCCAGCAAAGCGATTTGCTCACACGTCTCCCCAGGCAGGTGAAATATGCCCCAGCTCTGTCTATCAAACCAAATCAGTTTCGATGAGTAATACATTTTACAGGGTATCTGTGTGGGCAGTGGGAATGCCAGCATTTAGCACAGCAACAAGAAACTACAGTTCTACAGGGTATGCTTTAGTCGTGCATCCTTGCAAATGCAACAATTTACATAGCGAGCTGCTGTCTGCCATATTTACAATATAAATTAGGGTTTCATTTGTATTTTACAGGGTATCTGTGTTGCATGTCACACGACGTCTATTTACAGGGTATGTCCTGTCAGCTTAGCACAATATTGGCATGTCATAATCACATTTTTTTGCTAGCAAGAATTCCAGGACTTCACTTTTACAGGGTATCTAGCAGTCGGCGTACCCAGCTAGTCCCTACAAGGACTGTAAAGTTAGGCTTTTACCAAATATCTAGCGCCCCATTTTGAAGGCAGCACTTTAGAACCGCGCCAGCATAGCTCAGATTTTGAAACATGGAATTGAAACACAAATTATGCGGGAATGCCCCTATTTATCAGTTATGCTCCATGTGGATCGATGAACGTCGATCGATTGCGTCAGATCAATTCGAGTTACAACACGTGAACCATGCCAATTATCTGTGCTAAAAAATATATTAATATAATAATAGTGATTGTAAGACTTGAACTAGATTATGGGTAATACGTGGTCAGCTTTACGTAAGTGCAAAACAATCTCTATAAACTCTATACTTAAGTATCATCCATCAAATTTGAATGTGACACGCTGACTTCTCAACGACCTTCGCTAGTTTTTTAACCACAAATTTGTTAAATGTGCGTTTTAATGGCTAAAAGTGTTCGAAGTCGTGCTCGACTTTACATACCCTGCACTACTTCTATACTATATACTATATATCTATATATAGATGCATGTGTGTAATATATATCTATGCTTTATCGTGGCTTAGCTGGATTATATGTAGAGGCCAAATTAGATGTCTCTAACTCATATTGTGCAGATGGAGTTCAAGACTCTGCTATATAAATATATATACCTCGATCGGTATCAATAACAACTCAATTCACAAATAACATATGACTACAGAACATGTATACCAAATTTTTGATCACGTACTCATCGATACTCTTGAGTAAATCGAGTTTTAATATCGATATATATCGAGCTTACAGAAATCGAATGGAATTATTAAAAATGATTTCTGAGCATATCTTGTTTTAGTTAGCTCATGTCTATTGAGTGCTATCTATCTAGTAAGGCCCCCTATTTCTTGAGACACAATGAGCATATCAAAACCGGGACATAGTTTAGAAAATAATATAATTTAGATATATACAAAGATAAAGTGCTGGGTATATAGATAGATACAAATGTATATATTTATCTATACATGTTTTATCTAAGTATCAATTCATAATAATTATGGAAAATAATATGTATATATATATAATTGAAAAAAAAAAGATAAATATATAAAAGATATATAGATGGATAAGTTAATAAATATATAGGTGAAAGATGTACACATAAAAAGTAGATAAAACGATACATAGCAGACATGTCGATAGATAAATTGATACAAGACGTATGATAGATAGATAAATAAATTATTAGATATATATATAGATATATATATAAAGAAAGTTAGAGATACAGGTCATTGATATATAGTTAGATAATTTGACTGATAGACAAATGGACAGATAAAAGATATATTGATCGACAGATAGATGGACAGACAGCCAGACCGATAAACAGGTAGATAGATAGTTAGTTATATTGTCCGTTAGATAGCTATAAATAGATTGATTGATGGGCAGCTTTTAGGTTTAGGATCAGCTCAACTTTGAAGCTTTTCATGATTTATGGAAATGTCATAAATTACCATAAAAAGGTTTTTTTTAGCAACAATTTGAAGACTTTAACAGCTTCTTAATGCTGACTGAATAAATTCATTTTTTTCTTTTCTTTTCTATTTTTCTACTATTTTTTTCTTGCTCTGGTCAACGCGGCTTATGTGTAATATAATAAAAAACTTTAAAGAGCATTAATATGTTAATGAAACTTGATCCAGATGCTTAGAGACAATAAAGCTAAACTGGATAGATTAGCTCATTGGACAAGATTATAAAAACAACGATTTTTCGCATATGCTCTAATAGCTATATACTCCAGATATATAAATATATATGAATATCTATATATATGTTTGCTAAACAGCTGTTCGATGTGCGATCAGGGCCAACACGTTTATATACAATATATAGATATACATATATATGTTTATATATATGTGTATATATATATATATGTATATAGTATTTACGAGTGTTTAATTGAGATTTGATTTCATGTGATTTTTTTTTTTTTTTTTTGCAAACTAGTTCTGCGTGGACCGCAGCTGCGCAGCCAAGCCTTAGGCTTTTGGAGGCTGGCAGGCGCGTTAATTTGATCTCGTGATGCTACTCATCTAAATACTAAGCACATTATACTAAAAAAAAAACACACACACACTTACAACTTGGTTGGCAACACAATAAAAAAAATTGTGTTACAAAAAAAATATATAAAAAAATTTAATTAATTTGCATTTTGCATTGTAGAACAAGTTAATTTACATTTGTTTACTTTTTCTTTAGAATACTTTTATTGCATTTGCAATTGTTTGCTGGGTAGCCAATTGGACAGTTCGAGTTTGTTGTGATTGGCCAGTTTGAACAACAGTTACATTTGGTTGCGCGCTCTCTCGGCCGCTAGTTCACTTTTTATATGGCTTGCGTGCTGCCAAACCGCGCGAGGCAACTTCTCGTTACGTACTGAACGCTGCGAGCTGTCCTTTGCTTTTAAACAGGCGGCCGCCAGCGGCAGCGACGCCAGCGCACACGGTTCGACGCGCGCTAACGGCAAAAACACACACACACACCCACAGGCACACGCAATAAGCGAGCACAAAACAAAATGAAAGCCATTTAACAGCCGGCCGCATGAAAAGCTCCCTATTGCTAACACAAGGAAGTGCAGGCACAGCACACACGCACGCACTTACACGCACTCGCGCACGCACACGCATGCAAGCATATACTTCGCGCTTGCTTTGACAAGTCTTTAAACTATTTCGGCACGTTTCACACACACACGCAGACTGTAAAACTGTGAGACTGTGAGACTGTGAGCCTGTGGCAGCCTGCCTGTCGCTACGATTAGTTGCTTAGAGAACGGGACAAAGGGAACAACAACAAAATGGAATGCGCCATTTATGACGTTCTATCATTCCATCATTTCACACTGGCATTATCGCTGCGTGATCAACGTATCATTTTCATTTTGTTTCTTTTACGTTTCTTTTTTTTTCAACATTTTTCGTGTTGTCCACTGACCAAGCAAAAAGGGCAATAACAAAATTAATTTACCGCTTGCTGGCGATAAGCGATATATGAAAAAATAAACACATGTATTTCGGCACAAATTAATCATACTCAAGAACTCGTATTAGTAAATACTTGAAATGTTACGGACCTTTGATTTGAGGTTCTTAAACATTTTTCTGATATGTTTTTTTGATATGCCAAAAAGTTAATTGAAAAATAAAGCTTAGGAAATTTTCTACATAAACAAGCTTAAGGCGATTATCTTAAATAATGAACTCTTTTATTATAGATTTAATCTGGCCATCAGTGCTGCCAGACTGTTACAGTTTTGAGTCTCGTTAAGGCGACGTTAACTATTTGAAAATTCATATTGCTAATGTCTGGCAACGCCAGACGGCACAGCTTAGGGCGTTAAAATTAATGACAGCTCGTGTCACGACACGTGGTCGCACGCTCCGCCCTAAGCCTGGCTTCTAAGCCAATGACTTAAGATATTGCCACCGTTATCAAAAGACAACGACAAAGACCACGACGGTGGTGATAAGGGGGGCTTCGTCTAATAACATTAATGCCGTGCATAAACAACTGTCATTTATCGATCAGCGCTTTGCTCAGCGCAGCGCAATTTAAGCTGCTTGACGCCTAACGGCATACGCACAGTCAGCGCTAACAGCCAACAGGTGGCGTGCCACGGCGCACTAAAAGACCGAAAAATTCTTTTGCCATTGCGTGCGAATAACTAACAAATTGTGTATGAAAATAACGTTTATATCTAGCTGGTAGGAGCCGAGGGGTGCGGTGAGGTAGCTGTGTGTGGAGGTGGAGCACTAAGTAGCCGTCTATAACCGTTAGCTAAGCATTACCTTTGATTAGTTTTTGGCGCTATAAACCAGCAGCCCGCGCGGCGGCGCATTTTCCGGCGCCATATGCTAGGCAAGAACGAAAATGAAAACAGTAAAAGCCGAAAAAAAAGTCGAGCACAATTAATTCAACAAAAGCTCTTTTTCACAGCTTGCAATATTCAATTGTCTATTTTATAGTTATTCAATTATTTGGTTTTTATTTTATTAATATTATTTATTTGACAATGTTTATCCGTCACTTTGCGCGACTAAAACTCGACTAAGAACTACAAAATTTCTGCCGTTGCCAAGCCAAATGCCGAAAAACCGCCAGGCCACGCCTCCAAGTTATGGCCAGGCTGAAGCTTTTTAACCCTAACCCACAAAAAAAGATAACAATTTGAAAAGCTTTCGCACACTTGTTGAGCATCCCGAACTTTACTTAAGAAACTAAATTTGCAATAATGAAAAATAACAACAACCAAATTAATTAACGTACATATGTATAATTACTTAATAAATATAATGTTGTTTGGGTTGTTCGATTAGCTCAATAGAGATCCGGTGTCAAACACATCTGTGGAATGGAAGCTGCAAGAGGCAAGAAAAAGAATACAGAATACAATTAGTTTGTTTACAAGAAATTCAATTTTAAACTTTCATTTAAGATTAATAATCAAATATGTAAATCAGAATTTGATTTATAAAAACACTCGTTACTTATGGATTTGACTGCTTCGCTTATGGCTTGAATTGCTTCGTTTATATACCATTTATAAATGATTTATGCAACTCACCTCGCTGTAGCGCCACGTACCACACAAAATACTATAAAGCGTTCCATCTGCAAGATCGATAAATATCGGTGGACATTAGTATAACGTATAAGATGTAGTTCGCATAAGCACGGATCGATAATATTACAGGTTTTCAATACATATTTCCAGATACATAAAACAAGTCAAGCTATATACGGATAAGTGATAAATGTATTATCGATCACACAACAAATCGATATATATCCAAAAACGTGGAACCTATTTTGATATGTTAGCGTTTGTATAACACAGATGGACAAGGAATATCTATATATATGCATATACATATTTTGACAAGCGTAACATACAAATCTATAGGAATATATCATAGTAAACAAAAAGCAATATAAATATACGTATTGGTCGGTAACCGATAAGTCGATAGGGTTTTCCCAGACCTACCATCATGATTAAGTTATTATATTTGCTGGAAAAGCGCACAGTGCGCAGCACCTGCATGAAAAACTTGTGTATCTCGCTGCCGATGCCCACATGCCAGTGCGGATGTGCGAGACGATTCTCACACGTGTTGATGATCAGTGCAAAGCTGCGCAACAGCGCAAACATGTCCGCCTCACAGCCATCGACTATCAAACGCATCCAGTCCACGCGCTTCACCATGTCGAAGGCGAGTGTTATCTGAAATCGGTAATAATTAGCATTGGAATATATATATGTATATATATATAGGCATATGGAAGTGGGCATTACTATATCTCCGTGCAGTCTGGGCAGTTCAAGCCCCGAGATTTTGGCAAAGGTGGCCAGCAGGATGGTCATGGCAATTTGGCGATTAATATCACTGTCGGCGATGAGCAGGACTAGCGCGCTGTGCATGTCGATAACACGTTGCATGCGCTCCTTGCCAACGCCAATGATCAGTCGATCGCACAAGCTAATGCCAACATACTCAGCATATTCGGGCTGCAGCTGCGCGGCCAAAGCGCTGACAGCCTGCAGCAGTTGGCAGCGTTTGCCCTGGCAATGTGTGTCCAACTGTTCGTAGCTCTGCATCTCGATTGCCAAGTGATATAGATCCAATAGCTCTTCCAGCTGCACCTCCTCCAAGGCGTCAATGGACCTTACCAATTGCCTTAAATGCTGAAATGATGCGATGGCATTAGCTAGGAATTTGTCAGGCAGTCAAGACTCACCTGTGCATTGCTCTGGCTGGCAACAATCAACGACGCCGGCAGAATGTGCTTGAGCGTGGAGTTTAACAGGAACTGCTCTAGCTGCTGCTGCGTGTAGCCCTTGGCGGTTGGCTCCAACGGCTCTGTTCCTGGCTTAGCCAGTTCCATGCACAAAGTCTTCAGCAATTTGTATCGCTCCATTGACTCGTGTCCTATATCCAAGTTGTTATTGTTATTATTATTATTATTATAGTTGTTGTTGTTGTTGTTATTGTTATTGTTATTATTGTTTATTATTATTATTATTATTATTATTATTATTATTATTATAGTTGCTGTTGTTGTTAGTTATCTGATTTGTTTGGCTGCTTTTCACATTTCGTTTGTTCGGCCTTTTGGCCACTTCTTTCTTTTTCTTTGGCAATTTAACTTTTGCCGGTTGAGCTGAGATCCTTGACGTGCTTGGATCCTCGTTCTGCTCGGGCGCTGCATTGATTAGCTCGTCCAATGCAATTTTCCTTTTCTCCTTGATTTGGGCTCGAGTCGTGGAACGCAGTGTTTTGGCGGGAAGCATTGGCTGCTTAACGACAGGTACTGTAAAGTTCAAAAACTTTGTGAACTTTTGTCTACTCTAAAAAAATTATGTTTGTACTAACCCATTTTGTTGAGATTTCATTGAATGTAATTCAGCAGTTTATAAATATAGGCGAAAATCACAACGCCGTTGTTTCGATGTGCCATTGAAAACGATCACATTGTATCGAATAATCGAATGTACATGTAGAGCGTTGTCAGACTGCTCACAGGGTGTCAACTGGCTACGCAAGCGATTGCACATGTGTGCGTGCGTGCCTTTGTGTGTGTGCGTTTGAGTGTGTGCGTCTGTATGAGTTTGTTTGTCTTTGAGCTGAATCAGCATGGCATAGTATATACAATTGTAGCTTCTCTTTTAATAGCATATTCATTTGTATTTAGCCCGCTTGGCTAACACGTTCAACGTTTGTGCGTGTGTAGTTTATTTTCCTCATTTACATCAATGTTTTACGTTTTGTAACTAGTTAAGATATAACTTTTAACTCTTATATTTAACTGACAAGTTTTCCTTTCCCAATAAACGAAACGGGGAAAAATGCTTCATTTATACATTTGGCTAATACCTTCGCTTCTATTTATAATACCGCAACTGACAACAGCTGATGAGGCTGGCTGCAACTCTTTGGAACGTCATGAAATCGAGCGCCGTCTATCAACCAAGACGCCATACCGCGCCATTGCCAATTACAACGAAACGGCGCCGTTTTACGATGGTATGCTGTTTTGTTATTGTTTTCAAGATATTAGCTAAAATGAAGAAACAGCAGAATGGAAAAAACAGCTGTTTGCTTACTTCATTGCACACGCTCATTCGATACATTTTATTTCAAAAGGTTGCCACCCGACGCGAATTTGGGCTATTATACGACATGGCACGCGCAATCCCAGCAAATCAGTTATATTGCAAGCTAAAGGACGTCTGGTCGAAATACAAACTCAACTCTTGGCCCAATCTGACTCTAATTTATGTGCTGATGAATTCAAGCAACTGCGTCGCTGGAGCTGGGCCCACATCGAGCCGGACGATGAGAAATTCTTGGTCGCCGAGGGTGAAGATGAACTAATTGAGCTCGCTGAACGCTTTCAGTTGCGTTTTCCCAAACTCTTGCCCGATCTATATAATCCAGAATGGTACTATATGAAGTATACAGCCACACAGCGTACGCTTAAGAGTGCGCAGAGCTTTGCAACTGGATTGTTTGGACGACATCGCATACATGCCATCAGCTATCCAGAGCCTTTGCATCGAGATCCTGTGTTGCGGGTAAGTTATTATTATTTTTTTTTTATATATTTTGAGTTTTGTATTTTAAATATATATCGAATATAAAAGAGAACAAGAGAGAATAGACTCAAAAGTTGATCTTTGCTTGACAGTTGAACAAATGATTAACTTAAATGCTTTTAATTCGAAAAAGTGATCTAAGAAATGAAAATAAAATTTAAGTGAAATCTTCGAAAAGTGTCGGATCTTAAAGAAATAGTAAAGAAAAGTAAAGAAAAATATATATAGTGTGCCCGATCAACAGTATAAATCTTGCAAGCTAATTATTAATTTGCATTATTCAAACTTGGCGCCAAAGAAACCCCGATATGGCATCACTGAGGATGAAATGGTGGAGGGGACCATAAAAATGAATGCGCTCACGCATCCGCAAATACGCGCGCGCACACATACACACCTATATACATATATATATATATATATATATATGCATATGTATACATACGAACACATATATATATACGAACACATGCACATAGAAAGCCAGAAAATCCGTAAATCTAGTTAGTACTGTGACGTTCTGCGCGTGCATATTATTTTTCTGTACGGTTTAACACTTAAAAGCATTGTTTACATTTTGTTTTTTTTTTTTACACAATTGCTTGCAAATGTTGTGGACAAGCAGAGACACCGATGCGATAAGATAATCGCCCGTAGGCCCATATTATATGCACACTTACAGAACTGATCGAAAAAAAAAGAAAAAAAAACGACGTTGTCGATTTTGAGGAAAGTGCGACTGCAAAAAAATTTTGTTTGGGGTTATGTGCACTGGTCGTTGTCGACGTAGTTGTCGTCGTCGTTGTTGTTGTTGTTGTTGCTGTGCATGTCCTGTGCAAATATAAATTTAAAATCTTATGTAGAGCAAACTAATAGCAACAACAACAACAACAAATAGCCATAAGCAGTGAAAGAAGAAGAGGAACGAGAAGGAAAAGGAATTGCCAAGTGCAACAAGCGCAGCAATAAATCGTAAATATACAAACACGCAGACAGTTAAATATACATAATATATTATATTATACATATATATATATATACATATATATAGAAAGATGCCGCTGCAGGTGCCAATGTCTGGCAGAGACCGTAGCAGCAGCAGCGGCAGCACAACAACAACAACAACAATCAGCCGCACCAGCAACAGCAACATGAGCAGCGATCCCAAATGCCTAGACGGGCTGCGTAATATAAAAGAATTAAAAAGTCAGCGCATGCAAGAACAGCAACAACAGCAGCCACAGCAGCCGCCGTCGCCGCAGCAGCAACAAAAGCAACAGCAACAGCAACAGCAACAACAACATCATTCTCTACTCAAAGAATATTTTAAATATATCCATAATGGGGAGCTAAAGGAACGCCGCCAATTGGAGGACAAGGAATGCCCATTGAGCTTTACGGCCATGCGTCACGTCGAATCGATTAAGCAATGGAAGTTCGAGGCGCTGCCTTGGCGTATTAGGGAGCGCATGAAAACGGCCAGTGTTGCCTTGGTGCTGTGCCTCAACATTGGCGTCGATCCGCCGGATGTGGTCAAAATCCAGCCCTGCTCGCGCCTCGAATGTTGGATCGATCCCAGCTCGGTGTCGGCACCAAAGGCCATGGAGCTAATCGGCAGCAATTTGCAAATGCAATACGAACGCTGGCAGCCGCGTGCACGATATAAAAAATGCCACGATCCCACCGTGGAGGACGTCAAGAAGCTGTGCACCTCGCTGCGGCGCAACGCCAAAGGCGAACGCATACTCTTCCATTACAATGGACACGGTGTACCCAAGCCGACCGCCAATGGCGAAATCTGGGTCTTCAACAAGACATTCACACAGTATATACCGCTGAGCATATTCGAGCTAATCAATTGGATGGCCGCACCCTCGATATATGTGTACGACTGCTCCAATGCCGGCATCATCATCAACTCGTTTCAGCCCTTTGCCGAGCAGCACGAGCATGAGCTGGAGAAGGCCCTGGCCGCCGGCACACAGCCGGCTGGCCAACTGGTCAGCTACAAGAACTGCATACACTTGGCGGCCTGTGCGGCCAATGAGATATTGCCAATGAATGCCCAGCTGCCGGCGGATCTGTTTACCAGTTGCCTAACCACGCCCATCAACATCGCCCTCAAGTGGTACGCGATGCAGGAGAAACTGGGCATGGTGCCGCGCATACAGAGCGAACTGATCGACAAGATACCGGGCAAGGTGAACGATCGCCGCACCATGATGGGCGAACTGAATTGGATATTCACAGCGATAACGGACACGATTGCCTGGAACACGCTGCCACGCGAGCTGTTCCAGCGGCTCTTTCGCCAGGATCTGCTGGTGGCGAGTCTCTTCCGCAATTTCCTGTTGGCTGAGCGCATTCTGCGCAGCCACGACTGCACGCCGGTCTCGCTGCCCGCTCTGCCGCCGTGTCATCGGCACGCCATGTGGAAGGCCTGGGACTTGGTGGTCGACTTGGCGTTGCAACAGCTGCCGGATATACTCGAGCAGCAGGCGGCCTACCGCCAGTTGCCGTTCTTCGAGCATCAGTTGACCGCGTTCCAGGTGTGGCTCGACAGCGAATCGGAGTCCCGGACGCCGCCCGAGCAGCTGCCGATTGTGCTGCAGGTGCTGTTGTCGCAGGTGCATCGATTGCGTGCCCTCGAGTTGCTGGCGCGCTTTCTCGACCTGGGTCCATGGGCCGTCAACTTGGCCCTGGGCGTCGGCATCTTTCCCTATGTGCTGAAATTGCTGCAGAGCTCCACGCGCGAGCTGCGACCGGTGCTGGTCTTCATCTGGGCCAAGATACTCGCCGTCGATCCCAGCTGCCAGGTGGACTTGGTCAAGGAATACAAGTACTTCCTCACCGTGCTGCAGGACAACAGCGTTAGCAAGCAGCATCGCACGCTGTCCGCCTTTGTGCTGGCCTCGATTGTCCACAACTTCCTGCTGGGCCAGACGAGCGCGCTGCAGGGACCCCTGCTCTCCATCTGCCTGGAACAGCTGAACGACAGCAGCTGGCTACTGCGCCAGTGGCTGGCCATATGCCTGGGCATGCTCTGGCAGAACTTTGAGAAGGCCCGTTGGTCGGGCGCCCGCGACTTGGCGCACGAGAAACTCTATGTGCTGCTCCGTGATCCCATACCGGAGGTGCGAGCCGCTGCCGTGTTCGCCCTGGGCACCTTCATCAGCTCCGTGACCGATCGCAGCGAGGGTCAAGCGAACAATATTGATCGCATCATAGCCATAACGCTGCTGGAGACGGTGGGCGAGGATATGTCGCCGCTGGTGCGGCTCGAGCTGGCGGCAGCGCTGCAATGGATGGTGCTGCTCTTCGAGTCGCAGTTCGTCACGGTCTACATGGCGGAGAGTATGAACAGCCACAGCTCGGCTCTGGTTTCGTGCGGCGGTGAGCGCAGCGCCAGCATCACTCATGGCATGCCCAATGCTCCGCCCGCCAGCTATGCCCAGTACACGCACAGCCTGGAGCGGCATGCCCATGCCACCATCAGGCGTGGCGTTAGCTCCAGCTCCATTTCGAACATGGCCAGCTCCAGTTCGATGTCCGGCAATTCCGTGGGCAGCGCCAGCGGCAGTGGAGGCGTCGGCGGCGGCGTCGCTGGCAACTGCAGCAGCAACTCGGGCACAAATGCGATACCCTTTCAATATATCTTCACCAAGCTCTGGCAGGGCATCTACAATCTGGGCCAGGATCCGTTTCCCACAGTCGCCGCAACAGCCCAGAAGATCATAACGCACGTGAGCGATGCGGCGCTGTGCTTGATCACCGCCAAGGAGGCGACGAATGCCACAGCTGCCGCTGGCATTGGCGGCACCTCCGGTGGACGAGATCAGCAGAAGCTGAATAGCAGCATCCTGAGCGTCAGCCTGCCGCCCAGTCCCAATACGCGCTGCAATTATCTGAGCGCCAGTGGTGAGTCGCCGCCGGTGGGCGGAGCAGCTGTGACTGTGGCAGTGGCAGCAGCGGCGGCAGCGGTAGCGGCTTCGTCCGGCAACAATCGCTGGTCGCAGAAGCCGCGTCTCTCCGGCAGCAACGAGGCGCAGCAGCGCAAGCTGCGCACCACCTCGATGAGCGACGAAACCGATGGCGGCGCCCCAACGGGCTCGACAGCTGCCACAGCCGCGAGCTCCGCTGTGCTGGGCCTGGTGGCGGCCGATGGCAACAATTCGGCGCGCAGCAGCGGCAGCGAGACGAACCACTATGCCGATGCGAGCAGCGCCAAGACGCAGCAGCTGCAGCCGATCGTGCAGACACAGTTCATACCTTGGGCCATTTCGTACTTTACGCGTCCGGGCAAACAGCGCTACAGCAGCGCCGAGAGCGGCACCGAGGAGGAGGAGGGTCAGCAGCGCTGGCCCGTCGATCGCAATTCGGCGGAGCTGCGCACACGCGAGTATCGCTATCAGCGCAACGAGCAGATTCGTCGCACGGCGCGCCGCGAGCAGCAGGAGCAGCGCGTCCAGCGACTCGACGCGTTCAGCTTTGTGCGCAAGACGCAGTGCACGCCGTCGCTAGTGAAGCTACTGCCGTATGAGCAGCAGATTGCCGTCGCCTACAAGGAGAAGGTGCTGGTCTATGACTTCGTGCGCAATCTGGTCCACAGCTATGTGACGGAGGCAGTGCCCGATGGCGGCGGCGCTCAGTCCGTGGGCAGCAGCACCAACAGCAGCGGCGCTGTTGTCATCGGCGGCGGCAGCAGCAGTGGCAGCGGCGGCGGCGCTAGCAGCGGCAGCGGCGGCAGTGGACGCAAGATTAGCCGCCTGCCCGCCACCATATTCGCGCGTGTCAGCAGCTTCGAGCTGCTGAATGCCCAGGACGTCGGCCTGATGCTGGTCGCCCACGATGATGGCGTCATACGCGTCTGGCAGTCAACGGGCGGGCCGCAGGAGAACTCGAGCGGTGGCTCCGGCGAGCCGCAAGCAACAAAGTTGATCAGCGCCTGGGATGCGTTCCCGCGCACCGGCTATAACAGCGGCTGCGGCGGCGGTGGTGCCGGCAGCAGCGGCGCCGGCGGCAGCGGCAGCAGTGCCAGCGGCAGCATCAACAGTTCCTATTTGCAGCGATTGCTGAAGACGGATCCGCTGGCAGCGGTCGGCAGCAGCGGCGCTGCCACCACCTGCATCAGCGGCCCCACGGCGGCATCGGGTGCTGCAGCTGCGGTTGCCGCAGCCATGGCCAGCGGCTCGAATAGCCACAGCCACAGCCATAGCCATAGCCTGGGCCATAGCCACTATCGCAACTCCACGGACATTGTGACAGCTTGGCAGCAATATTGCCAGCACCTGGTCGTGGGCTGTGAAGCCTATCGCTTCCTGCGCATTTGGGATGTGGAGCGAGAGCTGCGACTGAACGATCTGCCGCTGGGACGCCGCGAGACCAGCGTGCGCGTTCTCTCGCCGTTCGTGGCCAACAAGCGCTGGGATCTGATCGTGGCCGGCTGCGCGGATGGCAGTGTCCGGCTCTTCGATAAACGCTGTGCGCCCCCAGACGCTCGGATTCGTGTCTATCGCGAGCATACGGCGCCCATACTCCATGCCTGCCTACGGTCAAATGATACGTCGCTCGTTACGGGCTGCACGGCGGGCAAGGTGAATGTTCTGGATTTGCGGGCGAGCGGCACGTCTGGCGTCTTCCATCAGTGGGAGGCGGGCTGCGATATTACGGCCATGGCCAGTCACCAGGTGGCGGATGCTATCGCCTGCGGCAATGCCTCAAAGATCTGCATCTACTCGCTCAACGGACGCACCCAGAGCGTGCTGCGCAGCAACGAGGGCTTCATGGGTTCCAAAATTGGACATCCCACATGCCTGTCATTTCATCCGTATAAGGTGCAACTGGCGGTGGGCTTTGTGGACAACACGGTAGCTGTCTACAGCCCCACACCAGGTAAATTGTATAACAAAGTAGCGAGTAGCGAGTAACAAGCGACGAGTAACGAGTAGCGAGTAGCGAGTAACAAGCGACGAGTAACGAGTACCGAGTAACAAGCGACGAGTAACGAGTAACGAGTAGCGAGTAACACGCGGCGAGTAACGAGTAGCGAGTAGCGAGTGAATGCTATTACTGCTTAGGTCTGCTACTAGGGAAAATTCGCTAACTGTGGATATCAGTGGACGCTGCAATGAGTGCTTACAGCGAGTAGCCGCAACGAGTAGACTTAACGAGTAAACGAAATGTGTAGATATTGCACTGATCAGAGCTAGAGCAAGAGCTTGTAACGAGTAACAATAGCGAGTAGTCCTAGCAAACAGTCACAACGAGTGAGCTGCAACTGCAACGAGTAAACACAACTTGAACGATCAATTGCTCTATTCTCTCTCGCTCTCTCCCTTTCTCTCTCTCTCTCTCTCTCTACAATTTGTACTCACTCGCCGCAATTTGCACTCGTTACAGTTTTATAAACTCTGCAGCCGCTGGAAAACGGACGTCGATAAGAATCCTGAAACAATGTTTTATGCACGTAGCTTCAACGCGGAGCCCGCAATGCAGTCAGCAGTGGCGCATGTGCGTGCCGTTACCAAATTAATGGACTTAACCCCCCAGGATGTCCAGCTAATGTATACCGTGTGCGCCTTCGAGACAGCCTGGCAACGCCGTCGAGCCCCGTCCGTCTGGTGTCGCTTCTTCGATGTGGCCTCATTGAGCGCCCTGGAATTTGCCGAGGATCTCGAATACTATTGGAACGATGGCTACGGCTATGAATTGACGCATCGCATTGCCTGTCCGGCAATCGCCGACATGTTTGCGGCCATCGAGTGAGTAGCTGCTCCATCGAGCATCGAAGCGAGTTCAATTAATTCCGAATTTTCTTTGATTGCAGCACATTGCAGCCGCGCGCCAATGCCACCTTCTACTTTACCCATTCGGGAACGCTGCTCAAGATGCTGGCCCACCTGGGTGTGGCCAAGGACGAACATCCGCTCACGCACAAGGATTTTGAGACGAAGCGTCTGTGGCGCACAAGTGAAATCGATGCGTTCGCAACCAATCTGGCCTTTGTGCGCTATAAGTGAGTGAGATTAGATAGAGTCGATGGCAGCTATATATATATATATAGAGTATTTTGATTGAACTTCACTTTCTTGCTACCCTCGCCAGCTGCATCGAAAGAGAGCCGCAGGTGCTGGCCATGCATCAGGAGCGGGTGATACGTCTGCCTGGCTGTCCGCAGGATGAGGATCTTTGTCCGCTGTCAACGCTGCGTGCCAACTACGCGGATAGCGTCGAGCGCTGTGACTTTGAGGCGCTCTGCCAAGCGGCCAACTGAGCGGATCCAGTGAGACAGAGCATGAGAGGAAGCGAGAGCGAGAAGAGAGCTGGCTGACATGGAATGGGAATTAGGAATTGAGTTTTTGGATGAACTGCTGCTGCTACTGCTGCTGCCTGCTGCTGCCTGCCTGCCTGCAAAACTATGTGAAATTAAACATGAAACAAGGGATTCATCGGAATATGTAAACGGAATATTGAATTGATGTCGAGGAACGAACAGAGAGAGAGAGAGAGAGAGAGAGAGAAAAGAAGAGAGCGAGCGAGCGAGAGCTGTGCTGAAATGATAATGATTTATGGTAGAAGTTAGATGATAAGAAATGCTAAATATCCAAGTGTGTTAAGTCAAAATATGTGTATGTATTTTGTATATGCCTTATAATCAATGTGGACCATCCAATCCAACAGAAAGAAAAACAAACAAAAACAAGCAAATAAGAGAGCGAGCGAGAGAGAGAGAATGCACAAGCGCGCGAGCAAGGGAGAAGGAAAACGCAATGTGAACGAACAAATCGAAATGAAAAAGAGCTGCGTGAAAAGCTAAAGATTGTTTCTAGCCATGCCGCCAAACCCGAGAAAGTTGTCTATCTATGCATAGACATATATATATATATATATATATATATATATATATATATATATATATACATACTATATAGACTATATATAAACTGTACAATCTGTACTGCTAAAAACCTATGCGATTTCATTTGATTTATTTGCTATTTTTTTTTTGTTTTCATTTCTTTTTTGTAACTTGTACATAACCCATATTTATATATATATATATATTACAGCTCCTCATATATATATATAATATAACGCGTTTGTAACTATATATAGAAAGCTATGCTATAATGTACTCGTATATATATCTACTATATGCCTGTAATCATTGTAAACGCCTCTAAAACCTAAAACCCGCGATAAATATCGTTCACTTTATGCATGTGTTAGACCTAAGTCTATATATATATATAAACACAACCACACACACACAATATATATATATATATATATATATATATATATATATATATATATTGTAAGAGATATTTGTTTTGTTAACAATTCAGTTTCTCTACCATCTTTATAAAATGTAAATTAGAATTGCTTAAATGAAAAAAAAAAAAACTGTTAAAAAACCTAACGAAAAGCGAAGTTCAAACTGAAATTGAAATTATTTTTATAAAACAAACAGAAAAATGTGGAAAGTTCAGGCGAACAATCGACAAATATTTGTTATTTCATATTTCAAAAAAAAAAAAAAAAAACAAAACAAAAAAATGTAATAATTTAACAATTTGTTAATTCATTTAAGTTTAAGTTTTTGCTTTGATATATAAATATTTAATTTTTATAAAAACAAAAAATATATATTTTGAAATTAAAACTTTAAACTTTACCGATTTGTGCTAAAGCCAATTTATATGTATATATACATATATATTCCTATAGAGTTGTCCGATTTTGTGCCTGAAATATGTTTTTTTTCTTAGACTATAGACTATATAGCGCTTCGATATACATGTAATACATATATTGATAAGCCCAAGCCGATGCAACCCAGCTAGCACACCTCAAACAGGGTATTTCGAAAAGTTCTTGACAAATACTAAAGAAAAAACTTGTTAAACATAAAATAATGTTCAGTCAATATTTGATCGATTTTGAACAGCAAACAGGTGTTCGAGCCTTTTCTAGATATACACATATATATATACTATATCGGTTATATAACGGATATATCTATCTATAAAGAAATGCTTTGATATTATTTGAACTATACGAGTTTTGGGTTTCTCAGAAGACAAAAATAAATTGCAAAAAAAATATATAAAAATAAAATAAAAATTGTGACTGTAAATGCAATGATATAACAGATGCATATATATATCTATTTATATGATATAGAAATTTGTTAGCTGTAATACACCTGCGAGATCTGTTCAAGAAGTACTGCAAATTGGAAAGTATTAAGTCACGAAATGGATATTTGTGAATACTTTTTGAACAGATCTCGAATATATATATTTATATATATAGCTACATTTACTGGGCCTTTAGTCGAGCCCTAACACTTCGCCTAGTAAAGCAAACTTCCCGTGTTTGCACAGCGTGCGATTTGCTAATTGTTAATTTTACTCGATTCGAACATTTCTCAGCGTGAAGTGTTTTCGTTTCGTTTACCCTACGAGCTCTGGGCCCATAGGCTGTGCTGACTAGCTGCTTAGAGTATGCGGCCCTAAAGCCACGTTACGTCTTGGCCAATTAGCATACATATAATTGTCATATATATCACATATAATGGAGAGATTTATATATACTGTATATAATATATTTATAGATGTATATATGTTCCATATGTGCTAAGTTTTCGATTTTTGTTTCGCATATTCGAGTTGAACTTCAATTAACCAAATTAACCCATTTAAGCAGTTACAGGTTTGGAATTTTAGGTAGACCTACGGATGCTCCACGAATTTGCTATAGTAGCTATATAGAGTAGATATATATATATCGAGTCAGATAAAAGATACATATATAATAGAAAGAAGACAAAGATATAGTCAGATAAAAGTTAGTGATGATATATAGAGAAGATATTATACAGTTGATATATATATATAATTAGATATAAGATATATATAAAGGCATATATAGGATATAGATCAGACTTATAGACTCTAAAGAGAAGATATATAGAGTAGACTTGATAAACTAGGTATATAGATTAGATATTAGGGAAGATATATATTGTAGATATGCATATAATCATATATAAGATATATAGAGTAGACACTATATAACCGAGAGTAGTCTCTAGACTCTACACTCTATGAGTTAGCTCAGATTATGCGATTTTCTCTGAAGACATTATATAGAGCTAAAAACAGAAATATAAATCAAATCAAATAAGATCGTAGATATCGACTTTTAGCTATATTTCTGATAACATATAGATTTTAGTTTTTTTTTTGTCAGTTAGAGCTAAGGGCAGAAATCTAAATCAGATCTGATCTGATATATTATACTTATAGACTATGTGCCTGATATATGACAGCAAATATATAGATTTAGAATGCATATGTATTATATATCAGATCATATATCATATATCAGATCATATTTCATATATATGTATCATATATTATATATCAGATTTGAGCTTAGATTCAGCTTAATATCTCTTATCATATAGAGATTAATACCTGATTTGATTTTTTGGCATTATTTGTAGGCAGTCGGAGCTTTACTCGTGCTACATTTCCCTTGTCGTATACGTGATTTCTCTGGAAGTCAACGTAGAATGAGCTTTTTTTTTGTTAAGCTGATCAGAAAATATTTTTGATTTTTTAATTTATTTTGAAAATACATATTTGAGCTCTTGGATTGAATTTTGATAGCTTTGTTGGATAAGAGCTCAGCTAAAGAGCTTCAAATAAAGCTTTGAGAATAAGCCTAAATGAGAATAGCCTAAGAATTTATTTTTAGAGAGATATAGATAAGGACTCATGTTATGCTTTAAGCTTAGACTTTGTGCTTTTTAGCAATGTTCACTGGGGTATTAAAAGCTTTTACTTTGCTCCATGTGCTCTATACATATTATGAGCAATAGTGAGGCTTACGGTGCTTTCTTGACACATCGTAGATATTCATAAATTAAGCTGATAGCACTAAGTTTTCCAGATCAAATATTACAGAATTTTTTCTGTGCTAAAAGCGAAAAGCCTTCAGATAGTTCACTTTGCAGATGTATCAAATCTTAAATATTTTATGTGAATAGTCTTAACAACCCTTAAGCTGCAGCCCAGGTCATGCTAAATGCATTGGCAAAAAGCTTTCAGACATATAGATTTTTGGAACTTTACAGCTAAAGCAAACATTAAACAACCCTTAAAGTTAAGCCTAGCCCAAGCTAAAAGCTTTCAGCTTGAGCTTTAGACCAACAACTTTTATGCTAAAGCTTTTAGCTACAAAAAGCTAAAGCGAACACTGCTCTAGTCGTCTAAGCTGCGCTTTCGTTTAGGGTATTTTTTGTCAGCGTGCGAGCTGTCTAACTGGCTAACTAGCTAACTGGTTGGCTGGTTCAAAGAACGAGCGGCCGGAGGACTTTGCATTTGTTTGTGTGAGCTTTTTTTTACCTTTGTTTAGTTAGTTGTTTACTTTAACAACAAAAATTTAATAACAAATGAATAAATAATAATGAGAAGAAAAACAGCTAAACACTCGAAATGCCACAAAGCAAATGCAGTTAAGGAATTTAGCTTTTTTGCTGCTAACATAAGCAGCGGAAGCTGTAGCTTGAAAAAAGCTTACAGGCCACAGCGCAGTCGCAGTTGCAGTCGCTGCTGCTGCAGCTGCTGCTGCCGCTGCCGCTGCCCTGGTCACTGTCGCCGGCAACAGGTTCAACCCCTAAAAGTCGTAAAGCTTTTGCTATTTAGCTGATAAAGCTGTCGCCGAGGATGCCAGCAGCGATGCCGACGTCGATGTCGACGTCGCTGCCGGCGCTATTCAGCGTACGGACGTCGGGCGAACAGCATTTGGCCAAAAAACACACACAGCGCGAAAAGGCAGCAAAAAATAAAAACAAAAATGAAAAAACGGTTTTAGTGCGCTGCTGTCGTCGTTGCGGTTGGCGCGTTGCGTTGAACAACACAAAAATTTTCGGTTTTTTTTCTCATTTGATTTAATTTTTGTTTTCGGCTTCGTGTTAAACAATTAGCTGAAGGAGCTAGCCTCTCCGCGTGTGTGTGTTCCTGTGTGTATGTGTGTGTGTGTGTGTTTGTGTGAAGCGGCAATTGAACGTCAGCAAAATATGACCTAATTCTTGTGCAGCCTTTTTTAGTCAGGACAACAACCCAAACAAACAAACAAGAAAAAAAGTCCAACGAAAAGGAAGAGGAAGCCGAAGAAGCAGCAGCAATAGCAGCACCAGCCGTTGAGCGCAAAAAGGAAAACAAAAAAATAACTGTATTAGAAGTTATTTATAGACTAACAAAGCGCGTTTGACTGGCTTCCGCATTTAATTAGCCTTCAAGCACGACGCCCCTGCCCCAGACCCAGTCCCAGCCCCTGTCTCCCGTTCCACTACCATTTCGTACCATGGAACAGCTGTGCTATGTCGTGCTCAGCTGCCTATTGGCCATCGTCTTGCTGTACGGCCTGCTGGAGCTACATTATTTCCTGCGCATGTGTCTCTGCGTGCTGCTGGCGCGCTTCATCAAGCGTCGCTGCCACATCCTGGAGACGACCAGCGTGAATGGTGAGTTCGCAGTGGTCAGAGATAGACAGAAAGAGAGAGGGAGCGAGGGACAACATCTCATTGCTCTTTACTCGTTTTAGGCCTCTGCTTGAGCAACGATGTGGATACGCTGCTTTATCACATGAATAATGCGCGTTATTTTCGGGAGTTGGATTTCGCACGCGTCGACTTCTATGAGCGCACGAAGCTCTACAGCACGATCAGACGCTTGGGCGGCTCGGTGTTTCAGGGCGCGGCGACCATACGCTATCGTCGCTTCATACGACCCTTTCATCGTTTCACCATTGAGTCCAGGGTATAGCGAGAGAGAGAGAGAGAGAGAGAGAGGGAGAGTGTCTTGTGCTAATTTGTGATTTTTGCTTGCAGATCATCTACTGGGATGAGCAGTCGCTGTTCATGGAGCATCGGTTTTTGCGTCCCGCCGATCAGTTTGTCCACTGCATCGTCATCTGCCGGCAGCGTGTGATCGATGTGCCCATGGACACTGTGATGGCTGAGCTGCTGGCCAAGACGCCGCTGCAGGCGTCCAGGCATACGCTCAGCTCAACCGCCAGCCTGCAGCCGGCGGGCATGGGCAGTGCCACGCCCATGCCGCAAACAGGCGCCGAAGCGGGCCAGGCCGAGAACGGGCATGTGGCGACGGCAGCGGGCGCGGCGTACAGCATCAAGGTGAAGCCGCCGCTGCCGCCGGAGCTCTGCAAGTGGATTGAGTACAATGAGATGTCCAGCAAGAACTTACGCAGCGGCTGCTGACCATAGAGTTGACAGGATCAGAAGCAGCAACAGGAGCAGGAGCAGGACCAGGAGGTAGCATCCACTCAGTTGACATGGATTTAGACGAACTAGAAATACTCTACGTTCCGCCTAAACAATTGTTACTGTTTTCTTTCTCTTTGTTTTAAAATAGTTTTTCTATGTAAATGTGTGCGTGCGTGTGCGTGTGCGTGCGTGAACTGTGTGTAAATTGTGAACTGTTTGTTGTGAATGTTGACTTTTTAGCTCTAAGTCGAACTCTGTGTTTGTGTCTATGTCTGTGCCTGTGTCCGTGTCCGTCTCCCCAACTGTTTGGCCTGGCCGCAGCAGCTTCGAGTCGAGCACCCACAGCTAATAGCCCACAATTAACTGTTAATATAGGGGGTTAATATAAATACTACATAGATGCAAGCTAATCCACTTTTGTCGTTTCGCTTGGACAGTGGGCAGTGGGCAGTGTTGGAAAACGAGCGAAAGCTGCTGGAAATTGCAGAGTTACCGCTTGTCACTCCAACAAAAACAGTGTTGGTAAGCGCTGTAATGTAGATTTATCAAACCAAATCCATTATAATCTGTTGCCCGAAGTGTAGTCAATCAGAGAGCTATTATAGAGAGTATTGAGCAAAAACAGTGTTGGAAAATGCCAGCTAGCCAAAGCTTATAAGGCTGAATATGCATTGCACTATGGTCTGCTGTCAATCTATTGACTAAGCTAGCAATACAGTGTTGGTAAGTGTTGGAAAATGCTAGGTAGCGTAAGCTCAGGCTTATATATGCCGATATATAAATTGTAATTAAAGAACTTAAAGGGAAATATGACAGGCAACTAACAAAAACTCTGTACAGAATCAGGAAACAGTGTTGAGAACCGCTGCACAGTGACAGTGCATCAAAAGCGTGACTGGGATAAACAGACTGAAGTGCTTCGAGTCTCTTGACCAAGCAAAGCAAACTAAGCAATTCTAATAGAGAGCGGGGCAACTGTAATTAAGCAAATAGTCGTTGAGTCCAAGTAAAACAGAGATGAGAACCTGACCAAATACGTTGTATTTAGATGATAAGCGAGACTTATTTGCTTGTTTGCCTGACCTTAGACCAATTGTAATTCGTGTATGAGGTAAAAACCGAAATCCGCGTTCTGTGAAAGTGCCAAGTGCACACAGCGTTTCCACTGCTCGCAGAGCTTTGCTTTGCTTTGTTTTGCGACTGTCAACAGTGTGAGCAAACGGTAAATGCTCAAAGTGCAGTTGCGACATGACGCTTTCAGGCCAAAAGTAGCACTGAAACGACGATCTGGTCTAAGGTGCTAAACTTTAATGTTAAATCAATTTGGCGTTTTGCATGCGTCATGGTTGAAGTGGAAATTGCTTAGAGTAACGGTAAATGCGCTGAATAGCTGAATCGATTCAATTCAAGTTCAAGTGCGAGCGAGACAATGCCATGACTCAGCACGTTTCAGTTTTGTTGTGTGAAATTGAAAGTGCTTGAACGATACCCTATAAATTGCGTACGAAGCTCGATATCTTATATTGGTTATTTTCCTATTTCCTTTGTATTATTACATTTATCTTATCTTTGACTTGCTAAACTGATTTAGTTTGATACATTATCTAAATACAGTAGCCACATATATATATATATATATATATATATATATAAATATATTGTATAAAGACTCAGTTTTTTATTTACTTGGACAGTGTACTTCGATTTGCATTCGATTTTAATTAACAGTTGAACCTGACATACGCTTGTTTAGCATATACAGCTGCGGACTTTAGGCGCTCCCGCTTCAGCACATTTGCACTGATAAAAAATGTTCAGTTCAGCAGCGAATGGTTAAGCTTCTTTGAATTTTTCCTTAAGCTAACAGTTAAACTAAGAACCCTCTCCTCTAGCATGTGCAGGCCCACTTTGAATCAATATCCTTCGGCTCCTTCACACTCAAGTCCTAATTGGTTTGAACATGGTGCGTACTGCTTTAACACATCTAGACATAGGCCTCAAGCGCATTTTCTAGCTCACACTCTCACTCTCATTATTGCGCTGCCGTTGCGATTGGTCAATGATCTTTCGTTATGCTTTGCAGCTGTTTGTTCAGCATTGATTTAAAAATTCAACACGCTCCTTCGGCGCATTCGTACTTTCAATTTCATCCTTTTCTCTCTCCCGCTTTGTCCATCACACACCAAAATACTTTTGTTTGAGCAGCTTCAACGCATGCAGGCAATGCAAAGCTAAGTGTATTCTCTAAATGACACTCTCACTATCATTGTTACGCTCTCCCCTAGTGATTGGTCAACGATCTTTCGTTTTGCTTTGCTGCTGCTTTCGCACTGCTTGTTTGGCATCCAATTAACAGCTTAACTTAGAATGCGCTTCTTCGGTATAATTGAGCCTGCACGGCTCTCCCTCATTTGCATTCTTACTCTCATTGCTGCGCTCTCCAACTGTTGCTCTCCCGCTGCGATTGGTCAACTTTCTTTCGCTAGGGTCTTGCAGCCGTTCCGCCACTTGAGCAGCTTTTTGTTTTGATGTCTTCGTATCAGTTGCGTTCGGTCGCTTGACGCCAGCAGTTGTTGATCGCCTGCGCTTGCCATTGCCGCCACAGCGAACGACGCTATCAGGATTATCGACATTATCGCACACTCTGACTATCGCGCGTAAATAGATTTGAGTAAGTAGTCGCTGATCTAAGCAGACATATGTATGTATCGTATGTATCGATACTTTTGCATATTCATAACAAGCCAATGAGTTTGCGGTTCCGACGCAGCCCGCAGCAGACACAAATCCAAAGTTTAATGTGAAACTTTCGCCTCTAACGAGTTATTTTCGTCTGCTCTTTGCTTTCGTGTCCGTGTGTAGATCCAAAGACCATGTCGCTGCTGGTGGTGCTGCTCATTTTGTACATCATTTGGGATGTTAACTACTTTATACGCTGCATTTTCACGGTGCTCGCCGGCCGGCTGTTCCAGGGCAAGCGCAAGGTGACGGACACCACAACCATCTACGGCCTGTGCACCTCCCAGGACGTGGACATCTTCCTGCGGCACATGAACAATGCGCGCTATCTGCGCGAACTGGACTTTGCCCGCTTCCATTTCTATGCGCTGACCAATCTCTATGAGCTGGTGCGTCAGCGCGGCGGCGGCGCCGTCCAAGGGGCCAGCAGTGTGCGCTATCGCCGCACCATACCCATCTTCCATCCATACAAGATCCAGACGAAGCTCGTCTGGTGGGACGACAAGGCCATCTACCTGGAGCAACAGTTCATCACACTGGCCGATGGCTTCGTTCGCGCCGTCGCCCTCTCCAAGCAGTGCATCACCAAGTGCAACGTCAGCGAATTGCTCAAAACTTACCCCGAGGCGGCCAAGCGCCCAGAGATGCCGGCGGATCTCAAGCTCTGGCTAGATGCCATCGAAGTGTCCAGCCAGAAGCTGCGCAAGGATAAATGAGTTCCAATTGGAATGCTCCCATTGGCAGAGTCCAATTGGCATGATCTTCAGCCAGCTTTGTTTACGTGTAGTTAAGTCTCTTCGCCGTCTTCCTTCTCCTCTTCTTTCTCATTATTATTTTTTTATCACTCTTTAAGCTTAGTTTCTTTTGCTTTCCCCCTTTCTCCATCGGTTCGTTTGCATAAATAAAATGAAATATTTTTGTATGAGGCTAAAAAACGCGTTGTCTTTCATTGTTTTGGGCAACAATGTCGTTACGTAACGTAACCTTACATAACGTAACGAACTGACTTAGCTGTTATCTTCAAGCATATTTAATAAATTGATAACTTATTGATTTTTGCTGATATCGGACACCCTTGTTGTTACGTATCGTAACTGCGCTACAATAACGTGACACAATCTAATGTCACGTAGCGTAACGTAAGCAAAGTAACGTTTTTAGTTATTATTTGTATTGATGAAAAACATTTATAACTTAAATGACATTAATGAAGATATGCTGGTGCACAATAAAAGCTTTACGTCACGTAACGTATAAACGTCACGTAAGTCATTTGTATACATTTAGTCTTCTTTACAGCTTACAGAATTTTTTAGTTGTGAATTTTATTTGAAAAAATTACCAAAAAGAGTCAAATTTCTCTTACGTTATTTTCCCAAGCGCCTCTTACGTTATTTTCACATATCTAATTCAACAATTACGTAACTGCAGAGCGCAGCTTTCTCTTACATCACTAAGCCACATTTTGCTGTAATCTTTCCAAATATAAGCATAAATTAGTATAATCTTTGATACCCTGTAATTTACGAATGCATCAAAGGGGCTGCTGCACTAGGAAAAAATTGGGTATATTTATCATACGATATATTCAGCTGTAGCTTTGTGCATCTGGATGCTGGACACGTGTTTGTCATTACAGGGTATCTACAAGTTGACTTCTTGACCCAAAGCGTGTGCAAATTAGTTTCATAATTTATTGCTCTGAGGCATAGGTTATTTTTATACATTTTTAAGTGGCTCCACATAAGTGCTTAAAGCTTTTGTTGCAGCTAAAGGGAATTCACTGTAGACTTATTTGAACGAAAGAGGGAGTTATCTGTGCAGCACTCAATATGCTGCTTACTTTGCTCTAAAAGCGAACTTAGTATAGGGTGTCTTCTGCCTTAGACAAGACATGAATCTGTCAGTACCGACTTATTACAGGGTATAAAAAATATATATTTATAATAAATGTAATAAATACAGGGTATTTACAAGTTTAATACTCTTCACATGCAAGTGTAATACTCAACATATGTTAATCTTGAGGTTATGCATCATTAAAAGTGTCTAAATCGGTCAACTGTACTGACTGTTGACCTACAGGGTATATTATAGTCTTATAATTCTCAAAAGGATATTTCGATTAATGAGGCTGAAATGCCAACAACGTAGCCATATATTCCCAACAATTTCCAATTGCAGCTGCACCATTTAGTCATTTACAGGGTATGTTCTAGTCGTATACATACTAAAATAATTATCATATTTATTATAAAGCAATTTTGAAAAGAACATAATCATATAAGTAATCACACAGCAACAGCAGCTACATTCGCTGTGTTTACAGGGTATTTTTAAGTCGTACACTCATAATAATCAATAAAAACTTGTTTATTGCACAAATTTTAAAAGAAAAGTCATTGCCAAGGGTATATCAACATATGGAAAATATTACTTGCATCATTTCTTATTTAATTACAGGGTATGCTTTGGTCGTATACTTTTAATGATTGTATTTGATATTGATTTTAAGCAAATTTCAATAGAACAACACAATGTTTACATATACTTATGCTCTACATTAGTTTGTTGTTATTTCACAGGGTATCTTTTAGTCGTATAAGCATGATCAATCCATATGATTTTGTTGAACGAATTTAAGAATTCTTACAAGCGTATATGCATATCAAATGCCAGCTAACAGCTGTTTGCTGTTTTACAGGGTATCTACTGGTCGTATACTTGCATGCTTTTAAGGCTTGTATAAGAGCTAGTTGTTTAAGCAAATTTCAGTTTCAAACATCCTCTCAAAGTATACATATAATGCTCTTTATTAGCTTGTTGTTGTTTTACAGGGTATCTTCTTCTAGTCGTATACACAAGACAAGCAATATAATTTTGTTGATTAAAAAAATGTCAAAGTGTACACATTCCCCATAGCAGCTGTAAGTTGTTTGTTGCTTTACAGGGTATCCACTAGTCGTATACACGCTAACACGCAGCTATGTTTTGTTTATTAAACAAATCTCTTAAATTATATTACGCCACTTGTCTAGCTGCTGCTGCATCGCATTCCCATCCCATTCACAATTTCCATTTCCATTTCCATTTCCATTTGTTTTCTAGGCTAATTTATTTGCTCGTCTAACGCGGCGTATGCGCGATTTTATAGCGATTTATGGCGGTTTATGGCATTTAATATATCGAATAGCTTTTTCAATTTCTACACTCGAAACGTAGAATTGGGTTTTATAGGCCGTTTCTCTGCTCGAAATGTGGATCAAAACGTGACACTGAAAACCTAAGCATAAATCCCATTCATAAGTATGCAGCGAGCGTACCCAGAGAGAGTGAGAGAGAGAGAGAGGGAGAGAGCTTGCAACATGCTCCATTGTGGCAGCAGCTGCAACAAAATTCGTTGTCTCTCGTGCGTGCTGCTTTGTTGTTGCTTTGTGTCTCGGCATTTTGCGACTATTTTTAACGTCGACGGCGCAGAATTTTCAGTTTACAATTTTCAGTCGATTTTGAACAGTCGCTGCGAGCGCATAGAACGCGACGAGGCGGCAGACAAGAGATAAAAAAAAACTAAATTATAAATACATAAAAAAAAATATAAAAAAAAAATATAAAAAAAATATAAAAAATTATATACAAATAAAAAAGTAAATAAAAAAAAAAAATAAAATTTTTTATAAGTTTTTGCTGCGCCTGCCTAGCGAATTAATGTTGTAAAACAGCTAAAAAAGTAGTAAAAAAATTTTAAAAAATTTGAAAATATTTAAAAAATATATAAAAAAGTGTTTTTATTTTTTGTGCATTTTTTTGAGTGTTTTTTTTTGGAACATTTCTGATTATTTTTGAGTGCGAACGAAAATCGAAGCGTTGTAAAAACAAAAAGTATGTGCTGCCAATATACAGACTATATATACACATATATACTATATATATGCATATATATAAGAAATCGTGTATATATATATATATAGTTAAGCATGCGCTGCTGATGTTTAAGCAGCTCACTTGTTACGCCCTCGTTTCAAGTTTATTTATTGTAAATATTTATTTATTATGCGCGCTCTAGAGACGCTGTGTGGCGTTGCATAGGGTATTATGCACAACAATAACAACAACAACAACAACAACAACAACAACAACAAATAGCAGCTTGCACAGTTTATTGACAGCAGCAGCAGCCACAGCAGCAGCAGCAACAGTTGCTGCCGCACAAAACCAGATTCCAAACAACTTGAAGTAATTTGCAACTGAAAAGAAATGTAGAAAAACCAAAGGGGGCGGGTGGGGGTGGCTGTTGTTAGGGTAAGCCAAGGGGCAGGGTTGGCTGGCCGGGGGGGGATGTTGTCAGAGCGAAGCTCTCAAAAATAAATTCAACTTCTCAAGCCGGATAGATGGCCATAGATTCAAGCACAGCCAAGAGACGGCGCAAAAAGAGAAAACTTTTTGCTGTAAAGCGCGACACTTTGTACAACAACAGCAACAGCAGCAGCAGCAACATTGACAGCAGCAGCAACAACTTTGGCGGCTGGTCAAGCGTCAGTGAAAATGTCTGCAAAATGCTGTCTGCGGGCCAAAACGGCAACTGTTGGCCATGAAAATGAACAGCAACAGCAACAACTCCAATAGCAGCAGTCAAAGATTTCGTCTAAGTTTTAGCAACAGCAACAGCAACAGCAGCTGCTGCTTTAGTAATCACAGCAGCAACAGCAATTGCTTGAATCTAATTTCTTGCGCTGTCCAAAGGGAAATTTCATTCGATGCTTTGCCTGGCTACAACATCAGCAACAGCCAGAGCAATGGCAACAGCAACAGCAATGGCAACACTTGCAGCATTTGCTTTTAGCTTACTCACTCAGTTTACTATTTGTCAATAGCAGCAACATGCTGAGCAGCAGCAGCAACTCTAGCTTGACTGCCAACAACAGCAACAGCAACAGTTGCTAGAGAATCAATTGCCTGCTGTGGCTCTAGCCTGACAGCAACAGCACAAGCATTGCTCGTCCCTTAATGCATTAACGCCCAGCTTCCTGTGCCAGCAGCAGCCCAGCACAGCAGCAACAGTTGGCAGTTACTACAACAGCAACAACTGGTCCTTTAGCTCACTCATGCTGCCTGACAACAGGAATACAAATGACAGCAACATCATTGACAGCAGCAGCATCCACTGCTATGTCTAGCTGTCACTCTGCTCTGCCTCTAACTTGACCCAGCAGCAGCAGCTATATTTGGCATAAGTGACAACAGCAGCAACAGTAACAGCAGCAGCAGTTGCCTTACGCTGACTCTCCTTCAACTCAGACTCTCTCCCCCTCACCACTCTTGCCCACAGCAACACAGGCGCTAGCAGCTATGCAGGATACGCCAGCAGCAACACGAGCAACATGAGCAACATGAGCAACATGAGCAACACGAGCAACAACAGCTACTCTTTCATGCAGCTTCTGCTTTCTGCCCCTCTCTGGGCTAACCCTTTGACAGCTTTGACAACTTCTAGACCTATGAACTGTGGGCATTTGGGCAACTGGGCAATTTCTGATGTGTGCACATAAATCACTCTCGCACATCCGCACACACACATGGCTAGATGCTTGCTAGTTGAAGTGGGCAGCGGGTGTGGGCGTGGCAGCGCGCACAAGTAAATCGCAAATTTCCAGCGCCAAATGGCATTAAGTCCGTCGCGTTATTGAGTTAAATTGAAAAATAAGCGAGCGACAGTTACAGTTGCTGCTGCTGCTGCTGCTGCTGTTGTTGTTGTTGTTGCTGCTGTTGCTGTTGCGGACAGCAATTGTTCGCACTTGTCGCACAGCTCAACTGTGGCCCCCAGGCATGTTGCGCATTATTTGCAACTATTTCATTGAGGCAACATTATTATGATCATCATCATCATCAACATCATCATTATCATTATTGTCAGCATTAGTACAAACCACATCAGGGCTAGGCCCTGCCACTGCTCCTGCTCTAGTTGCATGCAACACGTTTGCTTAACACTTGTTGCAGCCGCTTCCTTGGCGCGTGCGTACGACTCGCCCTCACCCTCGACCCTCCATCAGCACGTTGTTTGCTCTAATGAAAACTGATTGCAGCTTTGCCCTTGCCTGTCCGCCTCCATGCTCTATGCTGCCTCTGCCTCTAACTCAATTAGCCTTAGGCAGCGGCAGAGATCTCGTGCCCCAATCAGATCCCAAGTGCTATCCTCCTCAGGCATACCCAAAAGTTGCTCTATTTTGAAATGCTGCCTTGAATTCTGCTAAGATCTCTGCAGCTCTATCTTTAGTAGTTGCACCCAGTTCTATAACTAAATCTGTATCTAAGGCAATTGTATATGGAGTAAGACTTCTATGCTTTATTATTTAAATATATTCTTAGCTCTTTCTATACCTTTGACTCTTATAGCTCTACCTCTTATAGCTTTACCTCTTATAGCTCTATCTCTTATAGCTCTACCTCTTATAGCTCCATCTCTTATAGCTCTACCTCTTGTAGCTCTACCTCTTGTAGCTCTACCTCTTATAGCTCCATCTCTTATAGCTCTACCTCTTGTAGCTCTACCTCTTAAATCTCCCATCTCTTAGAGGAAGATACTCTGCCATATACCTCGGTATATGCAAATATTTTCGACCTCGACATCTAGCAACCTCCCCTCTTCCTGCTCCTGCTCCTCCTCCTCCTCCTCTTAATCCTCCTCCACTTCCACCTCCTCTTTGTCTTACTCCTCCTCCGCTTCCTCCACCACTTCCTCCTCCACTTCCTTCTCCTCTTCCTCTTCCTCCTCTATACAGCTTCTACTTCTACTTATACCTCTAAAGGGTTTCTATATAAGTCTCTTCTATCTTCTTCTTGTCTCTTTCTATATCAGAATCTGCGTACCTCTGCCTAGGCCCATTCCATTCTATATATCTCTTATATACATAGATCTTCTACACACCTCAAGCTCGTCCATACCCAAATATCGTTCTATATTTCCTCAGCTCAAGTTCGCGGTTCAGTCTCTACCTCCCATACCTCCTCTATCTGCTCCTAAACATATTCCAATTTGATTTCTTTACATCTTTTTTGTACCTCCAGCTCGAGCTGAATTTCTATCTCATCTACACACTTCCTTCTCGTTCTCCTGCTCCTTTTAGCTGTACTTCCATGGGTTTTCTAGTTATTTCTCTACGTATATCTATACTTGTCTCTTTCACTCTCATATATCCGAATTTCTTCTGTAGATCGAGTTCGATCTGAACCTACTCTCTATAAGTTTTCTCTATAACTCTCTACTGCTCTACTACTTTCGAGTGTGCTTCTCTCTCTCTGTCTCTCTTTCTGTCTTGCTCTTCAGATTTGACAAGATTTTCATAGGAAACTGTCGCTTGAGCAGGGAAATTTTTCCAGCTATTAAGTCCAACTTATCTCAGAGTCGATTAGCTCTTGACTTTTGACTGCCTAGTTAAACACATTCAGTTTTCTAGCTATAATTAGTTCCAAGTCTTCTAGTCTAGTCAGTCTGCCCCTCTCTCTCTCTCTCTCTCTGTCTGTCTCTGTCTCTCTTGCTCCACTGTAAATCTAATGTAAGCTAAGCAATTCAATTGTATTTTGGGGTCAACTGTGATTCGACTGACCTACGCTTACATTTAAGGCTAGAAACTAGACGCAGCTGGAGAAAAGGGGCAAAGCAAATGGGGCTTTTGCTGCTGATCCAAGTAATGCCCCCCGCTTACAGTCGTCGCTGTTGGTTGCTGTAATTTGAGCTGTAGAATTTCATAATAATCGCGTTTGTTGTTGTTGACAATTTATTAAGCTATATATGTCTGCCTGTCTCTGTGTGTGTGTGTGTGTGCAACAGCTGCAATTTTTGTTTTTGCGGCTAGCGAATTGCTTAATATATACAAATATATATATATATTTATGCATATATATATTTTTATAATATATATATTCATTTAGCTCCCGCTGGCATTTATTCAGTTACATTGCTGCAAAGGAAATACAATGGAAAAATGAGACGAAAAAAAGTACAAAAATAATTTGTTGAAATTTATAAATTAGAATTTATTTATACAGCAGCATACACACACACACACACACACACACACACACGCCATACACACTATGCTATCCGAAAAAGCGCGCATTTAATAGATACAAATGTATCTAATGAATGCAGCGCAACGCGCGCTCAAGTCTTTGCGTATGATTTATGCATGCACTCTCTCCCTCTTCCCTCTCCCTCTCTCTCTCTCTCTTACCCACTCACTCTCACTCTCTCCCGCTCTCTCTCCCGTTAGCTGCTCGCTGGAAGATGGGCAACGCCGGCTACACATGCATCCGTCGCACCTTTTGCTGGCTCAACATCATTTTGTGGGTGAGTTTTATTTTGTATTTTTTTTGTAACCAGCTGACAACGCGGCCAGGGCCGGATATGCTGCTGCTACAGCAGCAACATCTACAACAACAGCAGCAACATAAGCAACAATGAGCAACAAACATCAAATCGATGTGACGCCGGCTAAAAGTTCTCAGCCTCGTCTGCAGCGGAAACGTCAAAGTTATTCCATTGTCTCTCAACCTCTCTATGTCTCTGCCTCCCCCCTCCCCCCACTCTCTCTCTCGCCTTCGTTAGGCAACAGGCAGCTGCTGCAGCTGCAGTTGCAATCGTTTATCGATAATAGCTATGCCTGTTCGATAAGCTGTTCTCTTTACGTAGTGGAACAAATTGGAATGAAACAGCACAGTTTGAGTCAAGTTAAGCTTTAGCTATGACTATATGAGTACCTATCGAATATGATGGTTATTTATGTTTGGAACATATTGGAATGGAACACAAATGTTCAAAGTCAGTTAAATGCTTTGACTCAAAGTTCAATGCAAGTCAGTATCAACGTAGATCAAGCGGAATCAGTTAATTGTTCAGTAAGCAATCAGCGAAACAAATGGGAATGGAACAGCGTACTGTAGTGCTGTTATTTATATCACATTCACTTGATTTTGCGATAACCCATTTACCGAAATTGTGGAGTATATGCGGCTTGAAACATATTGGAATGGAACATAACAGTTTAGGGTATTAAAAAAAATTAATTAAGAAATTATTATCGATAATTGTTAACAAATTTACAAAGTTGCCAATTTGAAATTATTTCGTACATTTGTAATGGAACAGATTGGAATGGAACACCACAGTTTAAACTTGTTCAGCAACTCTATTGATATGCTGCTTTGATAATTGCCAAATTGCGATGCAGAAAATCAATCAATGGAACGGATTGGAATGGAACAGCGTACTTTCGAATGAAGTAAACTGTTTTTAATTACATTTTTCGACTGCAAAACCGATTGCAAGACAGATTTCATAAATCTCAATCAAAAGTTCGATTCACCCAAATGCAAATTGAACTCAATTTGTAGAATAAACCGACGAAGTCGAGCAATGTGGGTTATTATCAACTATTAGTTCGGCAGCCTGAGTGCTTGGCTTTGCACTTGCCTCACTGGACGTATGACATAATATTGCAATGTTCGTAAATTGCGCTTTGAAAGTTTGGATTGATATATTTAATGGTGACTCTAAGTCTTGAGTCAAGCGATCAAAACTGATTGCATTGCTGTCGATAAGTTACACAAATTGCAGTCAAGTGATGAGTGATAAATGTTGTGCTTTTGTCTGATATCTATCTCTCTCTCCACCTGTCTAACAACGCATAATTTGCCCAAATTATTGTTATCGATAAATCTCATTTGCTCTCAGTTATCGTTTTTAGCTAGCGATAAAGCGTTTTTTCTCAATCTAGGCAATAGATATCATAAGGAAAATTGTTATCGATAAATTGATACTCGCCTACTCTTTGCTCTCTCTCTCTCTCTCTTTATATATAAATATATATATATATATATAATCTCTCTCTTTTTCTCATTCTCTCTTTGCCTGTTAGTTTCTCTCTCTCTGTCCTTTTCTCTATCTATAGCCATTTCTCTCTCTCTCCCCCTCTCCACCTCTCTCACTCTCTTACCATCTCTGCCTCTCTTGCTCCTCTCTCTATTCCGTTCTCTCCCAATATGCTCGTGTTCTTCGCCGTTTGTCCCTCTTACACCCACTCACTGACTATCGATTGTTATCGATCAATTGTGTTTGATTCGTTTCCTTGCAGCTTTGCAGCTGCGCCTTTCTCGGAGCTGGACTGTGGCTGCGCCTGAGCTACGAGGGCTACGCAACGCTGCTGCCACAGCATGCGGGCCTCAGTGCGGACACGATCTTCATGTGCATCGGTGGCATTGGCTTTGTGGTCAGCTTCTTTGGCTGCTGCGGCGCCTGGGTGCAGTCGCGCTGCCTGCTCGTGCTGGTAAGTGAAGCGAGCGCATAGATCAACAAATTAGCTTTAGCCTAATCGCATCTCAACTGCAGTATTTCATGCTGATTGTGATGCTGTTTATGAGCGAGTTCCTCGTCGGCTCCATTGCGTTCCTCTTTCGCGGTGGCCTCGGACGCACCTTGGCCAACGAGCTGCGGTTCGGCATCGAGCGTCATTATAATGCCAGCGATCGGGGCTCGCTGGTGGCGCCATCTGTGGCCGCCATTTGGGACAGTGTGCAGCAGTCGGTGAGTATCCAGGGAGCTGGGCACAGTTTGAGAGTTACTACAGTTTAAGGAACACAAAGCAAAGTTTAAAATGGCTTAAAATTGACTCAGACGCAGACCAAATTTGAGTCTAGTCACAGTTTGAAAGTCATTTGGCTGCTACAGTTTGAGGGGCACGACACTTTGAAGTGACTGTGAGCGACACAGTTTTAGAGTCTCAAAGAAGCCAAGACCTCAATTTGCTGCTATTACAGTTTGAGGGTCACAGCTAGAAAGTCTTAGAATTAGGAGGTAGTGACAGAGTTTTAGCGTTGATAAGCTAAAGCTAAGGCTACTCTTAACGGAAAAGTTGTGAATGTTATATACAGTTTGAAGGACACTTAACAGTTTTAGAGTCGCAAAATCAAAGCTTAAGCAATAATGCTGTACGTTTGAGCAAGTGCTTGGTTAAGATAAGAAATAAAGCAAACACGGCTTACAGTTTGAAAGTCTCTGAAGGGCGATGTCTTAAGCGTTACAGTTTGACAGCCAGTGGAAATCAATAGTTTTCAGAGTAACGAAATTGAAGAGTTCTTAACGAACAAATTTAAGTTGTAGGTATGGATGCTGCGCACAGTTTGAAAGTCACAAGGAACGCACAGTTTCAGAGGCACAAAGGTTTCTACTTTGAACCAAGTGGCATCCTCTTAATAATGAATTCTGTCTCTGTCTCTCTCTTATTCTCCCTCTCTCTCTCTCTCTCTCTCAGTTTGAGTGCTGCGGCGTCTCGTCTTATGAGGATTGGTACGACATTCAGTCGTGGAGCGGCAAGCGCTGGGTGCCCGACTCCTGCTGCCGCCAGCTGTACGATCAGCGCCAACTGCTAACAGAGGGCTCCGGCGATGGACTGGGCGTGATGCGCGTGGACTGCGGACGCTCGGAGAATCCGTCGCTCTGGTGGGACAAGGGCTGCGCCCATTCGCTGCAAAACTGGTTCAACGGGCAGCTGAACGTGGTGGGCGCCATCGGGCTGGGCATTGCCTTCGTGCAGCTGTTCGGGCTGATCACGTCGATGCTGCTGTTCTGCACAGTGAAGCACAAGCGGGCATCCGACACGTACAAGTCCTACTCCCCCTCAATCGATCCGCAAACGCGCACCAGCAGCTGGGAGGATTGAACTCGACTGTAGCTAGCGGCGAGAATTTCTAAAGCGAAGCCTCGACACAGGCTATATTTGCATAAAGATTATTTCTATACACACATAGAAGCTATATACTTCCTCCGCCTTCTTCAACTTCTTTTGCGAAATGTGCCAAAAATTAATTTAAATATTAGTTTCCGTATATTATAATTATTAGTGATGCATCATCCGAAACCCCAGCTGAGCTTGCAGCTCGTCGAATTAGTATTTCTCCCCTATCCAGTATTCACTGTAAGCGACCAACTGCAGCTCAGCTCTATGAACTATATGCGACTAGCCCTTCGGCACATCCATATTGTGATCGTGCTCATCTAGTTTATATAGCACTACCCCTTATATATATAGATCTATTGGAACAACAACTGCCCACAGCTTTATATGGAATTTAAATATATATACTTATCGTATGCGTATATATCAAGCACATTCCTAAACAAAATCAATTACAACAAATTCTCTTTAAGCTATAAAATAAATTAAACTATTTATTTAAATAAAAGTTATAAAAAAAATATTAAAATAAAATTTAAAAAATATATAAAATATATTATATAAAAAAAAATATGTATTCATGTCTGTTGTTGCAACTCTGGATGCTTCTTCTTTAGAGACCCACTAGCTTGCCTCCAATGATATCCAGTTGGGCGGTAATTCCCTTCGAAACGCTACGCGCCAGCTCCTTGGGTTTCTGTAAGAGGAAGCGAAGTGTTTCATGAGTTATTCCTATCTATATGCATATTGTACATCTATATATTCACATCGATCATTCCATGATATTGATATGTTCATAAGTGGATTGAAGCTTAAGCGGGAAGCTGCGAGAGAAGGATCTTGACAGTCGAAAAGAAGCGAGCTCCGTCTTGAAGCTGAATTGAAGGAAGAATCGAAGTGGCCGAAGTGGAACTGGGACAAAAAGGGACGAAGAGACCAAACAGTTGAAGGCAAAGCGTGAAGAAGCTAGAGGAGAAAACATAGGAGATCCAGCAGGAGATGGGAAAGGAAAGCATTATGAGGGAGAAAATGAAGATGGCTTGGACTAGGTATAGGAATGGAAGGGGAAGGGTAGATTGAAATGAGAAATAGACATAGGAGAATAGAAAATAGGAGATGAGGTAAGGAAAGTGGAGAAGAAATGGGAGTACGCGGAGGAAGCGGAAGAGGAATGAAAAGGAAGAGGCTAAGAGGAAATAGGAAATCGCAAAGGAATGGGAAGAGAAAAGGGAAGGAGAGATCAAATGAGAAAAGGCGGAGGAGAAGTAAAAGGCGGAGGCAAAGAAAAAGGAAAGGATAAACGAGAAAGGAAAAGGTGGAGGAAGAGCGGGAATAGAATTAGGCGAATATAAGGAGAAATGCAAGTAAAGATAAGCATTAGAAAAAGGAGCAGTCCGAGTAGAAGGAGAAAAGAATGGAGAAAGAGGAGCGGTACGAGATGTACGATGGTGATGTATAGCTAAAGCAGTAAGAGAATAAAATATGAGTAAAGGATAAGGGAGTCAAGGCTATAGTCAGAGAAGAATGGTTAACCAGTGTAAGGGAATATGTAGCAACAAGGGAAGGTAGCAATCCGAGACGCGACCCGCTGAATGTAGTACGCACATTCGGAACCAAAATATTCTACAGACTATGCATTGCCAATATTTAACATTTAATTAGGATTTCATTCCTAAAATAAATCAGAATTGTAACAGGAATCGCTAAAAAAATACGAAAAAATGAAGCAGATCAGACGCTGCATGAACGTTAGTTTACGAGGCCTAGAGTACAAATAGCACATAATCAGCAGTCCCATCACAAAGAGCAAGCAGAGTATGGACATCAGCTCGCTCATGAACTCGTTTATGTATTGCAAAGCTGGCGAGGAATTCGCGAGGGAGATGGGCACACGTGCGCTTGTCAGGAGACGAGTCAATTTTCCAAAACGCTTATTGCATTTGCATTGCTTGCGGCGCTTCTTCTTGGTCTTGGCCAGATCATTGATGCGCTTTATCTGACTCTCCACCATGTTCCGGGCAATTTGACGAGTGGTAATCGATCCATTTCGACCAACATCGTTTTGGGTTGGCAGCCTCACCCTGGGCATTACTTTGTGAGCGCTGACCACAGGCTGCACATTCATCTGCTCCACGGACTGCGCAAATCGAGGAATTAGTTTCGTTACGCCTCGCGGCAGTCGGGTGTAGCCGACTATGCTATATTCGTTCAAGCATGTATCTATGGATTAATCTATCTATATGGACCAATCTATCTATATGGACCAATCTATCTATATGGACCAATCTATCTATATGGACCAATCTATCTATATGCACCAATCTATCTATATGGACCAATCTATCAATGCACCAATCTATCTATGCACCAATCTATCAATGCACCAATCTATCAATGCACCAATCTATCTATGCACCAATCTATCTATGCACCAATCTATCTATGCACCAATGTATCTATGTACCAATGTATCTATGTACCAATGTATCTATGTACCAATGTATCTATGTACCAATGTATCTATGTACCAATGTATCTATGTACCAATGTATCTATGGACCAATGTATCTATGTACCAATGTATCTATGGACCAATGTATCTATGGACCAATCTATCTATGTACCAATCTATGTATCAAAGTATATCTATGTACCAATCTATGTATCAAAGTATATCTATGGACCAATATATCTATGGACCAATATATCTATGGACCAATATATCTATGGACCAATCTATCTATGGACCAATCTATCTATGGACCAATCTATCTATGGACCAATCTATCTATGTACCAATCTATCTATGTACCAATCTATGTATCAAAGTATATCTATGTACCAATCTATGTATCAAAGTATATCTATGGACCAATATATCTATGGACCAATATATCTATGGACCAATATATCTATGGACCAATATATCTATGGACCAATGTATCTATGGACCAATGTATCTATGGACCAATGTATCTATGGACCAATGTATCTATGGACCAATGTATCTATGGACCAATGTATCTATGGACCAATGTATCTATGGACCAATCTATCTATGGACCAATCTATCTATGGACCAATCTATGTATCAAAGTATCTATGGACCAATATATCTATGGACCAATATATCTATGGACCAATGTATCTATGGACCAATATATCTATGGACCAATATATCTATGGACCAATGTATCTATGCACCAATCTATCTATGGACCAATCTATGTATCAAAGTATCTATGGACCAATATATCTATGGACCAATATATCTATGGACCAATGTATCTATGGACCAATGTATCTATGGACCAATGTATCTATGGACCAATGTATCTATGGACCAATGTATCTATGGACCAATGTATCTATGGACCAATGTATCTATGGACCAATATATCTATGGACCAATATATCTATGGACCAATATATCTATGGACCAATATATCTATGGACCAATATATCTATGGACCAATATATCTATGGACCAATATATCTATGGACCAATATATCTATGGACCAATATATCTATGGACCAATATATCTATGGACCAATCTATCTATGGACCAATCTATCTATGGACCAATCTATCTATGTACCAATCTATCTATGTACCAATCTATCTATGTACCAATCTATCTATGTACCAATCTATCTATGTACCAATCTATCTATGTACCAATCTATCTATGTACCAATCTATCTATGTACCAATCTATGTATCAAAGTATATCTATGGACCAATATATCTATGGACCAATATATCTATGGACCAATATATCAATGGACCAATGTATCTATGGACCAATATATCTATGGACCAATATATCTATGGACCAATATATCTATGGACCAATATATCTATGGACCAATATATCTATGGACCAATATATCTATGGACCAATCTATCTATGGACCAATCTATCTATGTACCAATCTATCTATGTACCAATCTATCTATGTACCAATCTATCTATGTACCAATCTATCTATGTACCAATCTATCTATGTACCAATCTATCTATGTACCAATCTATCTATGTACCAATCTATCTATGTACCAATCTATCTATGTACCAATCTATCTATGTACCAATCTATGTATCAAAGTATATCTATGGACCAATGTATCTATGGACCAATATATCTATGGACCAATATATCTATGGACCAATATATCTATGGACCAATATATCTATGGACCAATATATCTATGGACCAATATATCTATGGACCAATATATCTATGGACCAATATATCTATGGACCAATATATCTATGGACCAATATATCTATGGACCAATATATCTATGGACCAATCTATCTATGGACCAATCTATCTATGGACCAATCTATCTATGGACCAATCTATCTATGTACCAATCTATCTATGTACCAATCTATCTATGTACCAATCTATCTATGTACCAATCTATCTATGTACCAATCTATCTATGTACCAATCTATCTATGTACCAATCTATCTATGTACCAATCTATCTATGTACCAATCTATCTATGTACCAATCTATCTATGTACCAATCTATCTATGTACCAATCTATGTATCAAAGTATATCTATGGACCAATGTATCTATGGACCAATGTATCTATGGACCAATGTATCTATGGACCAATATATCTATGGACCAATATATCTATGGACCAATATATCTATGGACCAATATATCTATGGACCAATATATCTATGGACCAATATATCTATGGACCAATATATCTATGGACCAATATATCTATGGACCAATATATCTATGGACCAATATATCTATGGACCAATATATCTATGGACCAATATATCTATGGACCAATGTATCTATGGACCAATATATCTATGGACCAATATATCTATGGACCAATATATCTATGGACCAATATATCTATGGACCAATATATCTATGGACCAATATATCTATGGACCAATATATCTATGGACCAATATATCTATGGACCAATATATCTATGGACCAATATATCTATGGACCAATATATCTATGGACCAATGTATCTATGGACCAATGTATCTATGGACCAATATATCTATGGACCAATATATCTATGGACCAATCTATCTATGGACCAATCTATCTATGGACCAATCTATCTATGTACCAATCTATCTATGTACCAATCTATCTATGTACCAATCTATGTATCAAAGTATATCTATGGACCAATATATCTATGGACCAATATATCTATGGACCAATATATCTATGGACCAATATATCTATGGACCAATATATCTATGGACCAATGTATCTATGGACCAATGTATCTATGGACCAATGTATCTATGGACCAATGTATCTATGGACCAATGTATCTATGGACCAATGTATCTATGGACCAATGTATCTATGGACCAATATATCTATGGACCAATATATCTATGTACCAATCTATCTATGTACCAATCTATCTATGTACCAATCTATCTATGTACCAATCTATCTATGTACCAATCTATCTATGTACCAATCTATCTATGTACCAATCTATCTATGTACCAATCTATCTATGGACCAATCTATGTATCAAAGTATATCTATGGACCAATATATCTATGGACCAATATATCTATGGACCAATATATCTATGGACCAATATATCTATGGACCAATATATCTATGGACCAATATATCTATGGACCAATATATCTATGGACCAATATATCTATGGACCAATGTATCTATGGACCAATATATCTATGGACCAATATATCTATGGACCAATGTATCTATGGACCAATCTATCTATGGACCAATCTATCTATGTACCAATCTATCTATGTACCAATCTATCTATGTACCAATCTATCAATGTACCAATCTATCTATGCACCAATCTATCTATGCACCAATCTATCTATGTACCAATGTATCTATGTACCAATGTATCTATGGACCAATGTATCTATGTACCAATGTATCTATGTACCAATGTATCTATGTACCAATGTATCTATGGACCAATGTATCTATGGACCAATGTATCTATGGACCAATGTATCTATGGACCAATCTATCTATGTACCAATCTATGTATCAAAGTATATCTATGGACCAATATATCTATGGACCAATATATCTATGGACCAATATATCTATGGACCAATGTATCTATGGACCAATGTATCTATGGACCAATGTATCTATGGACCAATCTATCTATGGACCAATCTATCTATGGACCAATCTATGTATCAAAGTATCTATGGACCAATATATCTATGGACCAATATATCTATGGACCAATGTATCTATGGACCAATGTATCTATGGACCAATCTATCTATGGACCAATCTATCTATGGACCAATCTATGTATCAAAGTATCTATGGACCAATATATCTATGGACCAATATATCTATGGACCAATGTATCTATGGACCAATATATCTATGGACCAATATATCTATGGACCAATGTATCTATGGACCAATCTATCTATGGACCAATCTATGTATCAAAGTATCTATGGACCAATATATCTATGGACCAATATATCTATGGACCAATATATCTATGGACCAATATATCTATGGACCAATGTATCTATGGACCAATGTATCTATGGATGTATCTATGGACCAATATATCTATGGACCAATATATCTATGGACCAATATATCTATGGACCAATATATCTATGGACCAATATATCTATGGACCAATATATCTATGGACCAATATATCTATGGACCAATATATCTATGGACCAATCTATCTATGGACCAATCTATCTATGTACCAATCTATCTATGTACCAATCTATCTATGTACCAATCTATCTATGTACCAATCTATCTATGGACCAATCTATCTATGTACCAATCTATCTATGTACCAATCTATCTATGTACCAATCTATCTATGTACCAATCTATCTATGTACCAATCTATCTATGTACCAATCTATCTATGTACCAATCTATCTATGTACCAATCTATCTATGTACCAATCTATCTATGTACCAATCTATCTATGTACCAATCTATGTATCAAAGTATATCTATGGACCAATGTATCTATGGACCAATATATCTATGGACCAATATATCTATGGACCAATATATCTATGGACCAATATATCTATGGACCAATATATCTATGGACCAATATATCTATGGACCAATATATCTATGGACCAATATATCTATGGACCAATCTATCTATGGACCAATCTATCTATGGACCAATCTATCTATGGACCAATCTATCTATGGACCAATCTATCTATGTACCAATCTATCTATGTACCAATCTATCTATGTACCAATCTATCTATGTACCAATCTATCTATGTACCAATCTATGTATCAAAGTATATCTATGGACCAATATATCTATGGACCAATGTATCTATGGACCAATGTATCTATGGACCAATGTATCTATGGACCAATGTATCTATGGACCAATATATCTATGGACCAATATATCTATGGACCAATATATCTATGGACCAATGTATCTATGGACCAATGTATCTATGGACCAATGTATCTATGGACCAATATATCTATGGACCAATATATCTATGGACCAATGTATCTATGGACCAATGTATCTATGGACCAATATATCTATGGACCAATATATCTATGGACCAATATATCTATGGACCAATATATCTATGGACCAATATATCTATGGACCAATATATCTATGGACCAATGTATCTATGGACCAATGTATCTATGGACCAATATATCTATGGACCAATATATCTATGGACCAATATATCTATGGACCAATATATCTATGGACCAATATATCTATGGACCAATGTATCTATGGACCAATATATCTATGGACCAATATATCTATGGACCAATATATCTATGGACCAATATATCTATGGACCAATATATCTATGGACCAATATATCTATGGACCAATATATCTATGGACCAATGTATCTATGGACCAATGTATCTATGGACCAATCTATCTATGGACCAATCTATCTATGTACCAATCTATCTATGTACCAATCTATCTATGTACCAATCTATCTATGTACCAATCTATCTATGTACCAATCTATCTATGTACCAATCTATCTATGTACCAATCTATGTATCAAAGTATATCTATGGACCAATATATCTATGGACCAATGTATCTATGGACCAATGGACAAACAGCTCTATGGACAAATGGACGAATGGACCAAGTTCCGTCTACGGACGGAACACTAGATCGGACGGACGAGGCAATATGTGCCCCTTTTCAGCTTGCGAACGGGCATACCCACTGTGTACATTCGCTCACCTTCGCTTTTTTAATTTGAGCGGTCTTTGGAGCGTCATCCGGCAGCCTGGCGATGAATCTTTGCGACTTGCTCAGCGTCTCCAACACCTTGTAGTGCCTAGCTGTGCCCAGCACATGATATTCGCCTTTATCTTTGGCCATCTCTGCTGTCTGCCCATTTTTGCCAATTTGACGGTTCCATTTCAAATATGGATTCCTCGAATCCAAGCGCATATCTCCCTCCTCACTCTGCGCATAGCTTTCAATATCTTCAGAATACATTCGGTAATTATTTATTTGCTAAACTATTATTTTTTCGGAAAAAAAATTTTGTTTGTTGTGTTGACTGTGAGAGAAAAATATGACTGTGATGCTGTGCTCCGATGCTGGGACCCATATCGAGCTAGGGCCACTTGAAGGCCTACTTTGATTGAGAAATTCCGTTCAATGTTTTGATACGAAAAGTAATGGGGTCTACAAGGAAATACTTCGACTACGTAAGTGTAATACAATTTTCTATAACTATTATTCATTCGTTCCTTAAGTTAAATGGTTACAAGTTGGACTCAAAAGAGTTGATTCGGCGCTTACATTGAAGATGCCATTATTAAGCCGATTCATGCCGAGTTGGAGCAGAGCCAGTGAGGCGCAGCTTCAAACTAAGGCTAAAAATTACATCGAGTCTCAAAAACAATGGGTCATATTTGGTCAGCCTCAACATATCATTAGTTCTGGTTCAGCTTTGGCTTAGGTCTAGCTCAACAGAGTGGAAATCCTTAGCAGGTATTTTATATATATTGATCAGTCGTTTCCATTATGCAAGCCTCGAAATATATATGAAAAGATTTGCATATATGATAGATATATGACAATCCATAAATATGTTGGGCTATTTGATAAAGCAATTAAATAGTTTATGGCTTTGGCTACGGCCTTCGGGCGGAACCTTAAACAAAACCGGAAGGCAGCATGGAGAGGCATGCGAGGGACTGGGGGCGAGGCAGCGCTTGTGCAATGCAACGTGTGAATCAAGTAACGCAAGCGCAGACAATTCACACACGATAGAGCTGGAGAGAGAGGGAGGCAGAGAGACAGGTGGGCCAACTTACCTGTATGAAGCTGTTGAGAAGATTGGAGAAGGCCTCATACCCATTGACAATTGAGCGCGAGATGTTTTCGAACTTGTCGCCGTTGTTGCCATATTTCTCATGCTCGCTGATGCTGTCCACAATGGGCACAGGCTGCAATGAACAAGAGTGATCAACAGTGATCGAAAGTGATCGAGAGTGATCAGTGATCAGTCACTTACATGCGTTAGATCGGTCAGCTTCTGTTGTGTCTTGTCGTAGGCACTGAGCACCTTTGAGGGCAACGCCTCGTGCTCCAGATTTACAGACTCCGCTGTCTTGGGGGGTGCGGGCAGCAGCGAGATCTGTTGATGTCGTTCACACTTAGCGTATGCTCACTGTACTCTGTACCCTGCACCATTTCGATACGCACCTTAAAGCCCGCTTCGCTGGCTGCCGATCTCTCTGAACTGTCAGCCACATCTTCTGCAAACGCGTCGAGTGCACCAAAATCGGCGGCCGATACTTGTGCATCAATGGGCGTGGCACCGTCCGAGGTGGTGGGCGCCAGCGGCAGGCCCAGCGCCAGCTGCACCACCAGCAACAACAGCAGCGAAAACTTGAGCATTGCGTGAGAGATTGCGAAACGCCGCGCTTACGAAACGAAAGTAAAAGCGCGAAAATGAAATCCGGAATTGCAGGCGAGGGCGGAGTGGGCGGCGTAGGCGCAGTAGGCGGAGCTGCTTTTGCGTACGGTCCGAGCGCGACCAGGTCCAACTATCAACTGACTTAAAGCGTCTGCGCAACGATTTGACTTCTTTTTTTGTATTTTATATGTTTTCTTATGAACACTTGGCCATTGGCAAACACACACTTAGCGCAGCTCGACTCGACGTTACATATATGCCTATATATATATATATATATATATACGTGTACATATATGTATGTATATATGTATAGGTATTTGGTTGGTAAACGTGCAGTTTGCTAGTTGCGACAACAGCTTGGCCGTCGGGCAGCTGCACTTCAAAGGGAAAAGGTGACACCTCATTAAAAATAAAAACTATCATAAAACAGCAGATGGATGAACGGACAGGCAGACGGACGGACGGACGGACGGATGGACGGATGGAGAGCTCAATTAAAGCAGCGAAACAGACTGAAACTACAATTTAGTTAAGGCAATAAAAGAAAAAACAGCATAACACAATTAATATATTTACCAAGGCAATAATAGTTATGGCAATAGTAATGCTAATGAAAGTGAAATTTGAAAAGATATAAAAATGATAATGATAATGAGAAGGATAATGAGAATAATAATGAGAAGGATAATGAGAATGATAATGAGAAGGATAATGAGAATGATAATGATAATGATCCTGCAAACAATGACAATGACAATGACAATGACAATGACAATGACAATGACAATGACAATGACAATGACAATGACAATGACAATGACAATGACAATAAATTATGATACACAATCATTAATATCATAGTAAGCATAATGATGATAATGATAATCACAGAACATTGTGGATCATAAATGTGGATCGTAAATTTTCGCTGCGCTTGTTTGAACAAGGCTTCTCGAGCTCTTGCTGTTGTTATGCAACATGTTGCATGCAGCGCGATTACAGCGGACTTTGATCAAGTGGTTGCTGCGCCAATCTCAAGCTCTTAACGAGTCTGTCAAATTATATTTATTGACAGCGAAAAGTTGTTTCTCTTCCTGATTTTCATCGTCCAAAATTCGCTCTGCTTTTGATAGTTTTCCGTTTGTATTAAAAGAGTGTATAGTTAGAGTGTATACAAATATTCGTATATTACAAAAACAATTTTTGAGCAGTGTATTCTAGAGTTTTCACAATTCAATATTGATATTAAGTGTAAGAGTCTGCAAATATTCGTCCTAAGGACAATATTTGCAAGGTTTTTTATTCAATAGTTGTTTATTTTTGTAGGGTATACCAAAGTGCGGCTATTGTTGGTGTATGCGATCATTCGTTCAACGAAAAATTGGTGGGTATGTAGAGCATATCGCTATTGATGTCATCCTCCATTTCGATTTCCTCCTTCATCTGGTCCTCGATCTCGGCGATCACCTCCTCAGTGGAGATGCCATTGCCGCCAAAGTCGTCATTTTCGAGCTTTAAGACGATATCGTTCTCGCCATTCAACGAATCCTTGAGCGCGTTCAGGTGGTGCTTGTTCTCGGTGAGCAGCTCCTCCTTGTTGTCTTGAATGCCCTCATAGCTGAGCTTGGGCGGCATGTACCAAAGCGGCAGCTCGGGCACCACAAATTGGGGCGGCATCAGCAGCCCCTGCGCCGGCTGCTTGATGTTCTCCTTGCTGTCCTTGCTGGGCTGGGACATGTCGCTGGTCAGCTTCAGAAACACATTGTAGTTGTCGACCCCAGTGCTCTGGCGACGCTGCTCCTGCTTCTGATAGAGCTGCTGAATGCGCTGCTGCTGGTGCTGGTGCTGGTGCTGCTGCTCCTGCTGATGCTGCTGCTGCTCGTGTCGCTGTCGCTGCAGACTGCGCAGCTGCATAATGTGTTGATGATCGATGCGACGCTGTCGATCGTTGCGCTCCTCCTCGTCGATGCGCTGCTGCAGCGTCTGGCGCTGCTGGCGATGACGCTGCTGCAGCAGACGCATCTGCTCGACGCCCTGCTGGCGCTGCATGCGCAAACGCTGCTGAAGCAGACGCATCTCCTCGACGCTCTGCTGCTGCAGTCGCTGCTGCTCCTGGCGCAGCTTGCTAATGCAATCCTGACCCAGGCACAGTGTCTCCAGCGTATCATTGAGCGTCTGTTGCTGTTCCTCGTCGCGATTATGTTGCTGTTGTTGCTGCTGCTGTTGTTGCTGCTGGTGCTGCTGCAGCTGCTGCTGTCGTCGCTGATAGGCCGGCGCAAAGTAGTGCGACTGCTCGTAGCGTCGTCGCTGCTGCGCCTGACTGAAATGCTGTCCCCGTTTGCCATACATCTTGTTCTTGTGCTCCACGTGCACATACAGATGAAAGTATTCATCTATAACATACATATATTACATATATATACATATTAATATATGAATATATATATATATATATATATATATATATATATATATATATATACATATATATATGTTCAGGAAGGAGCTATTATCTATAGTTAATCATTAATGATACAAGACAGCTCACCCAGGCTTAGATTTAGTACTTCATCACGCGACGGTACATCAGACATTTCGATTTTCTATCCTTTCTTTTCAGCGTTTCAGAACGTAATTGAATAATAAAAAAAAAGTTTTTTTTTGCCGAAATTTCTATCTAATTTCTGTGCCTGCTTCAGCTCGTTTAAGCATTTGCACTAATCTGAAAATATATTTATATAAAAATCAAAGCCTCCTTAGATGAAATATTGTTTGAATATTCAAAAATGTTTTGAGTGTTGAAAAAGTCTTTAAAAATTGACACTTCAAAGTTGTCAGATCCAGTGCACAAGCCGTTCAAATGAACAGCTGTCATCTCGCTTGCACCTAATGAAAGTCAACGACGAACCGAATCAAACACAGCGAGGCACAATTAGTCGTTATAGTAAGTATTTCTCTTTCTCCTTCACACTCGATGCTTACTGCTCTCAAGCCAATTTGCAAATTGTTTTGGCCGACTACCGTTATATTGAGCTCAGCATTGCAAGAGATAACACGCGACGTGCGCTTAGAGCATGACGTCACATATGTTATATGTATATGAGTTGTTATATTAATTAACTGCAATTATGCTAAATAGTCCATGACTATTTGTGTATATACAGATTAATTTATATTATTAAAGGGAAATTTCGTTATCAGTATATCAGCTCATTGGTAGTTGCCGCATGCAATCGCTAATGTGACGTCACAGTCGCATGCGCTTTCGTGTGGTACTGTAAGCGAAAGCGACCTCTCTTCAACTCTTAACTTTGTTGAGGGCAGTATGTCAAATGTAATTTTAATTGTCTCCTAAAAGTATGCAATGCTTGACGCGTTCAACTTTGGCGCGAAATTCAAAACGTTGTCAAATAGCAGCGCTCATTGAAGTAGCCAGCAATTGCGCTCGTTATTAGCAGAAGTACCCAATCGAGTAGATAAAAAACAAATCAGCGTAGCTAAAATAAAGAATATGACAATGTTTTGCCTTTTGGGCTTGTCTAATAATAATGTGAAGAGCTGACGCAAGCAGCTAAATATTTTCACAGCTTATCAAAGAGTCTTTGTTGTCATTGTTTTTTTTTTGTCGGTTTGCTTTCGGCTTTTATTACAAATCGCTATTTATATAGTATATATAGTACATATATTATATATATATATATATATATATATATATATATATATATATATATATATATATATATATATATATATATATATATATATATATATATATATATATATATATATATATATATATATATATATATATATAGTTTAAGTATAGTAATTACGTAAATTAATTAATAGCAGCTAAGCATTTAATTGTTAAATAACAAATATTCAACAATATATATATAAAAAAAAATTTAAAGTATTAAAAAAAAAATATTTTTATAAATTCTAGTTTTTTTTTTGTACTACGTCTGCTTAAAACATATTGCACAAATGTTTTTTTTTTGATTTTTTTTCTGTTAAGTTAGTTGCCAAATTTAATAGATTTTTCTGGCTGCTGCTGCTGCTGCTGGCGGTTGTTGCTGCTGCCGCTGCTGCTGTTGCTGTTGCTGAAGCTGTTGCTGCTGCGATTGCCATTCTTGAGTATGCCATTCGTTTGAGCGCTGCCAGCACTTGTGTTGCGCAGCATCTCACGCTTGCTGCGCTGCTCTCCGCTGTACTCTCCAATGGTCACAGTGCCCAGACGCAGCGTGCGTCGCTGCTGAGTGCCATTTGCTGGCGTTGCTGTGGCTGCATCGTAGTCGGGCTGCGGCATTACTGGCGCACGCATTTGCACGCTGGGACTGCGCACCGGCGACAGTGGCGATGCTGCTGCTGATGCTGTGCTCAGCTGCTTGCTTCGAGCGGACAGCTGCTGGCCATTGCCATTGCCGTTGGGTATGCTCAGCTTGAGCTGTGTGGGCGGCTGCGGTATCGACTGAGACGGCGGCGCTTGCTGCTTCTGCTGTGGATTGGCAAACTGAGGTGGCTACAGAGAGAGAGAGAGAGAAAGAGAGGGGGATAGCATGAGTGACTGGCGTACATAGATAAGTTTTGATAAGTTTCGATATAAATAAAGTTGCGAGCGTGGCAGAAAGTAAAATGAAAAAAAGAAGATATCTAAAATAACTAAGAACGTTGCAGTCGAGCATAATCGACTGCGCAATGCTCGTCTAAATATTAATTAAATGTTATGTTATTATTATTTTGTACATGATTTGGACAGCCTTTGAAGAGATCTTCATTAATATACCTTCGTCTACTTCTCCTGCTTGAATAGCTTCATTTATAATCGAGTTTATAATGAGCTTAAAGCTGTTGTTTCCATGTTGAAAGTTTTAAGCATATTTATCTATATTTCATATGCACATATGAAAGCTTCAAATGCGCTTAAGCATATTTCTTTAAAAGCAAAAAGCTCCATTCGTTGTTTTTTTCTTTTATTATGATTTAGTGCACTGTAAGCATATTAAAGCTGCATTCACATGAGACGTAACTCAATTAAAGCAACAAAGCTCCCAGAAAAGCTCAACTGCAGATCTTTAAAGTTCCTTGAAACTCAACGAAAGCTAATGAAAGCGCATTTAAAGCTTAATCTAGTGGGAGCGTCTCATAACTAAGCGTAAGCTGAGGCCTACTCAGCGAAAAGCTCATTAAAACGTGTGCAACATGCGGTCATGCGACGCTTTAGGTTTGACTCATGTCTGATTTAGAGCGTAAATTGAAATCGTTTAGAGCGCGATGCAATTAAGCTTTAAGTAACTTTCAGCGCTAATAGGCCAATTCGTTGGCAATTCATTAATCTAAACGTAATTCGCTTACCGGCGGCGGCAATTCCGGCGTTCCATTCACGTTGCTGCTGCTGCTGCTGCTGTTGTTGTTGCTGTTGCTGTTGCCATTAAGCAGCAACATGCGATTGCTTCCGTTGTTGGCAATATTATTGCTGCTGCTGCTGCTATTGTTGTTGCTGCTGTTGCTGTTGTTGTTGTTGCGATAGCAGCTATCATCGGGCATAATCGAAGTGCGTTTCAGCGTCTCGCCGCGCTCCTGAAAAATATAAAATGAGAAATCCAAAAATGAGAAACGAGAACAAAACAATCAAGTTTTAATTCAAATCGATCGACTGATTGATCGATTAATCGGTTGATTGACTTTTCTTTTAGTGAGTGCAGCTCTACCTCATAGGTGGACATCATGACCAGAGGTCCGCCCATGGAGACGGGTCGCATGGTGGGCATATCGCTGGCACGCCCACCCTCTCTGCTGCCGCCCCCTTTTTTGGCACGTAGCAAACTCATTTGAAAACTCTAGAAGTTCTACTTCAAAATATTTGCCAATGCTGTTTTTCTTGTTGTTGTTGTTGTTGTTGTTCTACCGTTGTTGCAACGTTGTTGACGCTCGCCAATCGCTCGCTCGACTGGAGCGAACAGCTCGAACAGCGCGTCGCGATTTGCTCACCTGCCGCCGCTGCGCCATGAGATAAGATAACACAGAGAGAGAGAGAGAGCGAGAGGGAGAGAAACGTACACCTGCCTTCTATTTGCTGATGGGATGACTCATGGGCAGCGGTGCGGGTGGTGCGGCTGCTCACAGCCAACAGCTATTGTTGCAATTAGATAAAAAATGCTGCCCAAAAAAGGGAAAGCCTACTAATTGCTTAACGTAAACTAAGCTTTTAACTTTAAAGAAAAAAATCCCCAGTGACACAAGGTCAACAAAATAAACACCTCAACAGACGCCGTGTGTGTGTGTGTGTGTGTGTGCATATACAATTTATCAAATATTTAACTGATTAGCCTATTGCTTAGCCCTAGCAGTAAAACTTGTGCAATTGCAAGTTCGACTGCTGTCGCAGGGCATACACGACTAACATATACCCTGCTTGAACAGCTGCTAATGATGTTTTAGTTTATTTATAGATTAATATAGATACACAGTATAAGACGCAGCTGCAAGAAAACAAATTATTGCTATGACAATCGCTGAGGTATACCCAACTAGAGAGTGCTCTACAATTTCTGGTACTCCATGGGAATTTGTAAGACAAATTGAATGAGTGCAGACTTTAGAACCTGCGATTTATGCTCAATATGACAAAAGTTTGTTATCGATATTAATCGATTTCTTGAAAATTTAAAAACTTTATCGATTTTGTTGGAAGAAACTGTATATGAATTATAGACAAACTGTGTTATTGATTTTGATCAAGTAGCGTGTTACCATAAGCGACAACTATATAACAGCAACTATCGATAACTTTTTGTCATTGAAATATTCAATAAGTTTTGCCATATGATCATGAATTGTATGGTTTAGATGAATATCAATACTAAATTAGGTCTTGAAAGTTGCGAGTTTTGTTATCGATGTTAATCGGTTTCATGAAAATTCAAGAGTTATCGATGAGGATTCGATTATGATAAGATAGGCAAACATCCATTAGAGTTTTGAGCATGATCATATGCATATTCCCAATGATTCAGAAGCTTATAACTTACACGATCTATAAGGTCTACTCGCTGTAAGCTGTATTATAACTTAATCCCAGCCTAAGGTTGTATATATATACATATATAATCTTATCTGCATTTCTAATCATATTACTCACTCTCTCTCTCTCTCTCTCTCTCTGGATATACGTGACCAACAAGTTGTACATTAAGATCTATTATCTCTGGATCTAAATTAGCTGCAGCTGCTAAATTAATTATATAGTTTATCTGTCTCTCCCTCTCCTTTTTATCAGAGGAGATAAGATTAACTTGCATAGAATATTTGCATAAATGCATAGACTCGACCCCTTGAAAGGGTATCTATCTATCCATCTATCTAGTGAAACCATCTAGATTAGATCTAGATTATTATTTTTCACTGGAAAAAACTAGACTCTCAATGCGATTAGCTTGAGCAAAGTCAATAGGGAAGTACGTCAAGCTTTTCTATTGTGCCTCTGCTTCTAAATATGTGAGCAGAGGGTATATTGGTTTGGTCAGTAGAGAGAATCGCATATTGCTATATCTTTTCTATATTTTTTGATTGCTTTTCAAGCTAGAGTCGGGGAAGGTGTATCTCTTGCAGTTGTCTGGCCGGAAAGCCAAAATTTGATAAACCAGTTGCGTAAGAACTTATCTATAGATAACCCAAATGACATAAATACGACATTTGGGGGCGTGGTAAATCAAAATAGTTATCAACAAATCACCTTTAGAGCGCTGGAAGTTTCCAGTTGGTTCTATGTTGACCTGCTCTATAGACCTAGATGGGAAAATATCCTTTTGCTTTTTAATTTATTTGTATTATGTAGTTAATTACTCTAGGCATTTGCGTTACCTTTAGAAAGTATCTCACATATATGTATATATATATATATATAACTATAGATATAGATATATATATGTATATATGTTCATTGTTCGTAATCAACTAGATGTCTATGAGTTTGTATTAACTCAACTCAACTATCTGGCGTGTTGTACCTCTTCCGCAGCAAGTGTGGGTGTTTGAGTGCTTTGAAGGCAACGAAAGTATATAGAAAGTACAGTGAAAGCTCTGCTAAGCGCTCAGCTTTATTGGAATTAGAATATCTTTGCTCAGACTGCACTTTAGTCTCTGCCTCGCTGTCTCTCCCTGTCCCTCTCTCTGTCTCATATAGCTTTGATTTTTACTGAATGTTTCAGCTGAAGTTGTCTATTGCTTGGGAGCTATTTTAGTCTAGCTTTACTGTACTCTTAAATATAATATATATCTATATAAATATATCTATTGGAATACATCAAATGTGTCTTCCAAATTAATTACTTTGTGGCGAATATGGCTAAATCGGCTCAGTTGATTATTCTGATCAAGAATATATATGCCTGCGCTCCTAATACTGCATCTCATATAAGCTGTTTAGACGAAGCATATTTGGTTCGCTCTCAGATGTTTTTACTGTATTTGAAGTGAAGAGCTTGAGTAATTAAGGAGCTTTCGAGGAAAGACCCAAATGTAGAGCGCAACTGTTTCGCTTCGCTCTCCCCTCTCTCTCTCTCTCTCTCTCTCTCTCTCTCGCTCTTCCTCTGTCTTTGTCTCTATCCCCGTCTCTTTCTTCTATTCTATATGTATCCACCTATCTTTGTCTTAGACACTTGTTGTTGTGCCCTCATTCACTTGACTTCAGTCAAGTGGCTAACAAATGCTTCACATGCCTAACAATCAGAAGCTGCAATAGCAGCAGCAGCAACAACAACAACAACAAGAGCAACAACAACAACAACAAGAGCAACTACTTACGCTAACTACAATCAACAATCCACGATCAACAACACCAACAACAACAAGTGCCGTCCGCAGCTCTCTTGACCTTTGCAAGTAGCCATCGTTGCTGCTGGTTTGCCTTTATGTGTTGCAACTAACAGCAGCAACACCAGCAACAATAACAACAACAACAACACTAGCAACAACAACTATTATTTTGGCCAGCTCACCTTGTGTTCGCTCTCATGGAACCCGTTCCGAAACATGCGCTGATGCGCGCGCTTAAATTCATCCATCAGCGCCGTGTGCTGATCGCCCGTTGCAGTTGCTGCGCCAGCCGCACCACCCGCACCGCCGCTGGCTGCACCACTCGCGGCATTGCGTTCGCGTTTGTGCGACACTTGTGCAATGCTGCGGCTGCTGCCAGCGCCATTGTGTGGGCGATCCTCAGCTCGCTGATCTCGATCTCTAAGCCGATCGCGATCGCGACTCAATTGGCTGCTCCGCTGCCCCACCACCAACTGCTGCTGCTGTTGCTTCTGCAAAGAGAGAGTGAGTGAGCATGCTCGATTAGCTGTTGCGCTGTTAACAGCTGTGCATCAAAAGAGTTTATTTGCTTCAAATACTTTATATTCTTTCTTTAAATTTATCGATCTTATTCAAGCACACGTATAATTTTGTTATCGCATCACAAATGCAGATGAAATCTTTAGACATCAAATTTTAACAAGTAAATTAATGTTTCTTGCAAAATGTTGAAGATATATCAATGAAATATGCCTTAAGCTATCGATATTTATCGATTATTGTTAAAGAAATGCAGTTAGAAATCACTTGTCACTTATACATGACAAATTTTAAAGCATTTGTGGCTATTTAAATGTCTGCAAGTGTTAATCAAGATTAATCGATATTTATCGATTGCTGCAAATAGCTGACAACTAACGAAAATTTAAAAACAGAGAAAGCGTAAGGACTTCTGTAAAACAGAAGAAAGCCAAAGCAGATTAAGCATTTCCAGCAAACTTCCATATCGATATTTATCGAATGTATTATCGAAGCTCTAAATTAAAGACAAGGCCTAGATCCTTAATTTGAATAAATAGCATTAGCTGAAAATGAAAATGTCTGGCATACTATATGCTCTAAAGACACGCGGCTGATTACAGGGTATATATAGATCGACATGTTCGATCGTTATCGAAAGACGAGAATAGAGCATAAGCTTTATGTTCGAGTGAGCTAAAGACTGTGAAAATCTTTGAGATTTAGCAACTCTCTAATCTATATACACTTCACAATTTTTTACAGGGTATACTGCCGTGCATAGTCTATGCTGCTTTACCTCTTTGCGCTTCTTGAGTTCCTCGGTTATGGCACTGGAGAGACTGCTGCCAGCACTGCTGCTGCTGAGCGCTGCTGCTGCTCCTGCTGCAGCTGGCGGCGGTGGTGCAGGCGCAGCCACCGAGCAGCTGCGTCGCATCGTGGTGCTGCGACTGACTGACAGCTGTTCCAGGGTGTGCTCGTGCTCACGCTGCTGCTGCTGAGCGCCACAGGCATTGGCCACGAAGGTGCTGTTGATGGAGGTACCATTCTCTGTCAGCTTGATAATTGTCTTGTTTAGCTGTTTGTGCACCTGCACCGCTGCACCACCCGTTGGAGTGGGCTCCTCGCGCACTGCGGTGAGCCGTTTCGATTTGGCATCCGCCCAGCATGGACTCTGGTCGCCAGTGACAGAGCTGGCTGAGCTATTGTAGCCGCTCGATTCGCCGGGAAACAGATCACAGCCGGCGGCGGTGCGCACCACCATGTCCAGCTTGCTGGAGCCCTTCATGACGGCGACGGCCTCGCTGAAGAGCACGTCCGAGAAGTCAATGCTGTTCACGCTGAGTATTTGATCGCCCGGCCGCAGACCCGCCTCCCGGGCCACGCTGCGCTCCTTGGTGAACTGCACGAAGATGCCCGGCTTCCACTCGGGCCCCTTGCAAATGCCCAGGCCCAGTTTGGTGCGCGGCGCCACATGCAGCACCACATTGATGTCCCGGCTGGCCGTGCGTCGTTCCGTCGTCGCCTTGAATGAACTCTCCGATGGTGTCCCACTCACACTGGGCAGCTTGACCACGCTCCAGGACAGACGTTCATCCGGCTGGCTGTGAATGTCGAGAAGAGGTTATCAATCAAGACCATCTAATCTGATTGTCACTGATGAACTAAGCTTTAAGCTGAGCTCCATTACAGTTCATCGAGATTAACCCGTCGCCAATGAAATGGAATGAATGAAATGGCTTCCAACTTACTCCTTGACTGGCAGCATGCCCACGCCTCGCACTTTGAGTGTGACTCGATCCTGGCTGGCCACCAGCTGGATGAACTCCTTGTGGACCGCATCCTCCAGTCGATAGCCGTTGATGCGCAAGATCTGGTCGCCAATCTGTGGGTTGGCCATGGAGTTAGGGAAAGTCATGTGGAAGTGAGTTGAAGCAAAGTTCGTTCAACTGGGTGGTGCAGTCACGTAATTGGCATAATGTGCGCTGCGTGACTGACCCACATTGTCGGACTGATCCACTTACGCGCAAACCCTTCAGCTGCGCCTCGCCGCCGTGCTCCACGTGCGAGACGAAGAACCCGATGCCATGCTCCTTGCCGCCGCGCACCGCAAAGCCAAATGTGGCGCTGCGCTCCGGCACCATCAGCAGCCGACGCTGATGTGGCCGTACCAGCCGCACCACACGCAAACGTGTGCTGGCCGGCATGGCGCACCACGACGATGCCGCTGTAGTGGTCAGCGTCATCACATCACTCGAGGCGCTGCTCGTCGTTGAGCCCTGCATGCTGCTGCTGCTGCAATCGGTCGACGCTGACGCCGATGCCGATGCCGATGCTGGCGACATCATCATCATCATCTCTGCGGCTGCTATTGCTTGTGCTTCCGCCTCAGGCGCAGCTGCAAAGAGAGAGAGAGAGAGAGAGAGAGAGAGAGTGAGAAAGGTGGCATGAGCACAAGCGTGCGCTGCGTGTCAATTGACAAGTGAAAGAATGTGCTTAAAGTAGAAGCGAGCTTCAATGGAGCTAAACAGCTGACATAAGTCGACGCTTAAGATACCCTGCAAGACTCTGAAAAAGGCAGAGAAATATAGACACTGAAAGCGATACAGAGGGAGGGAGATCAAGACAGATAGAGAAAGGAGGGCGGAGAGAAAGGAAACGAGTAATAGAGAGAGAGAGAGAGAGAGAGAGAGAGAGAGAGAGAGAGCGAGAGTCCAGCTTATGCCAGCCAAAAAAAAGTGATACCATTTTCGATAACTATATTACAGCCCTTGATTGAGTTATTGATAACTTTGCATAGTTTTCTCTTCTACAGATTTGGCGTCGTTGTCATTAGCTTTCACATGGCTCCTATTGAGTCATCTCTTAGAGGACAACTAATGCCTAAAGCTAAGTGATAGAGCTGAACTATAGCAAAAGTGGAAGTCAATATACCCTGCGACAGCTTTAATGGGTATATATCAAGATACATATATAGAAATAAAACTTGAACTTGCAATTGAATTTGGAAATTGGGTCGCACGCATTGAATGAGGCGACGCTCAACGTTTTTGGTGGCTTTCACGCATCACACACACACGCGCACACACACACACACACACACACACACCTATAGGCAGACAACAACTGTGACAACAACAACTGTAACAACTTGTTGCGTTTCGTCTACGCGCTGCATAATTTCACTTTTCTTTCACGTAATTCTACGCTTCACTTGCAGCAAACAAACAGCAATTGCAACAGCAACAGCAACAGCAACAACGACAACAACAATCAGCAACAACAACAAACCATCGCCAATCGACAGCAAAACAAGTTGAAAATTATGGAAATTTATTATTGAAATTATGCACAAGACAATTTCTGTTGTTGGGTCTCACTTCGCTCAGTTTTTCCTATTCATTTTGAGCTCGCCCGCCTCTGTTCCATTCCCATTCGATCCATCAAAACGTTGGCTTACAACGTATTTATTAACTGTTTATGTGGCTCTATAAATCATTTGGGCTCCGATCTTTACATAATGCCCGAATGGTAGCCTGGGCACTAAAGTTCAAGACACTCGACACCCGAACTCCGAACTGCAGCCATCTCGAAACGAAAGACTTAGGCAACAAACTCGAATTTCGGGGGCAGTCGACGAGGCGCCACCAAAATCTTTTTTCCATAAATATGTGGCGGTAAATTGTCTTGAGTTGCGTACCTCCCCATCGGCAATAGCAGAGCGAACGATACGTTTTGCGGATTTTGAAATTTGGTTTTTTTTTTTTGAGGACAGCATTAAAACAGATTTTACAGAGCTGATGCACAAAATAGAGATTAAGTATTGCGGCATGGGCTGGAGTTGGCTTTAAAGTTTTAAAATTTCAATTATGAATTAAGTCTGCACAGGGCATAGCCAGAGTCAGCTGCCATGCACATTTGACGTGAGCTTGACAAGGGATTTAACTGGCATCTGAAAATTGTGTCTTGGCTGACAGTTGAATAAGTCAATAATCGATAATCTATCGTTAGTTCAAGCGTAAGTTTTGCTATTGACAACTGCCATACATATTTGACATGTGCTTGACAAGAGGTTGACCAAATGAACAAATGGAATACAATTCGTGTCGAGCGCTTGTCAGGCGAAATGCGAAAGTTTCTGATTGGCATCTGTCACGAGCCTGCCATAGCCTGAGCAATCGATAGCTTATCGATAGCTTAATAATGGACTACCCCCAATGTCAAAGTCATCGAATTGATTGGCGCTGGAAAGCATGGAGAAGGCATGCGCGGCATTCGAGCGTCATTCGCCTTTCATCAACAGCATCCGTTTGACTGTCTCTCAATCGTCATTCACATCCGCTGTTGTTGCTGTTGTTGTTGTCGGCATCTTTGTTAGATCCACGCGTCCGCTGTCCGCTGGAGTGTCGAGACTTCGTAGCTCTCTGGGCTAATCACGATCTACCGCAATCACAATCCCAACCGCATTGAACATAATTATAATGATAATCGCTTAGCTAGAGAGCTGCGCAACAAATTATTTGGCAGTTACAATTACGGCCCGAAAAAGACACGAGTAAAAGTAGAAAGTGTTCGACTAGCAGATATCCTCTGCGCTGCATCAACCTAGGGAACAGCTATGCAGCAGGACGAACGGATGAAGAGTTCAACTTGAGCCGAACCCAGTTGGAATCTCATTGACTTCTTCTTCAGCCTGTTAAGCGTATTATACCCTGCTTTACAGTTTTCAATGGGTACAACAACGAGACTTCCTACAATCCACGCCTACTGCCCACCACTCAGTCACTCACTGTCTCTCTCTCCCTCTCTCTCGCTGTCTTCGCAGGCGCTGGACAGGGGAAAGCCAAGCGCAGCGAGGCTTGGCTTGGCTTGACGCTGGCCTTTCACCTGTCGCTGACCTCAAGCGGCGTCTGTTTCTTGTTTACTTGGCAATTAGTTCTAAGCACTCGTTACTTCCGGCCACGCCCACTCGTTGACAATTGAAAACAAAACCGAAATTGTAGCAACAACAATTGCTGCCGCCTTCTTGACCGACGCGTCGCATTGTTGTCATGGCTCTTGATTTTAATATACGAAAAGTCATGTTGAAATTTCCATAGAAGTCGTTAAAGCACTTTTTGAGGGCATCGTAAAAGTGACTGTCGTCCAAAGTGTAATGCTAGCAGATCTATCTATATATATATATATATATATATGTTCTTGATCAGTAACAAGGGAATAGTCGATGTAGTGCTTTCTGTTTTATGAATTTATTTATAAGATCTTGCTCATATGTTATGCTACTATTTCTATTTCTTCTATTTTACTACTATTCTACTCATTTGCTCATTCTACTACATTTTCTGCTTCTTCTTCTGCTAAGTCCCTGCAATTTTTCTTTTATTCTGTTACTATTGTTCAATTCTTATTCATTTCTGCTTTTTTATTACTATTTTACAATTACTTTGCTTCTACTACTATTACTATTACTACTAGGAAAATAGTAAAAAAGTAGTATATACAAATATATACAAAAAGTAGTATATATAAAATATAAAAAAGTAGTTTATTTGTATATACTACTTTTTTACTAATTTCTACAAATATATACAAAAAGTAGTATATATAAAATATAAAAAAGTAGTATATTTGTATTGTATACTACTTTTTTACTATTTTCCTAGCGCTATCAACTTTCATTCTACTACTATACAGATATTATTATTCTACTCCTAGATTACTCTTACTGCTACTCTGTTTACATTCTGCTACTATTACATATTTTTTCTACTACTTTTCTACTACACTTTTACTATTTTTACATTTTACTGTTATTATACCCATTTATTACTGCCACACTAGTATTCTACTACCATTAAAATGCTAGCAGCTTTTCTGCTACTTTGCAGCTTTTAATTTTCATGTAACTTCTATAAGCCTACAGCAATTTAGAGCATTTTATCTTCGTTCTCTTCTCACTTTGCTGTTTTTTTGTTGTTTGTTTTAAGTAAATAAAAATTAAAAAATTTCATTACAAGCGAATTTGTTGTTGTTTTAGGCTGTTGCGTGTGCTGCTCCTTCTGCTGCTGCTGCTGCTTGTTGTTATTGTTCTGCTTCTTCTGGCTTGTTTTACATCGTGTTCGCTTGTTGCTCTTCGAAATATAAAATAAGAAGATAAAAAACAACAACAACAACGACGACAACATGAGGCAGTTGTAATTATTTTTGCCGGTTTTTTGTTTTTGTGTAAATCGTGACTTTCTCTCATAATATTATATGTTTGTTGTTGTTGTTGTTTCTGCTGTTGCTTTAACTGTTGCAGCTCTCTCGCATGTCCAGCCTCCAATAAAAAGTGCGGCCCAAGTCCAAGCTCTACTTAAACTTTAATTATTTAGCAGCCAACACGTAGCACTCGACTAGTTCTTATTGTTGTTGCTGTTGCTGTTGTTGTTGTTGTGCGTGACAACTCAGATTTTCAGTTTTGTTTTATATATTTCAACATTTCACAATACGCTCGCACGATTGATAGATCGAATAAAGCAAATTTCACTTGAAATTTAAATGAGCTGCGCGTGCATTATCAGCGAACAGCTCGAGCATAACATTGCCCAACAGTTATGAAGTTAACATGGCTGGAATGTTAGTTAAAGTTCTCTAGAGGTAGCTGCAGCTTAACATTTGCTTAACAGCTGAACAGAACAGAGCTGTTAAGTGAATAGTCCTAATGTCAGCATTCGTTTGGATGATGATTTGTCTGCGAGCCAATCAATAACTTGTCCTTGTATCTGGTATCTGTATCCCCCTTAACATACCATTTCAAACAAAAGCAAAGCCTTGCGTAACAGCTGCTTAACAGTTGCAGAACTGTTACTGTTATGTACAGAAAACATTTTTAAAACAATTAAGTGTTGTTCGAGTCAGAAGAGCCTGCCTCTGGCATGCCACATGCAGCAGCTTCCAGCATATACATAGCTGAACTGCTCAGAATTATGAGTGAATCGAACCTGCAGCTCAGCGCGCATTAATGTTTCATGACACAACAGAACTGTTGAATGTTGCCCAGTCATTTGCCATCTTTTCTCATGCCTGGGCTTGCCATAGTCAACTCTAAATACTGAAGATTTAAAAATTTTCTTTCTTAGCTTCAATTAATTTAACAAACTCAAACCTCTCTCTCTCTCTATGTATATATATGTGCATATAAGTGAATCGGATGTTTTCCTATATAGCTACCTGATCATATCTCAATGTTGACTAAGTCAACACCTGGAGCATAACAGTTATCATTTCTTATCTGCAAACATTTTTCAAGCTGAAATAATTTTTTCCAATTTGTGGCTGTTGCCACAATTTGCGGCACGTGTGGCATGCAGCTAGCTGGAGGCAACAGTTCGCAGCGGCACAAATGACAAATGTGAAATATTTCACGTCGAAGCGCAATTGGCAATGGCTGTCACTGTCACAAGGGCCAAGCGAGTTCGTTGCCTAAGTCTTTCGTTTCGAATAACAACGATGAAACAAGTAACAGTGTTTGAAGTGGGGCGTGCGCGTCCGGGCGATACCCTGCATGACTAGTAGATACCCTGCCTGCATAGAAGCTGCCTCAAACTCTCAGACAACCACGAAGGTATCTGAAATCTGATGTCTCTAGCTTTCGTCAGCTTCAAGCTATGCAGTAAAAGTGCTCAAAGCTGAGAGTTCATGACCGTGCATGATTAGAAGAAACTCTGCTTGACTAGTAGATACCCAGCTTGACTAGTAGATACCCTGCATGACTAGAAAACACATGAAGGCCAACAGACGAGCGGGCAGACTGAGGCTAGATCAATGCAGCTTCCCACTCTGAGCAAGAACACTTAGTTATACTTTCTGGCATCAGCGATGCCTGCTACTCAGCACACAAACCAAGATACCCGTTTGGCCACTCTTCAGTGGAAACTGCCGCCTCGCAGCGCTGACAAAGGCAGCGAGTGCTTTAATTATGCGCATATATGTTTTAATTGCCTCGACAGCAACAAGTAGCTAAGACATATTTACATGCAATTTTATTAGCTTTTATTTTAGCTATTTTAGCTGGCTTTACTGTGTTTTTTTTTAGCTATTATTCAATGCGCATCATTTTAATATTTGATTTTGTGTCGTGAGAGACAAAAGAAATTGCCATAAATAAAAGAGAAATTTCGCGCAATTGTCGAATTACACACGAACAGCTAGATGTGTGTGCCTGTGTGTGTGTGTGTGTGTGTGTGTTGTTTGTTGTTTATTTAACTGGGATGCGCACCTGCAGGCTTTTACTTCCGCTGCTGCATGCGGCCAATCAGGCAAGCAAATAAACGCACGACTGGCCAACAACGTGACAAATTGTCGAATTTCCAAGCCCCCCTCCCTCCTTCTCTCCTGTTCCCGCTGCGCCCCCCACTCCTCCACTCTCCACACCCTTTTTCTTTTCTGGCCCACACACTCTCCTGGCCCGCAGCAGCCGCAAAGCATGTAGCATTTTTCTGGTGAAACTTATTTTATATTTACTTCTCTTTTATTGTTTTTTTTTTGGCAACTTATCGGCAATGTCAACGTGGGTTATGCCACCGGAGAAAGAGACAGGCGGAGGCACAGACAGACAGGCAGACTGGTAGATGGCTAGAGTAGGATGCTGGCTGCAGATGTTGCATTTGGCAAGGAAGCCAACTAGCTGGCTGGCTGCTGCTGCTGCTGCTGCTGCCGGCAGCTCCTTTTGGGTGAAAGCTGTCTGTGACTTTTACCAGATATACATCTATATATATATATATATATACATAACTGTCTGCAGCAGCGTCTGGCATTGGCAGCTACATGTTGCATGTGTCTCATTTTAATTGCAGAACCATTGGCAGCATCTTGAAAGGATGCGCGCTTTCACCCACGACGCGATGCCGATTGGCCTTATGCAATGTGTACGCAAAGAGCAGCAACTGTTGCTGTTGCTGCTGCTGTCCCATTGCCACATATGAGCGACAGTTGCTGCAACGAGTGAAACGACAGCGGCAACAATTTTTGCGCTTCAAATCATACGACGATCAGTTGACTCTGTGGGCGGCGGGCGGCAGGAGCGTGGCGCGTCTTGTGAATAGCCAGATATTTGTTACAATGGATTTGCGTGCAAATGTGAATAACAAAAACGTCTTCATTTGGCAGCGACGCGCTGTCTGCAAAGATGCTTAGCTGCCTTGGCTTGATTGCCTCTTGCAATTGCGTCAGCTCAGAGAGCAAGAGAGCAAGAGAGGAAGAGAGGGAGGGAGGGAGGCAGAGTCAAAGTGTTGTGGTGGCTCAGTGGTTAGCCAGCCACCCACTCACTCATTTGTGCAGCTAATACACTCTGCGAAACGGCGCTGCCTATAAAAGATATGAATTCTTGGTAGATACTCAGCAAAATGCTTAAGCGGGTATATTGGTTATATAGCACAGGCGTGTGAAATACAGTGAATGACTGCTGTGAGGCCATAAGGGCATATACATAAAGGGTCTGTACACATAGGGTATATATCACTCATACGTACGACTGTAACATGGGGTATACACACATAGGGTATACATTGATACATAGGGCATATAGACACAGCGCATAGTCACATAGGGTATATACACAGCCTGTCCTGACCAAGCAAGATTAATGTTTTTTTCGATAACTCTACTGCAGCAACAGTAGAAGTTATCGATAACACTTGGCTCTTTATATATTTAGCAGCATTTGCCATTTGATTATGAATCATCTCACATTCTAAATAACGTAATTTAGCGCACTCACAACAATTGTTAATACAATTCATCGGGAAGTCTGTTTTTCGTACAGATACTTGAAGAGTCTGAGCATGACTGTACTGCCTTGAAAACAACATTCAGACGTAGATGGTAAGAAGGGACGAATTTACGTAGGAAGATTCAGAAATGTTGAAACGACTGAAGTTTAACCTGAAAGCTTTTCATGCTCAAGTCTAAAGGCTACAGACATCCAATTTGTTGCACAGATGCTCTCCTAATATGCACACACTTGGAGCATGCTCTTTTTCATGCAGCATCCATATAACAATGGCTTTGATACACACAAATTGAATAAGATATAAGAGCAGAATCACAGCAACTGCTAGTCGAGCAAAGCCGCTAAGCTGCTGCTTACCTAAAGAAAAACGCTTAAAGTTGCTTTTAACGAGTGAGCACTGTATGCATAGCAATGCTGCCTTTCAGAGGCAAATATAATTAATAAAGAAAATTGCATGCATTTTGTGTTTTCTGGCAGTGTAGGCAACAGGTAGATGCTGCAGCTGCTGCTGCTGCGATGCTATTGAACTTTTGCTATTTTACCAAGATTCCCACACACCTGCAGCAGCAGCAACAGCCTCCCACTTGCAGCAGCGTGTGAAACGTTCGACGATGTTTTTGAGGCGTGACACGAAACTTTGTTTCAAGTACGTTTAGTTGCCGTTGCTGCTGCTGCTGTTGCGCCCTAATGCGATTGTCAGGGTAAATGACCGAACGAGCGACGCGCAAAAATTGAATTGTTTTGCATAAATTGATGTTTGTTCGTCGCTCATTGTTGTTGTTGTTGTTTTTTTAATTGAAGTGCGGCAAGTTTGTTGCCTAAGTCATTCGTTTGCCCACGCGCACAGCTGCCGCAGCAACTGACGCGCCGCAACAGCTGGCAAAAGCGCAGCTGCCCACAGCGACAACAACTACAACAAACTGTCTGCCCCACAAGCAAAACTGGCTTAACTGGGCGTGGCCTCTGATAAAGTCAGCTGCAAAAATAGATCCACGCTTCTGTCAACTCTCCTGCCGCACTGCATCCTTCTCTTCTGCACAGCGAAAGTTGCAACAAGCTGAACTCGTCTCTCTGCCTCTCTGCGAGTCCCTATCTACCTCTCTCTTACTCTCTCTTGCCTGTGCAGCCCCCATTCTTCCTTCTCTCTCTCTCTCTCTCTCTCTCTTTCACTTTATCTGTTCTGTTTGCATTTGGTAAATTAAAAACAAAAGTTAAAACTGGTTAGAATATGAGATTTGCTACATTTTTAGAGTCGTTTACACTGAGCGAAATTAGGCATCAAAAGGATTTAGATATATCAACGAATTAAGCTTAAGAGGAAACACAAGCCAAATGGCTAAACGCTCAGCTTTAAAGCTAACTCAGTGCGCGAAATTGGGCCTGAACAGAAGAATACAAAACCAGCATGACTAGCATATACCCTGTTGGTAAGTTGGTTGAGGTAAAGAGAAGATCTAGACATAATCTGAAGCATTTATAGTTCACATGCCAAATGAGTTGTGTCTAGCTTTGATGCGCTTCAGTTTATGCATCAAAGGCCAATTCAAAAGATCGACTGTTATCGATGAGCTGAGTTATCGATAAATATATTAAGCTGGTTGCATGAGAAATATATATTGCATCTATTAGATCTCTAGATTTTAATATAAGCTTCTCACTAGAAGGAACAATTTGACTGACCAAGAGCTTGGCCTCGTCTTCAGTTGCCTGTTACAAACATTTTCAACCAACCAATATACCCGCTCTCTGCATGGATGTTGACAAATTTAAGGAAACTTTCGTATGGCTAAGCTCAGTCGTACTAACTGCAGTCAGCAGTCAGCACGTTTGCTAGTCGGATACTCCCGACGCGAGCACTCTTACCCATTTGCATGCACTCAGAGATACCCTTGCAAGGCACTCAGCAGCAATTGAAATTGTTTGTTTGTCGGCTGCTTTTGTTGTTGTTCTTCTCGTTGTTGTTGTTGTTAAGTAAAAACTGGCTCGCTTGTTTGCCCGGCTGCAACAGTTGCTGCTGCTGCTGCTGCTTATCCTACAAATGCCAATCCGCAGCGCCAACCAGTCCCCAACTTCGTCTGTCCGTCCCTGCGTCCGTCCAGACTGTTAGAAATGCCGTCCGAGGCGGCCAACTGGCTAGGCAACTGCAATTGGGATTGGGACTGGGACTGGGCCGCTGGGCGTTCAACTGGTTGCTGCTTTATTTCTTTATATATGCATACTCGTTCAGCACGTAAGAAGAGAGTGTATATGGTTCTGCTCCTGCCTTAGCTAGAGCCTTGAAATTGCTTAATAAACTTGGCAAGGTTTTCAGCTGCCATGATGTAGATCAATCAAGCTTGCATAGACCTCCCCTTGAGGCGTGGCAGTTCCATATAGATCTTTCATTTATGAAACTAGCAAAGGTAAAACGTAAGTTAATATATGGAACGAGTATTAGGCAGTCGGATATGCCCGTTCAGTAACTGATTTTAATTTTTGCTGCCTTTTTGCCGGCAGTTTTGAATTACAAAAGGAGCCTTTTCATGGGGCCGCCTGCAACAGTAACTGCAGCAGCAGCAGCAGCAGCATTTTTTATAATTTCAATTTTGTGTATCTATAAGATATGCCGCACCGTGAATTGGCATTTTGCATTATGCATTCTATGCCCTGTATAGCATATTACTATGGGGTAACTTGTTGCTGAATTTGAATTTGTAGTCAAGTCCTGTGCAAAATAGGTTTTCTGCCTTCTTATCCAAAAGCTGCTATAACTGTTCCTCCATAACCAATTCGCTTTTCCAAAGCCCTAGCAATACATATTCCATATTCCCGTAGTTGTCTCACAGTTCCATGTTAAGTCGTCCTTGCGATACGTTTTCTTATATGCTAAATCATAGTGGCAATTTCTTATAAGAAAATTTGTCCTATTTGCCAATTAAATAGATCTTTCCCTGTCTAAGTTTAATATTCTATTCCAGTAAAATTTTCTTCCTCTTCTTAAGTCAAATGGCATCTATTTATAGGGTATTTGTTAGTGCAGCTCATGCTATCGGGCTGCTTGCTGTGTTTGTTTTATGCAATTTGCAATACTGCGAAATACCGCAATTTCTTGCAGTGTGACCAGAGCACCACAACAGTAACTCCAACGCCTGGTAATTAAAATACAATTAACGCCACAAATTGATGATGATGATGATGATGATTATGTTGCTGCTGGTGATCATAATGATGATGCTTATCGTAATGAACGTTGATGTTGATGTTGATGATGACGAGTGGCCAGGAAATGCAATTAACCGATTGGCCCACAAGTCGCCAAACGCCATTCGAAAGTCTTTTGCCCGCGCTTAGCACTGATTGAATGTGTTTGTGTGTGCAGTTGCATAAGCTTGGCTTTAACTTAGTCAGCCGCTAGCCGTTTCAGGCCAAACGCGCCATCACTCAATCATAATCAATTGGCCGCGCATGGAAAGCGAGCGGCCCCCAGGCCGGGGGCGTGGCGAACAAGAACTTTCTAGTTGCTTGAACCCAATGTGGAGCAAATCATTAGACACGATGACAGTAACAAAAAAACCCCAAATATTATTTTGTATTTAATAAAGTTTTATAATTGAAGGCCGCACGCAATGGACGAAAAATTGGTGTCGAGCCGTTAGGCGGCTTAGGTTGCCGCCACAAACGGTCTGGCAACCCTATGGCTTAACAATAGCAAAACGTAAACAAACGAAGGCATCGAATTACAAGTGTTGTAAATCTTGTGTATGTGTGTGTGTGCGTGTGTTTGTGTTTTGGTTTTTCTTTACCTCATTTGTGTGTGGGTCGCTTAGCAGAAGAAGAGAAGCACGCCCAGCAACAACAATAGCCAAGCGCTTCTGCAATTGGAGCGCAGCGAGCGACGCGCGAAATTCTCGAGTTGCAAAATGAAAACAGAAAAAAACTTCTGCTGCTGTTGTCGCTTTTGTTGTGCTTCGTATTTGTTTTCGGCTTAATTCTGCTGTTGCTGCTATTGCTGGCCAGTGCACTTTACACTTTTGTGGCTTGGCTCTTCAGGCTTCACTGAGTGCGCAGACACACAGGTGCAATTCGCTGCATAGCAACATATTTTTGTTTTCGTTTTAATTTTTATTTACAATAAAAAAAAAATAAAAACACATTTCCAGCACATTTCACACTAAGAGCGGTGTACACTGAACTTTGCGTTTCAAAAAACAAACTAAATTTAAATTTTAGCATACGTATGTTATTTGAACAGCCGGCGCGCGTACTTTAAAGCAGCAAAACACAAAAAAATGTTATAGGTCAAAATAAAATAAATGCGTTGTTTTACAACTTGAGCGCACGAAGATCAGCAACAAATTGAACGCTCAACTGAGCAGTGTGACCATGTTGGGCTGTTTGAAAAACGTCAACTCGACTATTTCAATAATACTGCACATTCTTCAGTGTAGCGAAATATCGACTATCTTTATTCATTTAGTTTAATACTATTTTGGTATTTTTACTGGAATGCCTGTAAAATTGTTATACGATATCAAATTTATAAATAGTATTAGAGTCAAATAATATGCGTATGGTATACCGCTAAAATCGGAGGAGCGATAGATATTTTCCTTTGATTTATTTACAGATGCCTAAATTGTCGTTCTATACGCACTTATGCAGTTCTTAATATATTATTGGTAACCATAAGTGGAACAAATACAAATTGATTCACTTGAATTTTGAATATATGTTAATTGCCGCGCAATCTGTATTGCTTATCTCTTATCGATAACATCAATACTTTGCTTATATTAATCGAATATGTATAAGTGTGACAGACCAAGACCAAACAGCTGTTAGTTACCGCTGTTGTGCGACAATTTTTTTTTTTAATATATTTCATAATAATTTTGATTGAACATTTAGTTCGCTAAATTAGCTTTAAGCTGTATTAAATAATTATGCAAACAACACGCAATTTGTGCCATCTGAGCCGCTTCATGCTAAGGCGCACAGTTGCAACAGCTACTAATGAAACAACGGGCTCCGCTGGCGGCAGCGCCGGCGGCACAGAGCAGACAACACATTTTGGCTACCAGACGGTCAAGGAGAGCGAGAAGGAGCGCAAGGGTAGATAACATATATATATGCACTCAAGGGCGATATTGACTTAGCATCATAATCCATATAGTACACGAGGTGTTTCAGCAGGTGGCCCAGTCTTACGATCTGATGAACGATGCCATGTCCATGGGCATACATCGTGTGTGGAAGGATATTTTCGTTGAGCGCCTGGGACCAGAACACGGTATGCGTTTGCTGGACATGGCCGGTGGCACGGGCGACATCAGCTTTCGTTACCTGAAATATTTGGCCAATAAGCCAAATCCCAAGCAACGGGAAAGTCATGTAACGGTCTCCGATATCAATCAGCATATGTTGAATGTGGGCGAAGAGCGTGCCCGTCAGCTGGGCCTGACCGTTAAGCAGCTGCCCAATGCCAGCATTGATTGGCAGTGTGCCGATGCCGAGAAGTTGCCATTCAAAAGCGATACCTATACTGCCTACACAATTGCCTTTGGCATACGCAACTGCACGCACGTGGACAAGGTGAGCACATGGACCTATACATGGAGTACATTTAACTAAGCCACTCTCTTGCCCTCTGCATTAGGTGCTCAGCGAGGCTTATCGCGTGCTGCAGCCTGGCGGACGTTTCATGTGCCTGGAATTTAGCCACTTGACCAATGAGACAATGCAATGGCTATACGATCAATACTCTTTCCAAGTGATACCGCCCATGGGTCAACTGTTGGCTGGGCAATGGCACGCGTATCAATATCTAGTGGAGAGCATAAGACGCTTTCCACGCCAGGATCAATTCAAGAGCATGATCGAACAGGCTGGCTTCTCGCATGTATCCTACGAGAATTTAACCTTCGGTGTCGTTAGTATACACTCGGGTTTTAAGCTATAGAAAACGGTTGCGGAATCGCGGAACGTTAAGGCATGCCAAACACGTTTTCCGCGCGTTTATTTTATGATTTCCTTAAATAATAATAAAAAATTGTATAAACCTTGTTAACATATTATATGTACAAATTTATTGTACGCTCGTCCAGCTTGGGAAAGACCTTGACTAGGTTTTTCCATTTTAGTTGAGCGTGTTTCGTTTCAAATTGTTGATTTTCCAAAAAGTGAAAATGTAAATTGTAATTGAAAGTTCATTTCAGATTCGATAAGAGTGTGCGTGTGTGTGTGTGTGATATAATGTCAATTGCCACGCCTTCATTATGAGCTGAGCTCGATCAAATTTAGTGCAAGTGAAATTTATGCGTGTGAATGTTGAATGTTAACTAAAGCTAAGCGAAATACAATAAAATCAAAATCGAATCAAACTAATTAACAGTTTATCGAAGTACTTCAATTGCTATTTGTTTTCTTCTTCTTCCTCGCTTCTCATATTGCTTTGCATTTTAAATTTGCTTTCGCTTCCTCAAACACAGCAAATTGGCAGCACTTTGCTCGGCTTTGATTGGCCCAGTTTCGTTTGTCCGCCGCTGATGGGCTGCACTTTGTGATGTAACCGGGTCATAAAAGGCTTTGGCTCGCCATCAAAATGGCCCAAAAATATTGAGTGAATAATATCGGCTGCGTTTTCAACCCACCAGAAAGTGAAAACAACAACAATAAGAAATGCGGAACATGCTAAATGAAAACAAAAGTTGTTTCGTACGTGCAGAAACGTGCCAGCGGCACAGGTGGCCAGACAGTGGGACAGCACAGGCCGACAGACTTGCCCACCCCCTCATCATAGTGTACAGTGGTAATGAAACGGAAAAGGCAGACAAAAAACAAAGGTAAAAAGATAATGCGGATTAGAAGTAGAATGAAGAAAACAACTTAGTTAGATAGCGTGCAAACGGAACGGTTGGCAATGAAACACTTAAGGTTTGAAACATTTTAAATTTTTCTCTTAGTAAAGCGATCCACGACTCTTTACAATTGATCAGCGGATGAAGAATTTTAGGAAACAGTGGAAATGGAACACATTTTTATGATTGCTTTAAATAGCAGTAATTGAAAGTGGAAATGTTATGTAAGCAACACTTGGAACACTGCTTGAGAAACAAGTGGAATGAGAAACAAATAAAAATGAAACATGAGAATGTAAATACATGTATTTTAAACACAGATTTGATTGAAAATATATCATGAATTTAGATTCAGCGAAACAAAAGGAAATGGAACAGATGCAGGTTACATAAAAAAAAGCAAAACAAAGGCCAAATGCATTTAGTAACCATTTTTTTGAATATAGGTGAATTATATATTAGATTATTTAAGTGCAACAAATGGAAATGGAACAGAGACACTCGTTATTAAAACATAAATTGTAATTAGTTTATAATAAGTCCTTTATAATATTGTTGTATATACGTACATATGTATATAAGCAATTGAAACAAATGGAAATGGAACAGAGACACGTGTTATACAAAATGAATCGAAAAAATACATAATAAATCCTTTTAAATATTTATGTATAAATTTACATATGTAAATCAATCACTTGAAACGAATGGAAATGGAACACTACAGAAAACAAAATGTACGAAGCAAACTATTTACGAAATGCAATTAATTTCGAATTTTACTGCCAAAATAATCATCTCACTAAAAATTGTTTTTTTATTTGGTGTCTAGAGAACATCTGTTGCGTCCCACTGTGCGGCATAGATTGTGGTGCTCGGCTCGGAACGTGGAACGGTATCTGCTTGGCGTCAGCATAATGAGCCCCTGTCCAGCCAGGTGAAATGGACGCGTAAAAGTCATAAACTGCCCAATTGCCGCTGGCCATGCCGATGAGCAGCGTGTGGTGCGTGGTGCGTGGTGCATTTGATGGTACTTGGTATGCAGCTGTGGTGGCTCAGCGGCTCGCTGGCTAGCTGTTGGCCATTGCACGTCGACATCCGCTTTATAAATACAACAAACACCAAGGAAGTTCATTTCATTTTCTTGGCAACAATCGACGCGTTGACATAATCCAACGCAAACGCTGATACGGATTACCCCAAGCACAGTGGAACCATTAACAACTCTATATATATATATATATATATATATACCCCTATTCATATATATCAACGTGATGAGTCGCCGCTTGAGTGTGATTTGTGCCAGGAGCAAACCTTTGCACCTGTTGCTCTTGCTCTGCGCTGTGCTGGCCAGCGGCAGCGTTGCCCAAGCAGCCTTACGCCTGCGTCATTCTAGCCGCCTGGTCAGCACCACGCCCACCACCGTGGCTACCACTAGCAGCAGCAGCAGCAGCACCAGCAGTGGCAGCAGTTCGACAGCTGAGGCTGATACCACGGAACAGCAGCTCGAGGTGTCGGCATCTGTAGCCGAGGAACAGTCGTCACAGCCAGCCAAGCACAAGCGTGGCATACTCCATGGCGCATCCGGCCATTGGCCAGGACGTACCTATGCGGCGCAGTATGGCTATAGCCTGCAGTTGCCAGCAGCGGCTACTTTCCTAGCTGCAGCACCAGCTCATCGCCATCATGGCTTCATCAAGTATCCCACTGGCTATCATATCAAGCAATTCGCCAATGCTGCCGCTGGTTTCCTGCCCGCTGCCACATCGGTGACGGCGGTGCCTGCTCTGTCCGCTGTGCCTGCCCTGCCCGCTGTGCCCGCCCTGCCTGCTGTTGGCAGCATTGGCTCTGCTGTGGGTGGCATTGCCCCTGCTGTGGGTGGCATTGCCACTGCTGTTGCCGCTGGACCCTCGTATGTGCTGCGTCCGGGCAATGCTGTTGTCTCCTCCTACAGCGTCAACTATCCGCATCAGCATGTGCATAGACCCTTGAAGCCGGTCCACTATCATCATGCCCTCCAGGTAAGCTCACTAGCTTGGCTCTTTAGTTTGTTGATCTAATCGTTCCGAAGCCTTCTTATGTACAGACTGTCGCGCCTGTGCCTGCTGCTCCCGCGTTGCCCATTCAGCCTGTTCAGCCTATACAGCCCATACAACCCGTTCAACCCGTTCAGCCCGTTCAACCTGTTCATCCTGGCATTAGTTTTTCCACGGCTGAGTTTCCAGTAGTGCCGCAGTTTTCAGCTCCGGCTGTGCCCACATTTGCTGTGCAGCCAGCTGTTCCAGCTGTTCCCGCTGTACCCGCTGTTCCAGCTTTTCCCGCTGTTCCAGCTGCTCCTACCACCCCAGAAGTTCCAGTGATACCACAAGCTCCACAAGTTCCACAAATTCCACAAGTTCCACAAATTCCGCAAATACCACAAATTCCAGATATACCGCAGATACCACAATTCCCACAGTTCCCAACGTTCCCGCAGTTCGGCGTGCCACAGTTTCCCTTCCCGCAGGTACCACAATTTCCACAGGCGCCTAGCGTACCCGTTGCTCCCGCTGCTCCCGTTGCTCCCACTGTTCCCGCCACTCCAACTGCGCCCGCTGTACCCGCTATTCCCACTGTTCCGGCCATACCAACTGTGCCCGCCTTTCCCGCTGCGCCCGGCATTCCGCCCAACAGCCAATTCTTCCCGGCAAATGTGCAGCCGCCGCTGCCACAGCAGCCGCCCAGCTTCGGTCAGCCGGAGGCGCAGTTCCCGGGTGGCATAGTGCCGCTGCCTGGATCGACGCCGGTGCAGCCGGACACTGGCACCGCCATTGCCTCGCCGCAAATACCCAGCACACCGGAATCGGAACAGCCCGAGCAGCCGCTGCCCTCGCCACAGCCCACACAGCCGCAGCAGCCATGGAGGCCGGTCTTCTATCAGCCACCAGCCACGCCCGGCCGCCCATCCATAACCTTGTTGCCGCCTTACGGCAGCATGCCAGCTGATGGTGAGTCCTAGACGAATAATCTCAGTTTTCCTTTTTTTTTTCTAATCAGCGCCTTTCTATGCACTTCTCAGGCTACCTGCCGCCCGTTGGCACGCAGTCCGCACAGCTGACGTCCTCCAGCGCCGGCCATGGCGCCCAGGATATCTTTGATCAGCTGAGCAATGCCGAAATCGAACACATCTTCGCCCAGGCGAATCTCGCGCATCACAACCACCAACAGCAACAGCAACAGCAGCAGCAGCAGCAGCAGAGCTATCAGCACTACTAAATGCGCTGCTAACACCATCCACCAGCTGTTGGGCTTCATCTTGTCCACAAATTTTCTATAGCACTTTTTTTTGTTTTTTTTTTTCATCTCTTTCTATCTATGATAATCTTTCCATATATCTATATATATTTAAATTATTATTAAATAAGTTATTTATCAAAAATCAAATTAAGTTTTCATTGCGAGTGGGGCAAACAAGCAGTGGCTGTGCAAGCATTTTCAAAGCAGTTCAGGGCTAGCAACGCCTCTCTATTCGATTCTCAACAAATTCATGTTCATGTTCATGTCTCTGCTCTTCTCCTAGAGTTCAAATATCATCTGCAACACGCTTCTTCCAACTATCATCTCTTCATGCAATACTCAAAAAAGTCTTGTAGGGTATTTGTTTATTTATCTCCCTCTACCTCTCTCTCTCTCTCTCTCTCGCTACATCTCTTTGCCTCTCTCGCTCTTCCACTCTCTCTTTTTCTCTCGGCCTTTATCTCTGCCTCGTAATCAACTTATCTCTATTTCTCTCACTTTCCTAGTCTCCTCTCTCTCTCTTTTTCTCTCACTCTCTCCCTCTCTTCCCCTCTCAGTCCCTCTCAATCTCTATTTCTCCCGCGCTCCTTGTCTCTTTCTTTCTCTCTGCCTGTCTCTCCCTATCTCTCTCTCTGCATCTTAGCCTCTTCATATCATTCTCTCCCCATCTCATTTACTTACTAGCTCTTAGTCCAAAGTTAATTCTCAATCCTTATCTTCCAGTTGAATTAATTGCCGTTACTTTCTGTTAGCTTTAGCAGCCGCCGTAGTGTTTTCAGTGCAAAGCTTTTTGCCTTGAACTTGAGGAATGCCGCTCGGAGCTTTTTCATTCATAAACGCATCAGCTGTTTGCTCATTGAAGGCTAGATTTCGGCGTCGTTCATCGGGGCATTAGGCAATCGGGGCATCGGGCCATTGGACCATCGGGCACCGGCAATTGGCATGCCACATGTTGCAAGCGCTCGTGTTGCCTCAGTTCTTACCGTTAGCTTCGCGAGCGCGCTGCCAACGGCTGCGCGCAAATCACAAACAGTGCAAAGTTTTTTTTCGAGTGTTCAAATACAAAAAAAGTTTGAAATTTCGAAAAATCAAATCAAAATAGTTAAAGTTTTCGATGTTTACGAAAGTTTCGAAATCGTAATTTTGTAACTTCGAAGCTTCGAAAATTTAAATAGCAAACCTAAGCAATTCGAAGCACGAAATTCTTGAGTGTTTGTCGAAAATTCGATATCACACGCAAATTTCGAAAATCGGAACTTCGAAATTTGGAAAAACGAAACTGAAAACTGAAGAGTTGAGCTGTTTTCCAAAACTTTGATATCGAACTCGGAACAGGAATTTCGAAAACTTTACAAACTGAACTCAGTTGAGTTGAAGTGAAAAGTGAATAAACTCGACGCGTGCTGTTTGTTGTTATTGTTTTTTTGGTGCATTGTTTTCATAGAGCTGTGCCGATTGTTTATTATCAAATTCAACTCGGAGATAGATATTCGAAACGAAATCGAGTTCCAAGTAGTTGCCGCCGCTGTCATGACGATAATGATGATGCGTAAGTCTTGCACAAATAAACAAATTCGATTCGCACTGTTTATGCATTGGGAACAGATTCGTATTATTCGATTCAATTATTTTATATACTCGCTATGTTGGCAGCATTCGCCGATCAATAAAAACAAAATCTGCCATAGACATTGGCCATGTGGACCTGTTGCAAAAGAAGAATCAGCAACAGCAACAGCAGCAGCAGTAGCAGCTGGCTTCTAAATAGCTCGATGGCGAGTGGATCGAGGAACAGCTCAGGGGGGATAGTTGGAGGGCAATAGATAAACGAGTTGCATGAGAAGGAACTAGAAACAGCTCAACATAGGTAAAACTGGGGAAAATCGGTGAAAGTTGAATAAATACTGGGAACTTGGAGGAGGGTTGGCCCTAGTATTATTTGTAAAGAGTAGGTAAGTGATCAGGGTGGAAAACTGAGAACAGTGTGAAAAATAAATGTCCAAGCTCATTAAATAATAATATAATAAATAATATAAATAATGGGAAATGCGACTGAATTTATCTCATTAAATAATGGGAAATGTGATTGAATTTTGCGAATAATTAAATAGTAAATGATTATTAGGTAAGAAATAGATTTGTGTGAAGAGTTAGGAGCACTTAAGTATTAAATAAAACTGGGTATAGTGTGCAGTAAAGTAAAGTAAAATAAAGGGAAGAAAGAAGTTGGAAGATGAATGGGAATGAAAACGAAGAATGTGATTGAAGAGCTAAAAGCAACTTTATTTAAGCGAAATCTTGAGACAACATGGAGCACAGATATGGAACCTGATTTAATAATGGGAACTAATAATTCATTTTGGCATTTAGTTAATGGAATAATTATAAATGGATGTGCGCAATGAAAGTTGTGATTTGAAAAGAGTGTGCTCAATAGGAATCTGATTAAAATCAAGGGCATTTTTGATGGAGTTGAGAATAGAGTTAGAAACAAGGCTAAATAGTGAACGATGAACAAAGCAGGATATTTAATAAATTAAATTGAACTCAAAATATATATAAATACATGTTCCATGAGGAGGTGAACTCCATACTAGGAACAGACTATTTGGTCATGGAGCTTACTTTAGAGCTATTTTATATCCACAATTATTTTTTTAAGACAAATGCCAAAAGTCGATTTGTTCATCACAATTTTGGCGAATTTATTCTCAAGCCAATATCCATCTTCATATTTCAGGCACTTCAAATTTCACAATCAGATTTTTTGGAAATTGTGACCCAATTTTTAGTTTACTACCTGAAAATGTTCATATTTATTTATAATCGCGTTTATTTTGGGAAAACTTTTCATTTAGCAATCTAAAGATTTGCCATAGAGATCTCCAACATAATTGGGGATCGTATAATTAGTATTATATAAATAGAGTTTGCTTGAAATGTGTGTTTGAAGTCTTTATTTCCTAATCGACTTGAAGTGCACTTGAGTTAATCTATAGATCTCTATATGACAGCTTAAAAATGACATATGTTTTACAGGGTATTCAAAGTTTGTGGACAGGTTTATGCTTTGCATAATAGAAAGCAGGATTAGAACTTTGCTTTGCTTTGGTCTACGTGTCTTACAGGGTATTCCTAGCATGTCCAAATGTCCCTCAGCAAAGGTGTCGCGGTTTCAATTCCTTTGTTCATTGCTTTAAATGAAATTCTCAATTTGCATAATAATTTATGTTGATGAGCAACTGGAACTGGCAGTGCAGAGGGTATTATAGGGTATGGGCTATGTTGTTGAGAGTCGCCATGTTTCGTACTCGAGAACTCTATTTAATTTGTAATAAAATGTCATTAAGCGTAAATGCGAGATGTCGCTTAGATTTATGGTTTGGGCGAGAGTGGAGGTCAAATGAAAGCCTTGAAGTGACACTGTGTGTGTGTGTGTGTGTGTGTGTGTGTGTGTGTGTGTGCGTGTGTGTGTGTGTGCGCGGCTACTGCGACTCCAGCTATCTGGTTGCTTCAGCCTTAGTCCACTTTATGTCCAGGTCCATGTCCACTGGCCGAAAGTTGGGTTATTAGCTTATGCAAATTTAACCGCTAGATGGCGCTCTACACACTGCAGACGGCCCACACCTTTGCACTCAGTTAATACGGCAATTGGTTTGGATTAAAAAACGAAACCCAACAGCTGTTTGATCTTACCAAATGAATGGCGAAAACCCAAAAAAAGGGGGCGTGACAACTAGGGACGACGAAGGGCATTTTTGCGGTCTTTAGTTGGCCTAAACGTTGCAAAATTTCAGCTTTCTACTCGTTCACAAAGTGCAGAGGGTATTTTAGTTCTGTGCAATGCCTGAGTCTCTGTATACAGAGACCGCTATCTTCTACTAAAGTGTATTATGCGGTCGGTCCCACCCGATTGCAACACTTTGACTCGAAATGAACTCCAAGTGAAGCCAAATATTAATTTTCACTTACTTTATGAGGCTTTATTAAATACTTGATCTCAAGGAGCCTTAGCTATAGCAATTACTTTGACTTCTAGTCAAGCTTTATTTTGATTCATTTTATATATAGCTGGAATGATTCACAGTGAAAAGACATTTAAGTCTACTGTAAATGCTTTTTAAGCACAGAGCTTTAAAATTTTGATGAGCTATAGCATGGGCTGTCAAGTGCTTGCCAACTTTTAACATTTAACTTAATGTGACGTTTAATTTCTATAGAATGTTTTTGAGTTAAGAGAGAGAGAAAAGAAGAAGGAGAGAGAGAAAGAGCGACAAAGTAAGTGATAGAGAGCAACACAGACATCCTTTAAGCTGCGCCTTTTGCCATTGTCCTGTCAAAGTTAACATGCACTTTGAACTACATACAATATTAAGTTAATTTAGGTAATTTACTTATTTATTGATCGACTCAAGGCCAAGCTCTCGACATAAATCCAATTAGCTTTCAGCTACAGCTTCTCAATCGCTTTGCCTCCGACTCCGCCTGCTGGCTGCTTACATAACCTCAAATATACTTATTCTAGCTTCACAATTTCCGCCCACTCAGTCCAAAAACAAATTTGTTTCTCTATTTATTGAGCCACTTTCCAAAGTTCGCAAACCAACAACAAAAACAATAAATAAATACACAAATCCTTTTTGTGGCTTGGGCGTGAAAAGCGATGTGACAGGAAAAAACAAGTTCGGGCCTAGAGTATGCTCGACTAGCAGATACCTTGCCTTCACTTTCAGGTACCCACTGTGACAAGGCTCTCCTTTAATAGAAGCTATATGAAATTCGAAATAATCATATCACATTTTACCTCTCGGGATATTCTGATCTTCAAATCAGGCCTAGAAATCAAAGTCAATTTATCGATTTTTATCGATAATTACGCTGACAGCTTCCTCGTGAGCAATATATATACCTAGTGCCAGTCAGCCATGCCTTCTTTTGCCCCTTATATACTCTGGTATGGTTGTCTATGTGCATGCCCACCCACTAGCTTTGCCTACAGGGTATACGCAGAGAAAAAAGAGCAAATACAATATTATGAAGGGCTTCTGCGTTTGTTCATAATAATGGACTAGTTGCATGGAGCTATGTTAAGTCAGCTAGCACGTCCATTGGCTGCCACACATGGAAAACGGTCTGAAGTCCGCTTTTCGATTTAAGCTCGTGTCGCCCACGGCTGATGCCGCCACAGAGTGGGGACGACACAGGGTTGGGATTCCGAGGGGAATGTGCGTATCGGCCGAGTAGTCAGTAGTTTGTAATTTGAATACTGAGCCCATTCTGCGAGCCATCATTATTTATGGGCGGTCTGCTTCGAGATGTGCAGCTAATGACATAGACCTCCAATAGAGCCCCTCGCTGCCCCGAAGTTGGCGCTAATCGACGCCAAAAGCTAAACCAAATATCAAGTGACAAGTGCCAGAAATAAGCACAGAGAAGTTAGCTGATTAGCGCAATACCCTGTACATAGTGAAAGAGGTTACTGCTTGTTCAGTCATGAATAGCCTGTAAAGAGAGTTGGGCAGGCTTGATGAAACTACTAACTGTATGTACTCGGGCATCAAATGATTGGAGATTATAGCTAAATATCCTGTAAATATAATTGTGAGTCGCGGATGCTACGACTTGATATCAGGGCGATAGGGTATCCTGTAAGCATTGCAGTTTGTTGGGGGAAGCTTAAACTATTATTCAAGTCATGAATAACCTGTAAAGAGAGAGGTTTTATTTGATATTCGTATCATGAATACCCTGTGAAAATGTGTGCGAGTAGGACGAGTCTTGGCCTACTTTTCATATCGTGAATACCCTGTAAACATTGAAGTTAACCGAGAGAGGCTTTAATGGATATAGTTAAGGAGCTGCTGATTCTTTGAGTCACGAACACCCTGTAAATAGTAAGGCTGAAAGGATCTGATGCGGATAGCCGCATTTATGATAAAAATAAAATGTCCATATGAGTTCACAGTTTATAGGAGCTAAAGACTTCAAAATATGGCCTATAGGTTTTAATACACCAGCATCCATTTACCAGCATCCTAATTGAATTGTCGACAGGTGTAATGGCAGGCTGAAAGGTTACGCATCATTAGAAGATGGCGAGGGGGCTGCGCCCAAAGCAAGTGAAACCTTGAGCATATTCGCTTCGGGATACCTCTCAATGGCTGCAATTGAGCTAAGTGATGGCATGGAATGCCATCGACGAATCCCCATTGAGTGATTGTCTCAAAGGAATCGATGCCAAATGTTTATGGACTTGTGGATTATGGACAAAGCAGCTGTCCCAACTGCCAGCCCAAGCACTTAGGCCCAATGATAGGAACGTGTTACCCCAACAGTCCAACAGTTCAACAATCTCCAACTAGTTTCGTGTGTTGAAGTCCTTATTTTTTTTTTTGCAATCAGCTTTGAGGACTTTACGAAATCGAAATAAACATTTATTGCCAGCTTAGAGCCGACCAACTTAGTGCTTAGCGACAACTTCTGCTGTGGCTTAGCAAGTCTTTTGGGTTATTTGAATTAATGAAGGGCCAGCGAGTGGAAGCTGTCCAAGTCTTGTGCTGAAAGTCCTTAGGAAGTTTATTCTTAATGGATTTCGAACCACGATATGTGAACTGATTGATGCGCAGAATTGTTGATTGATTAATTGTGTAATTGATTGACTGATGTTTGATTGTATAGCATATTGGCTAAGATTCTGAGTGCTAGATTGATTGATGAACTAACTGATTGACTGACTGAGTGATGCATTGATTGATAGACAAATTTACTGATTGATTTACTGACTGACGATTGATTGACTAACTGACCGACTGATGGACCGATTGAATTATTAACTAAGATTGACCAGCTGATTAATTCATTGACTGATTGATTGTTTGAATGATTGGTTGACATAATAATAATAAAGATTGGTTGACAGAAAGACTAGCTGATTGATTGTTTTACTCACTGACTGATTCATTGATTGACTGTCTAAAAAGTTGATTGATTGAATGTTTGCTGGATTAACTGATTGATTGACCGCTGACTGCTTAACTGTTTGGATATAGAAAATTGACTGAACTATGCTCGACTGTTTGTTTGATAAATTTTAGAAGTAGATTAGCTGACTGAGGATCTGATTGACTGTTTAGTCAACTGATTGGCAGAAGCATTAGAAGATTGACTGAGTAATTGATTGACTCTCTTAGTGCTGATGAGCAGATAGACTGACTGATTGAAAGATGCGTCACTAACTGATTAATTACCTTGATTAGTTAGCTGTCTTTCAAATTGATTGATTGATGGACTAGGTAGCTCGTATTTAATGGATGAGCAGCGCAGTGGTTTTCCTTATGCTAGAGTCGAATGCAAATATTGATAAAGCCCAAGTAAATATACAAGTGAAGACACGAATTAAATGGAAATTTGACGAAATTTCAAACCCAGAAAAGTCTTGAAATTGACGGAAATTCGATTTGATTACCGAATATTTAAGGTTTGAACTTCGTGTTGACCCACTGGGATATTGGAAGTGGGTGGGTTTCATAGACATCCGAATGCCAGGCTTGCTTCAAATAATAATTAACATTTGGCTTTGGGGATTTCGGTTGTCTGTCACTGTCAAACTCTGACTTTTAGTCAAACACAAATGAAGAAGCAGAAAAACAAAAAACCCAAAAAAAAAACAGGCGAATAGGCAACAAAGTGAAGTATTTACACACTGATAGAATGCCGATGGGGATGCGTGTGTGTGTGTGCGTGTGTGCGTGCAGGAACCCAATGAAAAATGTCATGCGTAATTTTTTGATTGAATCGTAAAGGCGACCAAAGTCTCATCTAAAAGGCCACTCAGTAAACCGCTTAATTTAACAGGAAGCGGATACTGATGCGGATGCGGATGCGGATGCGGATGCGGATGCCTATAAGGAAGTGAATGCGATGCCAAATGTGAATAGCGTTGGCATAGAGATGTGCCTGAGTCGTGCTTACTGGCACGAGTGTGTTCAGCTAAGAGTTAACACGAGATGTTCCCACAAAAGTATAGAACAAGAAGAGTAGGCATAGAGAATAGATACAGCCAATAGAACTATAAGAGATATTAGCTTATCGATATATATCGGCATACATAGGAATCTAATGTAGGGAGAAATCGATTATCTACGATAGCTTATGAGTTATCGATAATCGATTAATTACTCACTTAGCCTTAAGCTTAAGCTTGATGAGCTTATCAATATGAAATCAAATGGTAAATTCTTAAGTTATTAAAGTTTCTGTTACTTATCGACTACTCGATAAATACAAGAAATATATGACATGAAAATCTATATACTATATAGTAAGTCGATAGTCATAAGCTGCTGACAATACCTATCGATAGGAGAAAGCAAATAAGAGCTAGAACATCTTATCAGTCTATCGATATCAATTGGTCGAGTATCGATAGGAAAATATAAAAATATGATGTCTGATCTATATGGTTAATCTAAGACTCAATAGACTTATGACTTCTGGTCGATATATATCGATACTCTCTCTCTCTCTCTCTCTTTCTCTCTCTATCTCTCTCTCTCTCTCTCTTCGCTTTCGTCCTTTAAGAACTAAGTTACTTCCAGGCCGAATCTATTTGACGACGTGTCCATCTCTAGCACGTAGCGCCTTATCACACATCCTGGCCTGACCTTGCGTCGGGTACAACAAACGGCATTTATATTCATTTGTGCCTTGGTTGTTGCCATTTATTGACTGCCCGGTCCCGCTGACTATGATTAATACACTCGGCATTTTGGCGGCAGTGGCTCTTCGAGCGAGCATTGGCTATAGGCGCATGAAGTAATTAAATTTCTCGAACAAACAATGTACATGGGTCTTTAATGGGTTAACAATTAACCCATTGGTATGCGGCAGACATGGCTATCTGCCTAAGTGCTCCACTTCTCTACCAATGCATACAGCCAAATACATTATATATATAGCCTATATATATATATGTTAAGGCATTTAAATATTTGCCTAATTTTGCTTTAAAAATAAAGACTCTTACAGCATTTTCAGCACATTTTCAGCAGCTTTTTCAGGTGGCGCGGGCATCTTGTGGGGGGCTCAGGGGGCTGGCAGGAATTGCTTAGCTGCCCCATTTGTGTTTATTATCAGCAGTTCGTGTGTGTTTTGTTTTTAGTTTGTAGTTTGTGTTTACAACAACTTTTGCGCTGGCAATACGAATCGTAGCACTGATTATGCCCGACGGCTATGATCTCTGGATAGAGCATATATAGACAGATAGACTCGTGATCCCAGCCACTCCAGCTGAATGACTGAAAAAACAGACATCGGCAGCAGCATTTTGAATCTAAACAGCAGCGCAGAGTGAATAAAACTTTTGGAATTCCATTTCGATTTGCTTATCTTAAAAACAAATATATATATATATATATATATAAATATGGGTATATAGATATATAGATAAATATATATATATATATATATATATATATATATATATATATATATATATATATATATATATATATATATATATATATATAACAATGCCCGATTCATTTTTGACTGCTCTGAAAATGCATAAATTATTTAAATTTTCATCAACTTAAGAGTTTTTCACAGCAAAAGCTTAAATCAACCTAATTTGATTTCAATTGGGTTTTCCTTTGCTCTTCATTGCTTTTCATTGTATTCGTAAACGTTTTAGATAATTTACTTTTATTGTGAGTAGATAGAAATAGAAACAAAAAGGGGGTGAGAGAGAGAGCGAGAGAGAGAAAAATAAGATTTTCTTACCTGTCTCTAGGCTGGGATAAGAAGAGGCCAATGAATGAGGGAAAAGAAACAATAACAAAGAAAGTAAAAGATGAAGAAGCGAAAATATAGAAAGATTAAGCAACAGAAAATGAGACTGGGCGAAGTCAGTTAGAAGGGAAGTACGGGAGTAATACTTAAAGAATATTCTCTCTCACTTAATAGGTAAAATATGAGAGGGAAAAGAAGAACAAAACTACAGAATAATCTCTGTTTTAAGAGTGATGAAGCAGCAGAGAAGTAAATGTAAAAATAAAGGAAGAGAAAGTCGATCAAAGAGGAGAAAGAGAGAGAGAGGCAATATAATAAATAGAAAGAGAAAAGCGATGTGGGTTAAGTAAATGAAAACAGATTCGTTGGGCTACAAAATATAAAAGCAGGCAAAGAGGCGAAAGAAAAAGGAGTATGTAACGAGAAAGAAAAAGTATAAGAAGAAGAGATAAGGATAGTAGATATAGTGAAAAAAATAAGAGTATCCCTGCTCTCCTAGGCAAAGGGAGATAAAAAGAAGATAAGAAATAGTAGCTGCAGTTAAAGAAAGAGGAATGTTAAGCATGAAAAGCTTTAATTTCTTCAAATTCAAGTTTCAGCAGATTCCCTTTTCGCCGAGTGTAAATTTGCTGTTCGAGAATCAATTAAAAACTGAAATTTGTGTTACTTAAAGTACTAAACATTGCTAATACCACCCCATTTTGATAGCTTCAAAGTTAATTTCTGGGAAAAGAGCTTACAAAATATAGAACACATTTCCCTTGCTCGGCTTTGCCTGCCTTGGGGCCCTTTCAATTGGCCTCTTTAAGGTGTATTTAGTGCCAATTGGCACAAGACAGAGCACAGACGTCATAGACGACTCGCATTTGGCGGGTCATTATCAAGGGGCTGGGGCAGGGAGTATAAGGGTTGTACAGAGCAAAGTAGAGGATCCCATAACGAAGCACTCGACCCATAATCGACAAATTTGACAAGTTGTTTACACGGCCAGACCCCAAACAAAAACAGAGAGAAACCCAACAAGCACGACGAGTCGATGCGACCTGCTTTGACCCGATAACATTTCTCGAAAGTATTTCGGGTGTGCGAGCTAGCGAGAATGTGTGTGTGTGTGTGTCTGTCTGTGTGTGCATTGGCATAAGTCGATCGTTTTCTTTATTCTTTATAGCTGTGCTTTCTATTTTGGTGGCACGCCAACCTCTCCGTCCTACAGGCCCCTTTTAGCATTTGCCCGGTTGCATGCAAAAGCATTTGCTTTAATTATTCGAATTGGACATAAACAAAGGCAACCAATTGGCATTGGGCAAGTTGAAGCGCTTTGCTGTTTGCTTATGGCCAAATGATAATTTGGCCCAGACTGTGAAACGTCAGGTGGCCCCGTTCTCGGCTCGCTGTAGGCCTACGGCTTTTCCAACACCAGGCCAAGGCCGTGCCGAAGATGGGGCATCGTCTACCTCCTTTAGCTATAGCTCATCAATCACAGCGCAAACATTTCAATTGCTGGCAAATGTGTTGACAAACGTCGGCAGGCTCGACAGCCGCGGTCTGGGGTTTGCGTAGGCGCCAACCCCTTTTTGACGCCCGCACATTAGCAACACGTGTCAAGTGTTCGCTTTCCTGCTCTCCGCTCCCGGTTGGATGTCTTATTCTGCGTTGGCAGAAGTCTAGAGTCCCTGCCTCCTTCGACGTCGTTACTCTTACAACTCACTCTTAGACCCGGTTCGGACGTTGCCTCTTCCTTGCCAGCTCGGACGTCTCTCAGTCGCAGCTCGTAAGTCTCACTCTTTGGCTCTGTTCCGATCTCTTTTCCTTGTTTGCTGTTTGTGCATCTCCTTCTCTGACCTCTCAGCTGTGGTCCTTGTTTCCTCCTGCTTGCCTGCGCTCTCCACTCTTCTCTGCTCTTCCAGTTCTCGTATCGCTTGCTTAAACGTCTTGCTCTTCATTCCACCTCTGACTTGGTCGGTTGCCTTCTCCAGCGTCTTATTCTGCGCCCCCTGATTCAATGCTCATACGCCTTCTGCTGTCTCCTTTCTATTGGACCCTGCTCTAACCCCACATGCCGGCCGCCTGCTCTTGCCGCCCAGCTCGGGTGCACTTAATTACACTTTTATGGAGTCATCCGCTACGCCAGCTCGCAGCCATTGTTGTCGCTGGCCGCAATTGCTGTTGCATTTCGCTGACTTTGGCTTTCATTGCTGCCGGCTGAGTTATGAGCTGATGCAATTGCTGCAACAACCATTGTTGGCTTCCCGCCCCGACCACTGCTGCCTCATGCAGTTGTTGTTGTTGTTCTTGCTGTTGTTGTTTATATGTTTAAACATTGTTTTGGACTTTTGTGACTCTCACGGCTTGCACATGAGCTCAGCTCTCTTGACCCTAAAGGCACTTGTGTTCCCTTCCATATCGATAGATCTATCCATAGCCCTCCCATTAAGTGGTATTCGCGTTATTTTGCTTCTTTTTTAATAGAGACTTTAGTTCCCTAATACTTTTGCTTCTTGCATTCCTTCTCTTAGCCACTTGTGCTTATTATAAATATGATTTTTTATTTTGTTTATTATGGAAAATATTTAGCAAATCCCAGCGATATTTTCTTCTCTCTTTTGTTATATTTATAAATAAAGTATTTCCTCACTAAATATGCAAAATGTTCGAATTACTTTGCAGCTGCCTTGTTTTCAGCTCTTCATAATAGGAAATAGTTAGTTGCCAACAAAAAACTTCTTGGCTAATTGACCCATCAACGTGAATTGGTCCGGCAGGCAAGTGTCTGCAAAACACTTTTAGAATTTTCAGCTTTTTCCTTAAAGTCCGCTCGTACCTAAGTCTTTCACAGTGAGTAGTACTCTACCCACAATTCCCTCTCTGTCTAGTCTCATTTCCCTGCCCCTTTCTCTTTCTCAATTTACACTTTTTTCTATCTTCCTCTGTTTTAATTCTTTTTGTCCCTCTGCCCCTGTTCTCTTCCTTGCTCCTATTGTATTCTATACTGAAAGGTCTTCAATGCATTCTGCTCCCCTCTCTTCTTCCTCTTCACACAGTCACTTAGTCTTTCTTCGTGTTATTCTATCTATATTTTACTCTCTCTGCCATTCTCCATCTCTCTGTCTCTCTCTCCTTCTTTTATTTGCTTTTCTGCTGGATTTTCATTGCTTTTCTTAATTTTTTTTATAAAAAAGCCCCAAAAAGTTGGCTCAGTAATGAGTAAGTTGAGACCTTCGAGAACTTATAGGGTATGCATATTTGATCAACTCTCCGCCCACATTTGATTTATTTCTGATTGTTCTCTGTTTTGTTTTGGCTGTAATTCGATTTTTGTTGCTCTTTTTGTCTGATTTACATTTATTTGTTTACCTTTGGCTGTTATTTATTTATTTGTCTGCTCTTTTTTGGCTTCCCTTTTTATACTCCTCATCAAGTGAAATGAGAGAGTATATTGGTTTTGTACACTGTTCAACTGTCTGTATTAATGCATAATGTATTGAAGATAGACATTTGGTATTTAAGCTGCATGTCTGTTCAGCCTAGTCTTATAAGGTATTGAGGCTTTCAGGCTTTTGGATAAGTGAATATAAATATGTATATGAATAAGAATATGAATATGATTATGAATAACAATATGATTATGAGTATGAATATAAATATGATTATGAGTATGAGTATGAATATAAATATGAATATGAATATGAATATGAATATGAATATGAATATGAATATGAATATGAATATGAATATGAATATGAATATGAATATGAATATGAATATGAATATGAATATGAATATGAATATGAATATGAATATGAATATGAATATGAATATGAATATGAATATGAATATGAATATGAATATGAATATGAATATGAATATGAATATGAATATGAATATGAATATGAATATGAATATGAATATGAATATGAATATGAATATGAATATGAATATGAATATGAATATGAATATGAATATGAATATGAATATGAATATGAATATGAATATGAATATGAATATGAATATGAATAAGAATATGAAAATAAATATGAATATTAAAACAAATATGAATGTGACTATCAATATGAATATACATATGTATATACTCCACCACGAAGAAGCATTATTCAGTCGTTTATGCTCATTGACAACGAATTTACATGTGTCTTTTCGTGGGATGAGATGCTCATTTGGATTCGAACAGCTGTCAGCGCAGCTATCAAAAAGTCACCCACATTGATGGCTTATCGATGATGCGGAAAGTGTCTCCAAGTGTCATTCCCACTGTTACACCTACAGCTAGTGCCGCATCGGCTGCCCCGCCGCCCGCTGCTCGTTGGAGCATTTCACGGTCCATTGAGCCATGGCCCAAATGTACTGTGCATAATTTTTATTAAAAACAATTTTATTGCATATTTTACATATTGGCATTTTCGCATGTTCGCATATTCACAATTTGCGATACGCATCCAGCGTTCGGCGATTGGCCCCAATACAATTTTCCATTTTCCAATTCCCATCTCCCATTCTCCCGCTGGCAAAATTGCATCGTAAAAAATGCTCTGCATTAAATGCAATCGTTAAAAATGATAAATGTTCAATAGTTAAGTGCTGCGGAACTGGAACTGGAACTGGAACTGGCACTGGAATCGGTACTGGAACCAATTGACCGAGTAAATTTGATTGTTACAAAAAGCAATTCCATTTTCATTTCGATTCACATTTCCATTTCCATTTTCAGTAATTAATATAAAGAGCAACAGATACAGATGGACTCGTTGGCTTTACAGCTACAGTAGTCACTCGACATACATGAAATGTAACAACAGCGATTTGTTTACATTTATAAAGCAGTTCTTTTCATATGCCCATTAAATATTCCATACAATATCTTAGTTACAACCTGATTTTGTTCTATATCAACTATAAAATATTTTGCTGAAATAAAGTTTATCTTAATTAATACCAAATTCGCCGCAGTCATAGCAAATTTAAAGGCTGTAGCTGCGTTCACTGCTGAGTTCAGATAGGTTTTCACTCAGATCCATGGAGGTTAGGCATATTTCAGCTTCAGATTTCGGCCTGTCGAGCTGTATATAGTTATAAAGAGTAAATCAGTTGCTTAACTACATGGCTTCATATGCTACGTAAATTTATGTGACTAACAGATACCCTTTAATGTATATCTACCTCAACTATAAATCAAGTTAAATATTTCTGAACTGAGCAGATTTGTAGACTGAAATTGTGGGGCATTTGTTCAGTCACTCGTTTTTGACCTAATTCAATATTTGATTTATTTGTAATCAAATCAGAGTCGAAGCTGTTGTTCATCTGAAATCGGAAAACTGCATTTCCCAATTTAACAAATCAAAAATTAAATTGATAATTTACTCGACGTCTTCGAAATTATTTGGCCTTGATTGCTTGGCAGCGACTTTGCTTGAATTTTGTATATTTTATGAAAATTTAAATATGTTTTCAAATGTTTTCTCTATATACCCTGAAGCTATTTAAAATGAATAAATAGGGTATCTTGATTTTGTGCAGCAGGAGATGTGGTCTCTTGAGGAGGAAACCTCAAAGAATGAGAAACGAAGTTCGTCTGTCCGTTCGTCCGTATGTGACATAACTTGAGCACCATAAAAGTCATGTTTAGTCTAAAGATTTCTTTGATGACTCGATTTTAGGCATGCAGAGAAGGAACCGTCTTCAGGGTATTTACAAGTCAGGCACTCCTGATACTTTAACTTGTTAGCCCAAATAGTTTAAGCTTTGTAAATATCAAAGTAGCTGAGGCATGATTCAAATAATTTACACTAATATTTCCTATTGCAATGCAGGACTCAATCCATACAATGAATTCCCTCTTATAGAGCACAAAGACGTAACATACAGACAACCTAACCTATACACATCTAAGACACTCTGAAAACTTAACGCTCTCTGTCTCCTTCCCTCTCCCTTTTGCAGCACTCTTAAGCCTAGGCCTTGTCTCTGCACTGCTCTCGCTATCGTCAGTGACCTGGGCTAGCATTACAGCCAGTGTGGAGCAGTCAAAGTCGGCCATAAAGGCCAGTGTTGGACAGCGCCAAGCGATGCTCAAGCTCAGCAGCACTGCGATGGAGAGTGAACTAGACGCTGAGCTGATTGCCATAGATACGGGCATACTGCTGCCCGACGACAAGGACAACTGCCCGGCCGGCTACTTCCACTGCAACACTACGGCGCAGTGTGTGCCGCAGCGTGCCAACTGTGATGGCAGCGTCGATTGCGATGATGACTCGGACGAGTGGAATTGTGTGAATAACTTTGAGGCCAAGTACTGGGATCATTTGTTTCGCAAAAACTCGTTCGGACGTCAGGGCATGGATGATAAACCGATTGGCGAGTGCTGTGAGTATTCAATAGATGTCTATACGCAACGCTGGATGTGCGCAGCGACAAGGTCGAAGTAATTAACAGTCGACAGCACTGTGCAAGTGGCGCCAGCCAGCGGACGGTAGTCGCAACATCCCACTCCCTCTCCTCTCCCTCTCGCTCTCACCCAACCCTTCTGACGCTGCTTCTATTATAATAATAGAAATCCGCATGTAAATTTTTTGCATTCAGTTTTTCATGCGTTTAATTAAAAGACTCGAATGATAATTATCCTTGATGCGCATATCAAATGTAATGGCCACAGTGAAGACTCATTAAAAGCGATTTTTCATTCATTCGTTGCACTTGCAGCGTGGCCGAATGCGAAGAACTTCAGCTGCCCATGCCGCGGCAATGAGATGCTGTGCCGCTTCCAACAGCTCACGGCGCTGCCCCTCCAGCTGCCCAGCAGCAATCTGGAAACACTGTAAGTATGGAGATACTCTAGTTAATGTTAGCATCGTACGGCAACCTAAAGATGCACATACAGTGTTGGTTAATAGCAAAAACAACAAAATATTAAACTAAAAATTAATGAATATTATTTTCATGCTTAATTTTCCTATATCTACTTCAGGCTTTCTATATCTAATATAATATATCCTAACTGATTGCCTAGCAAAGCTTTCCTAGACAGCAGCTGCAGCTAGTGAAACTCAGATTCAGATTAGCAATTCACAAAAGCTTAAGGCTTGACCTTCTCTTTAGATTAGATTAGAGTTAGGTATGCAATACTCTAGTGAAATAATTCTTTTATATATATATATTTAGCTATATTTGTAGAGTAACATATAAATTGCCAGATGACTTCAGGTTGGCCTACAGTTTGCCCAATTTCTCTCGGTGTATTTAGTATTTACCTTGATTGCTTTTGATGGCATTTGATTCGCGTCTCATTTGTTTTTATTTCCAGCGACCTCACGGGCAACAATTTTGGCTTCATCGACGCGAACTTCTTCAGCGCCCTGCCTGAGGTGGAGAGCCTGTAAGTATGTGTAAAGGATTTTCAGCTCGTTAAGTATCGAAATTCAAGCAACGTCAAGCCAACTGCGAATACAACTCGAAATTTGCAAATGGGTCCTTCGGAAAATATTCTATTAGCGTCGCTCGCTGTACTTAAAGCAGCCAGAGACACCCCATTCAATAGCTGGCAGCTGAGCGGGTATGGGCGGCATGTTGTGGAGCTTGGGGTAAGGGAAGGCTATGTTCTGGCATGGCAGACAGCTCGTATCGTGTTTTGCAGGCACTTGCAGTTTATGTGGAGCTCTGCTAAAGGACACTTCTCTACGACCACGGCACAAGCCGTAAAATCGTTTTAACATACGACAAAATGTGCCTCGCTTCGTTAGCACTGCAAGAAATAGCCGAAGAAATACCCGAAAATTTAGCCACAAATGAAATTATGGAGAAGCTGTTATCAAATTTATTTACTGGAAGTGGAAATCTAATATGTTCCAGAGCCAAAACCCAGAGACACGACCGAGCGGCCAAGGGCGGAGCGTGGGAGAGAAGCCAGTAGAATTCCGTCACATAATGTAAAACTGTTCGAGTGTAACTGATATAAGTAACTGTTTATTATTTTGAATTTGGAATAGAGGAATTGGAGAGTTCTTAAGCGATGAGAGAGAGAGAGGTAGGGGAAGGTAAGAGCTGCGAGCGAGTATCGAAAATATATATTTTGAAAAGGGGAAAGCAAGCGAGAAATTGGAGCTAGAGATAGCTAGAGGAAAGTAGAGAATAACAGTGAGAAAGTAGAAAGAGATGGGCAGCTTGAAAGAGAAAGAATAGAAGAAAATGAGGGACAGAGATAGAAAGAGAGAGAGATGTGAAGACATAGTGCGAATCATAGAATCTAATGGCAGACAGAGAGACAAGTTGAGAAAGAGAGAGAGTGAAAGAAAGACTTTCTGTCTAAAGAAAGAAAGAAAAAGAATGTGAGAGACGGAGAGAGAGAGAAAGTAAAATAAAGATTGCCAGAGAGATATACAGAGAGACAGAGAAAAGGGAAGGGAGAGAGGGCAGTGAGATGGAGTGGATGTATGTAAGTTTCTCGCCTCGCCAAGGTAAATGCCAAAGCGTATTCATTCTATTCCTTGAAGTATCTGCGCCTTTCGCTCAGTGCAGCTGTCGTTGATTCATTTGCTATGGCCTACGATGCCGGACTTTGTAGTTAATGGTTTCGGTCGTCTGTTGCCACGACTATATTGCCTATTGGCCACATTGCTTAGGCCTAAGCACTTGGAAATCCATCACCGGAAGAGCTTATGCCCGGGCACATATGTGAGATGCTTTAGCTAAGATGCTGACTTTATACTTCCTCCTTCCTTTTGAATGACAGCTGCGCCGCATCTGGTAAGCCGCTGTCGTTCTTTTTGAAACTGACAAATTCCTGCTACGCCCTAATTATAACGCCCGGGACTATCAAATTGAAGGAGACAAAGACGCCGCGACGTTCAACTCGGTGCCTTCGAGGCGGCTGTCAGGGTGCGTGGGCGATGGACATGCGTGAAAATTAAATTGACCGTAGGCTGTCAGAGTGAGCAAAACAATGTCAAAAGTGCGTGGGAGTTAACAGTGTGCGGTGATTGTAAATAAATGATGCCTCCTAGCAGATGCCCTGTACAAAGTTGTAGAGCATCTGTGCTGGGAACTAAAAAGCAAATGAAATCATATAAAAAGTTTTGCTCTAAGGGCGAATATAAATACATATGAATATAAAAAAAAAATAAACACGAATTTAAGATACACTAAATAATAAATATTCTACAGAGAGTCTTAGAGAATAGCCAAGGTTAAGGAAAACCCTGAGATAAGCTGCAATTATAACTAGAAGTTATGTGTAGCAAAAATGCGATACGATTCAGATCAAGTGTCCTCAACTTAAGATTATCATTGAGAGTACACCAAGTGATATACACCCTCCAGAGCGTCACAGAGAGTACCCAACACTAATAGAAAAGTTTAGACATCCTACGAGTATCCATCGCACAATGAACGTGCCAAAAGATAACTAAGCTCAACCTCTGCATATTCAGATGAAACTATTTGTGGCTTTGTCTCTTCACTGAACTCACGTAAGCAAAGTTTTTCTCAGTGGTAATTGAATATAACTGAATTTACCAGTTGAGAGAGCTGGGGGGAGGGCTGCTTCCTGTTGAGCTCCTCGACTCACGCTTCGACAATTTTATGGCTAGGCATAATACGAGATAAACAAAAGTTCCTCGCCTTTCTTAATGCAAACTTTGCTTTTGTCCGTACGCAACTTTCAACGTTCCATTTCCATCGGGGAGACGCAAAACTTGACAATTGAATTTCGAATTTATTAAGTTTTATTCATTGTTTCGATGTGTGTGGCGTAACTCTATATGAATATAATAAGACATGCGAATAGCCTTGAATATATGCCTATATATCTCTATATATATATATGTATATGTATACATCTTTATCTGTATGTCTACTCTATCTATATCTATATCTATATCTATATCTATATCTATATCTATATCTATATCTATATCTATATCTATATCTATATCTATATCTATATCTATATCTATATCTATATCTATATCTATATCTATATCTATATCTATATCTATATCTATATCTATATCTATATCTATATCTATATCTATATCTATATCTATATCTATATCTATATCTATATCTATATCTATATCTATATCTATATCTATATCTATATCTATATCTATATCTATATCTATATCTATATCTATATCTATATCTATATCTATATCTATATCTATATCTATATCTATATCTATATCTATATCTATATCTATATCTATATCTATATCTATATCTATATCTATATCTATATCTATATCTATATCTATATCTATATCTATATCTATATCTATATCTATATCTATATCTATATCTATATCTATATCTATATCTATATCTATATCTATATCTATATCTATATCTATATCTATATCTATATCTATATCTATATCTATATCTATATCTATATCTATATCTATATCTATATCTATATCTATATCTATATCTATATCTATATCTATATCTATATCTATATCTATATCTATATCTATATCTATATCTATATCTATATCTATATCTATATCTATATCTATATCTATATCTATATCTATATCTATATCTATATCTATATCTATATCTATATCTATATCTATATCTATATCTATATCTATATCTATATCTATATCTATATCTATATCTATATCTATATCTATATCTATATCTATATCTATATCTATATCTATATCTATATCTATATCTATATCTATATCTATATCTATATCTATATCTATATCTATATCTATATCTATATCTATATCTATATCTATATCTATATCTATATCTATATCTATATCTATATCTATATCTATATCTATATCTATATCTATATCTCCATCTCCATCTCCATCTCTATCTCTATATTGAATTGCATCTTTATCTATATCTTTTCGCCCTCTCCTTACGCAGGGTTCTCAAGTTTTGCACAATCCGTGAGATAGACTCGCATGCCTTGGACAGACTGGCCGCCATTCCGCTAAAGACACTGTAAGTAGATGTTCGTGATGTGGTTGGGGCTGCTGGTTCCACTTTTTGTTGGGGCATAACTCTTAATTAGGTCTTATTATTAATGTGTTCTTAATTTATTTGCTGCTGTTGCTGCCGCTGCGGCGGTCGCCTTTCAAATTGGCCCTGGACCTGGCCCTGGCACACAGTTTTTATATTCGATTCTTTCTCTGCTACATCAATATTTTCTCCTGCTTTTTACTCACTGTTTTCCTTATTTTTCGTTTTTTGTGCTTCTGTTTTCCAGTTATATGGACGATAATGAATTATCGCGTTTGCCCGAACACTTCTTTGCGCCGGGCAATCAATTGCGCATTTTGTAAGTATTATTAACTATTTTATTGTAATGAGTCGCATAATTAACTGTTAAGTGGCGCCGCCTTTAGTCACATTTTATGCTTCATTTACCGCTATGCTTTGGGGGTTGTTGTAAAGGGTGAGAGAGAAAGAGAGAGAGAGAGAGAGAGACAGAAATAAAGAGCTTAAGCATTTTTTGGACTTGGCTAAAGATAAACTACTTTTACATAGAATATTTATCTCGTGTAGTCTCTTATGTCAGTTTTATAAGGAAATGCTTGAAAGATATTTTACAGATCGGGAAATTCATAATTCAAATGAGAATTCGAGCCAATGCTTTGAGCCGCTATAACCATGGATTGCTGCTCTCCAATCGTTATGTGTGACAATTTAGAAGGAATGTGTGCTGGAGGCTGCTTTGAACCTAGGGGCAGACAAAAACTTCTGTCGCAGACCATGAACCGCAAGATGCGGCTTCGACTCAGAAAGCACGAGTGAACTAAGAATAGGTGCGAAGCGAAGGTTCGACGCGAGTCAAATGGATTTCCGATTGGGCCAAGCCGCCTTCAGACAGCTTGAGATTCATTTCTTGACCGCCTTAGGGCCTTAGTCAAGGCAAAAGCTGGTCGCATTGAACTAAAGTTGACTTCATTCCAAATTTAGGCTTATTTTCACACTGTTTGTAGCTAGACATTTTATGACAGCTAGTTATTGTAGCTAAGCGATGCATCTAATGTGTGCTTAAGTTTCATGGGAAGCACTTCCAATCAGCTGTAGCATGTTTCATGAATGTAGCTGTGCCAACAGCTGAGTTCATATAGCAGACAATTCGCTATATATCAATTGAATTTCTTTGGTAGTACGATAGTTAGTTTGACTGCCTTTCATCAGCTGCAATGCGCTTTAGCCTGTCCTTTCTATGAAGGCGCTGGAATATTGCGCATACGCCACGTGCGCCGCTCTCAATTTCTAAATGTTTAAAGACTTAATTATTTATTATTTATATAGATTACTCGTAAAGAAAAAAACTGCCCCGGCTTGTTTATTATAGCTGATGTTTGCCTGTTGGTTACAAAAATATTTCGAATTTTTTTCAAAATATTTCTGTTAATAAATTTTGCTGCATTAACTGTTTATGTGGCAGTTCGCTTATGAAATTTGCATAAATTGAAATTAAAACAAGCAACAATGCTGCAGTCGGGCGTCTACGACTGCATAATACTCTTGCTCTAGCTTATGACGAAATGTGCAGCTACTCAACTTTCAATATTGTGAAGCTCTAGCTTATATATATATATATATATATATATATATATATATATAATTAGATATATGTTATGAGTCGAATAAATGCCGCGACATATGCTAACAGCAACGCTAATGTAAATTAAAAGACGAAGTCAAAGTTAGATTATGACAACTTGCTTTATTGAACAATAGCTTAAGACTAAAGACAATTTCTGTTAAAGGCTCTTTTATAGGCTGCTGAAATTACGCAGCAGACAAAGATCAGTTGGACGCGTCCTTCTAAGAATTTCGGCTCGCAACATTATTCCTATGCAATAGCAAAAAATGCAACGGGATTTTGTCAGGCCGGCGCCACTATTTATGATTTGGTTATTTTCGCTTTAATCTAGAAAATCCAGTATGAACTAGTTTTCAATATTCTATGTGTTGTGGACATTGTCAGTATGAATATGTCACTTCCCTCTCCTTAAGAGGTAAGCCTGCGACTCAAGAAGATACTTAAGGTAGTTTTGGTGATTTTGATATGATTTGGTTTCTAATACACTTATTAATTGTGGTTGTTTTATATATGAGCTTATTAATATTTTGAATACAACATTATTCAATTTATTCTTAACTATTTATGTGTTTGTAGCCATTATTATCGAGAGTACGACATAGTTTGAATAATATTAGTGGATTAAAATTGGGATATAGGACGTTGATATCATTAGTATTATGTAATTATTTTGACTTGATTTATTTTCTTTCGTTTTTTAAATTGTGTTTTATAGTAACGTGTAATTCTATTTCTGTTAGTAATTTGGTAATGATCTGGATCTAACTTTTCAACATTTTTATTGGCTTTAAAGGGATTTTCTAGTTTGGTTTTTGCTAGGTTGCAAATGTTGCATTCGTTTATTATATTTTGTGTTAGTAATTGGCTGTTAGGGAAATAGTAAGTTTCACAGAAGAGTTTATTTGTTTTTTGGATACCGGGGTGTAAGAGTTTTTCATGTGTTTTCAAAATAAGTTCCTTAAATTTGGCATATGAGTCTATATTTTTTAATTGAATGAGGCTTCGTAGAATTTTGGTGTGGCTAGTGTTGATAATTTCTTTGTGTGCGTTTTGAATGATTTCAAAATCTGCATCGCTGTCTATGAACATTACGCTAGTCTTTGTACAAAAGTGGTCAATCAAATATTTTTCAGCTTTGTCTTTAGTCATGTTATCGTATGTAATGTAAATTATTAATTTTTTGAAGTAATTCTGTTTTTTAATATTTGGAATGCCTTTAGAAAATATAATTTGTCTTTTAAATGTATTTATTGGTTTTTCTGTGAGCCCAATTAAATTACTATTGTCTTCGTCAGCGCTATGTTGTGTTTCTTCTCCGAAATAAGTCTGTTCTATTTTTACTCGCGATAGGGCGTCAGCTATGTGGTTTTCTTTTCCTTTTATGTATTTTATGTCAAAGTCGTATTCTGATAATTTTACTCTCCATCGGGTTAATTTTGAATTTGGTTCTTTCATTTTGTATAACCAACATAATGGTTGATGGTCACTATTGATTTCGAAATGTCGACCTAGAAGGTAGTGTCGAAAGATTTTTGTTGCCCATACAATAGCTAAAAGTTCTTTTTCTATGGCGCTGTAGTTAGTTTCGTGGTCATTGAGGGTTCTGCTGATAAAACTAATGGGATGTCCGTCTTGAGAAAGTACAGCTCCAAGAGCTACATTACTTGCGTCAGTTGTTAAAATGAATTTATTTTTGAAGTCTGGAATTTTTAAAATCGGGTCATTGGAAATAAGTTGTTTTAATTTTTCGAAAGCTCTAATATATTCTGGATTTTTAATATCTATTTTTGAGTCTTTTCTTAGTACTGTTGTCATGGGTTTGGCTATGTCTGCAAAATTTGGAATAAACTTTCTATAATAACCGGTTAGTCCAAGAAAACCTTTTATTTCTTTAGTTTTTGTGGGAATAGGATATTTCAGAATTGCTTTGATTTTATCAGGATTGGGTTTTATTCCATCTTTAGTTATGACATGTCCTAGGAAGGTAGTTTCTTGTTTTAGAAACTCACATTTGTCAGGTTGTAATTTGAGATTTGCTTCAGCAAGCTTCTCGAAAACTAGTTGCAATGAGTGTAGGTGTTCTTTTAAAGATGTTGAATATACAATTATATCGTCTAGATATACTAAACAGTGTTTATTTAGTAATGGTCGCAGAATATTGTTCATACAACGTTGAAAGGTTGCAGGTGCATTCTTTAATCCAAATGGCATACGAAGATATTCATAGTGGCCATGTTTAGTGGAAAAAGCGGTTTTTTGAATGGAATCTGGATGCATTTCAAGTTGATGAAATCCTTTTGCAAGGTCGATTGTTGTGAAATACTGGCATCTACCTAGTTTTCCTAAGATCTCATCCATATTTGGTATTGGGTGTCTGTCATTTATAGTTATGTCATTTAATTTTCTATAGTCAATTACGATTCTAAACTTTTGTTTGCCTGACGCGTCTTGTTTTTTTGGTACAATCCATATAGGACTACAATAAGGGGAATTGCTGGGGCGTATAATGCCTTGATCTAGCATATTCTGAATTTGTTGTTCAACTTCTTGTTCGTATGCTTGTGGATAACTGTATGGTTTTGTGTACAAAGGTGAATTGTGAGTAGTGTTAATAACATGCTTTTCTTGATTACTGAAACTAAGTTTGTCGCCTTCTCTGAACTGAATGTGTTGATATTGTTTCAACAAGCTTATTAAATTAAATTTTTCTTCTTCATTTAAGTGTTCTAGTCGGTAAAGGCTTGAGTTCATAAATTCTTCATTTTTTGAATTATCTCTGATTGGATTTTTGAAGTGTTGATTAGATTCAGGATTTGATTGAACAACGAAATGGTTTAAGTTAGTGGTCGGAATATCGTTAATTAATTTATACTTTCGATTGTATAAATTTACAATTTGGAATTTATAATCTATGACGGCTTGTGCTTCTGAGAGAAGTTTTCTACCAATTAATAGATCATAATCTGGTGAAAATGGATGTAGAAGAAATTCATTATTACTTTTGAATAAGTTGTTGGAAAGGACATTCACTTTTTTTGTGATAGTTAAAGGACCATTGCTGGTTTGGATAAGACAATCGGTATCATGAATTGGTAAATTAAAAACATTGGATGTCATCATATTTACAGTAGATCCTGTATCTATTAAACATTTTAAATTTTTGCCCTTATAAGTGATAACTATGTATTGTTGGTTTCCGAGGCTGGCAGCTGAAAATTTTCGGCTTTCTCGATTTCTATTTCATTTGGTTGTTCTGTCTCATGTTCGGCTGTGGCTGTTTGTGTGTATGTGTAGTCTGAGATTTGTGGGTAAGTTTGTTCTTGGTAATATTGAGGATAGTGTTCGGGAAAAGAAGCTAATTGATTATAATATTCTTGCTGCATGTAATCGTGATAATTTAATTCTTCTTGGTTTCTAGTCTCTTTGTCTATGCTCATTTTGCTTTGTCGGCTTTCTGCAGGTCTAATACGCTTTGTTGGTTGGTTAGGTATGCCAGGGATTTGTTGTGGAGCTACTTGCCCGAAGCGATTAATGTCAAATTGGTTTTGTCTAAGAACTGGTCTGACTGGATTAGGGGTTGGTTGTATTGGTCGAGGTGAATAATGATTAGGTGAAATATTGTTATGGTTAGTATAATTAGGTGTTGGTGGAAGATATGGTTGTTGAAAATAGGGTTGATATGGGACATAGGAATGGATTGGTTGGAGAAATGTAGGAAACTTTTGAATATTGGGATTGGAATTTGATGGCTTGAAGTTTTTATCTTGTTTTTCTTTGTTTTGATTTGGAATTAGACAGGGTTCATCATAAAGGTTTTTTTCTTGTAATATGTTTATTAAAGATCTTAAATCGGAAATTTCGCAATTTATTATCCGAATGCAAATGTGTGTGGGTAGTTTTTGGATTAAGTTTTCAATACTGGTTTTAATTAACCGCGCATACAATGTTTTTTCGTCTAAATTATTTTCTAGTTCTAGCTTACTCGCCAATATCTGCCTACGGTGTTCTGCTTCTTCCAGAAAAGCTTTCACGTTGCCTTTAAATGGGGTGTTTCTGAATTCCTCCAATAAGACGTGGTTCTGGGTTTGCGTCTTGTAGTTCAAAATTAGTTGTTTTCGAAGATCTGTCCATGTTGTCAAATTGTTTATGCCAAGAGATAGCATAACTTTACTGCTGATGCAGCTTTCCACAAGTCCAAAAAGTATTGACCTCTGCCTCGCATCATTGGTGGTGTAGAGTGCCAATATGTAGTCGATCCGGCTAACGAACGTGTACAGACTGTTCTTATCTCCAGTAAACTTCTCAATATTTTTAAGCTGGTTGATCACTTGTGTCATGTTGGCATCGGAGAGGGGTGATGTTGCGTCTCCTTCCATTTTGATTATTTAATTTGTTTAAAGTATATATTTTTTATTTTATTTTTTATTTCAGTTTGCTTTTTATTGTAAATTTCTTTTTGTTTAAGTATATTCACTTAATTTGTATTCACTTAATTTATTAATTGTTCAAATAGTTTTTTGTTTAAGTATATTCACTTAATTTGTATTCACTTAATTTATTAATTGTTCAGTTTGTTGCACAGATAGCACTTTCGAATGTTTTTGAGATAACCAGAATCGTCTGGAATTATGTTCTCTTCGAATTCTATCGCGTCTTCTTGAATTATTTTCAAGTTGTTATTTTATTATTTTTATTTACACAATCACAATCTGCGGCTTTGGCAATTTGCGAATTTCGGTTTTCACGTCACTGTCGAGGTTTTATGTTTTTTAAAACTTGACGCGATATTGACCGTCGCGTGGGTTGCCTTTGCGTTAGTTGTTTAGCGGATGGCAGTAAACGGGACAAAAAGAATTAATAACTTAGTTATTGCATCAGATGATCCACAATTTATTGTCATCCTACCGGCTGCGCCAATTAGATATATGTTATGAGTCGAATAAATGCCGCGACATATGCTAACAGCAACGCTAATGTAAATTAAAAGACGAAGTCAAAGTTAGATTATGACAACTTGCTTTATTGAACAATAGCTTAAGACTAAAGACAATTTCTGTTAAAGGCTCTTTTATAGGCTGCTGAAATTACGCAGCAGACAAAGATCAGTTGGACGCGTCCTTCTAAGAATTTCGGCTCGCAACATTATTCCTATGCAATAGCAAAAAATGCAACGGGATTTTGTCAGGCCGGCGCCACTATTTATGATTTGGTTATTTTCGCTTTAATCTAGAAAATCCAGTATGAACTAGTTTTCAATATTCTATGTGTTGTGGACATTGTCAGTATGAATATGTCACTATATATATAGGCATATAGTATGTGATATATATCCCTATATATATATGAAAAGTTTTCATTACATTTGCTCTCTTATTTATAATAAAATAATAGGGGTAGTCCTTTGCATTCTATTAGCTAAGCTGGGGCTTTAGTAATGAGACATCTATTTGAATTTATAAATTCCTGTTTGTGCACATGTCTTTATTATTTTTACATATATTTTTTTTATTTAATTTAATATTTTATTGATAATATTTTACTTTGAAATGAGTGGAAAATATTTAAAGTTTTGTTGTTCAGTTTGTGCAGCTTGTTTAAGCACAGCCCCAGCCCTGCTGCTGCCTTGTTATTTTGTCGCCATCGATGCAGCGATAAACGCTTCTCATAATTACTGCCAAACTTATAGTTTTGTGCGCAACTGTACCTGTGTACCTCTGAACGTGCCTAAAATATTTTTTTAATATTTTTTGCTTTGTCAGAGTTGAGGAGAACAAAAGTGTTTATTAACGCAACTGGCCTGAGGTGAAACGACCCACAAAAAAAGTCTGTAATTGCCAATAACTATATAGTAGATAAGGGCACACACACACACACAGCAACAGACCAACACGCCAACACGCCAACACACACGCCCACACATGCAGCGAGGCTATTGCACAGAGGCGCACAGAGGACAGTTATGTGCACTCACAATTGTTGATTGTATCATCATTTCTGTGTATGAGTGTGTGTGTGTGTGTAGATGAATGCCAGCTGATAATAAGCGTGTGTGTGTGTGTGTGTGTGTGTGCTTGCTGCAGCCATTGTTGCGTATACGCAACGCCTGCCAGTTGGGGCCATAAAGTGAGCCATTGTTTGGCCTCGGCTGACGGTTTATTTTCGGGCGGAGGAGCTTAGCAGCTATACAATAAATATATTAGCACACACACATATACACGCACACGCATACAGAGGCTGCAAAGTTCTGTGGGCGTGGCAGTTCCGGTCTGAGCAGTCGACAACAAAAAAAAACTTAAAAGGGAAGCAGAAGAAGCAGCCAGCTGCAGCCGGCGACAACAGAAAACTAAAGCGGAAAACAAAACAAAAACACATAAACAACTCAGTTACACTTTGCACACCCTACAAACTGGTGGGTGGGGAGACGGGTAGGTGCAGCTTGGCATTGGCTAGTTGGTTTGACTGCAACGGAATCACAGCTGCTGCTGTTGCGGCAAGCCAAGGCTGTAGGGCGCAGCGAACAGAGTTGCATTTAATGGCTTATTAAGTTGCTCTCTAGGTGTCTCTCTGTCCGTCTGTGTTTTTGTCTATGCGCTAACTTTTTATGGCCTAAAACAGGGTACTACACATGTCACATGAAATGTGTCGCGTCGAGCAATTCACATTTGCCAGGAGCTTGCTTGTTGGAAACTGTTCTCATGCTACCTTTTATCATTGTAGCTAGACACTAAATACTCCAGCAAATTGCCCGTAAAAATAGCGGTATTTTAGTATGTATGCTTACGCCCCTTGTGGGCGTGGCAAGTGCAATTAAAATGTGGCATATGCTGCCTTGGAAACCATTCAGTAAGTGAGCCAAGTAATACTTTGACTATAGCATATCAATCCAGGGCCAAGCTGAGAAGATAATATTTCCGATAACAGCAGCTGTGTGGGTTATCGATAACAATCGACAGTTATTCAATGAGATGTGCCATTTGATCATGAATTGCCTTAAGTCTGCCTTAGGTGAAGTATCCTCAGCATGACTGAAATCCTTTGAGATCTTGAGTCAACATCCGATAATAAATATAACCGATAAATAAATTGAAACTGGAAACGTAGTAATATTTCCAAAGTGTTTTTATCACAAAATTCTTAGAGAACTTAGAGCACATAGAGCTGCTATGCTTGGCTTTGCATATCAAAAAATGTTCGTATTATATTAGAGTATTTGGTCTTCGGTGCCTTTCGTAGTCTCTGCCTTTGCGCATTAAAAAACAATTTTTGGTGAAATGTTTCAGGATCTTGGCACGCAATCAACTGAGCAGCCTAAGCAGCAATAATTTTCGCTACCTACAGCAATTGGTGGAACTGTAAGTAAAGCCCATTTGCTAATCATATTAAAACTTGAATTACTTTTGCTACACAGCGATCTGAGGGGCAATTTGATAGCAAACTTTGGCTCGCAGGTTTTTGCACAGCTGCAGAGCTTGGAGGTGCTGTAAGTAGCATTGAAACGTTGCTAAGATCTGAGCTATATAGATAACACTAATCGTCAACCCAACTCGCCCACCTACACAGCTATTTGAACAACAATCGCCTGCAGCAGCTACATTTGGGCATGTTTCCTGGCAACTTGCTTCATTTGCAGACTTTGTCCTTGGCACATAATCAAATTGCGAGCATTGAGCCGAACACGTTCACATTTCCACAGCTTCGACACTTGTAAGTATTCCTCATAGGGGTTACCTAGTGGGGGAATGGGGATTGGAGCATGTCCCCTTCGCAGCGCTAACATTTTACGCATTTTTGCAGATTTTTAGCTGGAAATCAATTGTCTTACATACGCGAAGGAACCTTTTGCAATCTCAGCTATCTGCAAGGACTGTAAGTCACAAAGGAAACACACAAAGCAAAGGAACCGAAAAGGTTCCCTTTGCAGCTCAGCCAGAATGTCGACTAGGCATATACCCTGTTTGTGTGTTAATTGTGTGGTATAGTTAAAGCTCTGCTGGTACTGCGACTGCAAATCTAGTTGAGAGTTTTCTAAATGCCTAGGAAAAGATGACAGACTGGACATATACCCTGTAAAGCGCAATTATACATTAACTTTTATTTATTCCTTAACTTCTCTACCGATGAGTTACAAACGGATATCCTTCAGCTTGTGCCTCTCTCTCTTTGTAGACAATATGACAGACAGAGCTATACCCTGTAATTGAAGAAAGTGCTATTTGATTCGGTTCCAATACCTTAACTTACATATAAGTAAAAAGCATATACAAAGCATAGTTTGCTGAAGCTCTGTCAACAAGTATGATAGACTACTACATACCCTGTACATGGGCATGGTTCAATTCGATTTTAAACAGGCTTGCCTTTAAATAAGCTGGGCTTATGCTAAGCCTACGCAAATAATAGGCTAATCATATACCCTGTAAATCGAAAAGCTAGTTCGCCTCGAGGTGAAGTGAAGTTTTCCCATCAGCTAAAATAATGTTCTGTAAACTGTAATTGGATTCTCATATAATAGCATAGGCATATACTCTATTTGCTGACAGACCCGGCATATACCCTGTAATCGTCTATAGATTATTCAAATATATCTAGTCCAGCATGGCCTCGTTTCACATCTTCTACAGGGTATTGGCGCGCAAAATATGCTGTCGGGCCCCGGGAAAAGGCGAAGCTGCTGATAGCCACATAAAAATGTGTCGCGGCTTATCTTGCCCATTGAGCTTTTCCAATTTGCTTAGGCTTAACCACAAAAAAGAATTGGGCACAAAGGGCCATGGAGTGAGAGAGGGGGGAGGCGAGCTGGTTGGGCAACGAAGGGTTTGCTTTGTGGCTTCATGCCGAGGAATTTCATTTATCAATAACGACTGACAAAAGGCACGCGGCAGACGTATCAACTGGAATGCCAAAGGAAAAGAGAAAATGGGGAAAATATTTGAAAAATAAAATAAGCCAACTTAAGTTAAGCTAAGCTCGAGTCTGGCCTTGGTTCTAATGCATATTGAATAACAAGCAGCAACTGATAAAACTTTAATGACAAAACTTCAAGAAAACTTGCCTTGCACGCCGAAGCCAGCGGCCTTCTCTCTATTAGCCACCCACACACAGACAGACACGGACAGAGATTAACCTTTGCATCAATATTCTGCAGGCATTTGAATGAGAATCAAATCGAGAAGTTCGATTTGCACGCCTTCGACTGCCTGGAAAATCTAAACTCTCTGCTGCTAAACGGCAATCGCTTCAAGACCCTCCAGCCGGCTGTACTGCAAAATCTGACCAATCTGGACTTTATGTAAGTATCAAATCAATAGCCAGTAATGGCCCATAAGCAGGCTAATGCTCTGTGCGCAGCATATAAATGGGGTATATGCAGCATATAAACGGGTTTATATAGCAAAAGGGATCTATATATATGTCATTTATTTATATACAGTTTTAAAGCCACTTTGAAATTAAATTTAACGAGTCGGCATAGTTTATGAGCCGAAGCTGAAGATGCTTTTGCAAGCTTAACCAATATACAGTTTAGAGTGTACTGTGTATGTTACAGTTTCAGAGTCCTTCGAACAAGTGTTCAAGCAGACACAGTTACTAATGAAAATACAGAATCCTTAAAACAGTTTTAGAGTCATTTTACATTTACAGTTTGAGTGTCCGATCACTAGGATCACTAGAAAACGTCTTCTAAAACTTACTCTAGTTTGGTAAATATCAGTTTCTAGTCTTACAGTTTGAATATCATTTAACGCTTACAGTTTGAGAGTCCAAACAGTAATCTGTCAAAAAGATATCTCTCACAGAGGCAACATATTCGACTCATTACTAAGGAATCTGCAAAGCACGACTTCACAAAAGACAGTTTGACTGCCATTTTACTCTCAACCAGTTTGAGAGTCACTGAAGTAATCAAGAACACACGCGTCTCAAGCGCTAGCTGAACTGTGAGCAGAGCATGGCACAGTCGACTTAAGCACAATATTCCGGCTTCTGTTGGCAATTGCCAAATCTCCTTTCTCTCCTGCTCTCCCTCTCGCGCTGTCTCACTTTATATCTGTCTTTTTCAGCTACTTCTCGTGGTTTCATTTGTGTCGCGCCGCGTTGCATGTGCGCGTTTGCGATCCCCGCGGCGATGGCATCAGCAGCACCTTCCATCTGCTCGATAATCAGGTGCTGCGCGGCAGGTAAGTGTCCTATGCCACCTCTCTCAGCCTCCAGGTCCTGGTCCTGCTCCTGCTCCTTGCTCGCTTCGGCTAATCCTTTGCTGCAACTGACGACATTCGCCTTCCAGTTTATGTTTATGTTTACTGTTTACCATTTGGACTCTGTTTATGCTTTTGCATATTCCTTTCGCAGTCCCCTCATATTACAGCTACTAAATATACCCTGTAAACAGCTTAATTGCGTGGAAGAGACGCATAGACAGAGCAACACTCTGAAGCATATGGCTCAAGTGACTTGGCTATTCGATGTAATCAGGATTAGATTCTTAGAGCTTGCTTGACTGATTTATCTTAGCTCATTATACCCTATTATGGCCGTTTGCAATGGGTATAGGCTATACTAGTTATATATAATACATATACAGAGTACTTTGTAAAGCAGCTGCAAGTGCAAACAGCTTGCTTCACAGCAAAAACTGTTGAACAAGGGTAAACAAGTGTTTTACAACACTTAACTGGATTGATATGAACAAAATTGGGGGGAGAAGAGAAGGCGGGAGAGGCAGACCTAAAAGTGGGAAAGGTGAGAGATGGAAGAGAAATGGAAGAGAGAGAAATAAGCGAGAGCAATGAGAGACAGAAGAGATAAGAGAAGATATAAGAGACACGAGATAAGAGAGAGATCATCAGATCAGATCAGACAAATATATTATAAATATAGAGAGACGCAAGAGTTGATAGAAGAGAAATGGAAGAGAGAAAAGAGCGAGAGCAATGAGAGACAGAAGAGATAAGAGAAGATATAAGAGACACGAGATAAGAGAGAGATCATCAGATCAGATCAGACAAATATATTATAAATATAGAGAGACGCAAGAGTTGATAGAAGAGAAATGGAAGAGAGAAAAGAGCGAGAGCAATGAGAGACAGAAGAGATAAAAGAAGATATAAGAGACAAGAGACAAGATCAGATCAGATCAGAGAAATATATTATAAATATAAAGAGAGAGGCAAGAGTTGATACCAATAGAAAACTGGACGAAAATATTTATTTTTTAATATATATTGTTTTGCCTCAATTTTTGTATTTGAATTTTAGATTGCGTGGCCGTGGTATTTTTTAGGTCAGCTCGTATCGCCTCTGTTAGTACAGTCAGTTGTATAGGGCGCGACGCAGGCGCTCGCGCAGCACCAGCAAACGCATTTGATGATCGGTGCTGCTTAGCGGAGCTGTCGAGGGCGGCTCCGCCATCAGGCCATTCCGGCCGACACATGGCACGCCTCCGCCTCGATTGCGCACTACCAGATCCAGATCGACGATGGGGCTAGTCTCCTGACCTTGGCGTTGGTACTCAAAATGCATGCTGACTTCTCGTATGTTTGCAAATTTTGGACTATTTCTCACGACGTATTAATTTTTTTTGGTTTTTTTTTTTTTTTTGAGTTGTGTTACTAAGCTGCGACAATTTATAAATAAGAATGCGAACTGAGCTTCGCTCCACAATTGACTAACAGTCCTGACAACCTAAACCCAGGCTTGTTGACACACACAGTTTGAGCCTGTGACTCATGTCTCTCAGTCGAGTCGATCGAACCAAGTTCGTCTAACACTCCGTGTGTATGTTCGCTCGTCCGACTGATGTCCGTCTGTAATTCTGTCCTGTCTGTCCTTCTGTCTGTCTGTCTTTCTGTCTGTCTGTCTTTCTGTCTGTCTGTCTTTCTGTCTGTCTGTCCTTCTGTCTGTCTGTCCTTCTGTCTGTCTGTCTTTCTGTCTGTCTGTCCTTCTGTCTGTCTGTCCTTCTGTCTGTCTGTCCTTCTGTCTGTCTGTCCTTCTGCCTGTCTGTCCTTCTGCTCTGTCATCTGCTCTACCATCTGAGCGTCTATCAATCTGTCTGTGCCTCTGCCTCTCCATATGTTCGGTCATCTGTTCGCTCGTCTTGCGTCCGTCCTTCTGTGCATATGTCCATCCGTTTTTCCTTCTGTCAGTCCGTCTGTTCGTCCATCTGCTCCGCCGCCTGTCTTTCCCCTTTAAGGAGACTTTTAAAGCCTTTTCAGGTTCTCAGATATTTTGCAGATATTTTCAGAGCCCCTTTGATGACTAGTGTAAACTTTTCAGGCTCGTCGTGAGTTTAAATTGGTTTTGAAAAATGTTTGTTCCAGAGACTTGAGAATTGCACTATCCTTGCTCAACGGAGTTGTCAGATGAAGAATACAAACGACAATTTCATAGCTGATCCTAGATGAGATGCTGTTGATCTTCTCTATGAATGGACTCGCTGAGTCCAAGGCAAATCTGACTATGTCTAAGCCACATCTACTTGAACGAGCATTATGCAGCCGTTTCTACCCGTTTCTAACTTTGTTTTTCTTACATTTAGGAGGGGTGCAGACGTCTTTTCCATTTGGCATTTTTCATTTTCATCTGGGAAAAGCAACCGACAGCAGGCAGCAGTCGGCAGTCGGCAGTCAGCAGTCAGCACTTGTCATCGGCTGCTAACTGGGCTGAGTGATTATCTGGCTGCTGTCTGTTTGTTGAGGGTGTGAGAGATGATGCTAAGTGCCCCGCCCCTTTGTTTGTGCCAAGTGAAAATGAAAATTACGTTTTTCCTTGAGGTCTCCCCACATCTAGCCATCTATCTATCTATCCATACACGTTTGTTTGTTTGTTTTGCTTACATTTACACGCTCTGCGTGCTGTCGGAGTTTTCCGAGTGCTACCCACTCTAAACCCTTTTCCACCCTTTCAAGCCCTCAGCAGCCAGCCGGGCGTATGCTTAATGTAAGTTTCAGCATGTGTTTGAGCATACTCATTCGAATCTACTCATTCAACTGCTGCTCAGCTTTGCCGTTCGTCTAAGCTGCAAGGCAAATATTAACAGCTAGTCGCATCCTCCACCTCCCCCTCTGAGTGTGGAGTGTGTCTGAGTCTCTCTCTGGATGCCTGCACGGCGCGCAGCCTGGCTGGCATGTGCCAGTTACATTATCATATTATTTTAAGTTGACGCTTTCATAAAAATTAAATACTTTTTCACAGTTCTTTGTTCGCTCCGCGCTCCACCTGCTGCCACAGTGCTTAAAGCGTTATTTGAGCACATGTGAAAACCTTTTCGGCAACTTGTAGCAGCAAATGCCACACGTCTCCAGTTGCCAACTGTTGCCACACAGGCACCCGCACAAAATATATATAGGCCTTAAAAGTATTGTATAACAGTTTCTAAACTCAACTATAGTTTATTAACTAGCACTTTTAGCCTCTTGTCAAAGTTGGCTAAGTTTAGCCGTCTTCATTTAAAGCTTGAAGAAGGCTTTAAAATTTATCCAAACCCTGATTTGGGTTGGTTAGGGCATAGTCGACTAGCAGTTACCATGAACTGTGTAACTTGAGTTACTTATCGGGAGTAGTCGACTGGCATATACCCTGAGCACCATGCCTTGCCATTTTGAATGATTCTAGGGCAAGGTAAGCAAGCTGATGACTGGATTGTTGGCATACCTCTGCTCATCCCTTTGTCATTGCAAATAGTATATACAATTTGTATATTTGAGAGCTGTAATCTAGTTAAAGAAACTCGACTCAAGGCTAAACTAATTATTTATGCAAAACTTGCAAATGGCATCCACATAAGACAGAGGCTTGTTTCCGTGCTGCCTGTTAAGGCTACAGCTGGCAACGACAACTTTAAGCAAGTGTCATTCGATCATAATGCCATGCAAACTCTGCCTGCCTGTGGGCTTTAGCATTAATGATATGATTTCTAGCCTCCGTGCGTAACTAGAAGGAAATGTTTGTCGAGCAAATGAATGGAAACGGGCATAAATTACAGTGATTTTATGATAACTGTATCCTGACCCCGTGCCACCTCCAATTGGCAATCAAATCAAAAGTAAAGGCAAAGCATTCGCAATTGTCACAAACAGTCGTGGGCTGCCTGTGCCAAGCTCTGGCCAAGCGAATCCTAATTTCAGCACCAACTATGACTGCAATAATGAGCACCTATTCGACCACACCCGCACCCGCACACACACACACACATCCATGACACACAGCTAATTGGCCAATAGCATTCAGCAGAAGTCGCCTTTGTGTTGCTTTTGCCACTTAAATTTCCTTTAATTGCCCAAAAGCTATGCCAATTGATATTCCATTCGCATACGCAGTAGGACAACTCCCCCCCCCCTCTCTCTCTCTCTCTCTTACTCATTAAGTTCTCTTTCTATTTATATTCAATTATTCACAATTCATAATTCTTAGAATATATAAAATAATTGAACTACCTCTAACATCGACTTGCTCAAGCAATCCTAAAAGCTGTTTTATATAAAAACTTTTACTTTAAATTTAAATTTAACATTAACTTTTAACGTTCAGTCAATCAATCAGTCAGTCAGCCAGTTACTCAATCAAGAACAACTCTTTCAACTATACATAGACATTGTCTTAGAGCTAGCTCTCTTTTTACATTGCCTTAATATATGTCAATCAATCAATCAATCACCTGTGCTGTTATTTTCAATAGTTTCTCCACCCACAACTTACTGTTCTTCAAATAGTTGCTCCATTAATCAGCCGCTCAATTAGTCAATCAACTCTAAAAACTCTTTCAGGTATTAATAGTCTCCTTTGACAGGCTGAGCACTGCTCATCAATCAATTCATCAGCTAATCAGAGACAACTTTTGTTTAACAATTCCACTTCTTTGCGCGTTATTCGTCAATCAAGCAATCAGTCAGTCAGTCATTAGCTTTAACAGGCAGACAAATGTATTTAGTGAGTCAGTCAGTCAATCAATCATAAGCTTTTGTATTCATACATAATTTTATATCGTCAATCAGTCATTCAATCATTCAATCAATCACTCACTTAATCCTTCTTTGATCTCTATAGATTCGTTGTCTCAGCTATGCTTAGCGCTTTTGAGCTCTGTGCTACTCATGCACAAATTGTTCAATCAATCGATTGACTGATTGATTGCTCAGTTCTATTAATTTACCGCTCTATTCTGCCTCCATTTTCCACAGCGTTTGGATCATGGCTTCTATTGCTGTGGTGGGCAATCTACTCGTTTTGGCCGGACGCTATTTCTACAAGTCGCGCAGCAATGTGGAGCATTCGCTTTACTTGCGCCACCTGGCGGCCAGTGACTTCCTAATGGGCATCTACCTGACGCTTATTGCATGCGCCGACATCAGCTTCCGGGGGCAGTACATACGACACGAGGAGTCCTGGCGGCACAGCGAGCTCTGCGCCTTTGCTGGTGGGCAGCCCTGTCTAGCTACACTCTGATATATATTCTACAACTAACCGTATTTTGCACTATTTGCAGGCTTTCTGAGCACCTTCAGCTGTCAGTCGTCGACGCTGCTGCTCACGCTCGTCACCTGGGATCGTCTGATGTCGGTCACAAGACCTCTAAAGCCACGCGACACGGAAAAAGTTAGGTAACTTCACGTTGACATTTGGCAACACTATTGAGTAGTGTTGTAAAGCAATCTGGCACTCAAACGAGCATCAATTTTGCAGAATTGTGTTGCGCCTGCTTCTAGTGTGGGGCATCAGCTTTGGCCTGGCAGCAGCTCCGCTCCTGACCAACGACTACTTCGGCGAGCACTTCTATGGCAACAATGGCGTCTGCCTCTCGCTGCACATACACGATCCGTACGCCAAGGGCTGGGAGTACTCGGCGCTGCTGTTCATCTGCATTAACACCATCTCCCTGATCTTCATACTCTATTCCTATGTGCGCATGCTGCAGGCGATCCGCGACTCTGGCGGTGGCATGAGAAGCACTCACAGTGGACGAGAGAGCGTGGTGGCCACGCGGTGAGTGGAGAGACGGGACTTTAGCCATAGCTTCTATAAGCTCTATAGTCTCTACAGTCTACAGTCATGTATATGATATAAAGAGCTCTGCTGTGAGCAATTTTTTTTATATACATTACTCAGAGAGAAAAGGCGTCTCAAGCATAGCTATAGCAGCTGTGGCTATAGCTAGGCTCTAAACAGTCTATAAGGATTCTGTATATAGTCTATAAAGTCTCGTAAAGATATCATATACAATTTAGTATATAGTATGATAGTTTTAATAGTCTTCCCTATGTTGTCCCTATATAGCTCATACAGATTTAATATATAATCTGTATAGTATATAAAAAGTGTCCTATAGTCTATAAGGACTGTATATATATAGTCCACAAAAGATACGGCTTTATGAACCCATATAGATATATCTCTATACTTGATTGTCTCTGTAGTTTGTGTATAGTTTATAGGCATGTATAAACCATGCACCGACTATAGGACTCCAAAAATGCGAGGCCTAGAAAGTCTCTTTCTCTATATAATAGAAGTTAGAGACGTTTGCTTCTAGTTCTTATACATTTGTTGACGAATTTATAGAATCTGCAACATGAAATAGATATTTCAATCTTAACTTTGCTTATTTAGTTATAGGAGTCTAAGCACAAGTATCTTCTATCTCTGTTCAATGCGTCCAGTAGAGTGTTTTATAATTCTTAATCTTCTTTTACAGCTTTGCCATTATTGTGACCACCGACTGCGCCTGCTGGCTGCCCATAATCGTGGTTAAGGTAGCAGCGCTCTCAGGTAAGCACAGCATCCAGCTCTCTCTCCCTTTCTCACTTGCTCTAGCTCGTGCTTTACTCTTCTAGGCTGTGTTATATCGCCCGATTTGTATGCCTGGCTGGCTGTGCTGGTCCTGCCAGTGAACTCGGCGCTCAATCCAGTGCTGTATACTCTAACGACAGCCGCATTTAAGCAGCAGCTGCGTCGCTACTGTCACACGCTGCCCACTTGCTCCCTGGGCAACAATGAGACGCGATCCCAGACGCAGACGGCCTACGAATCGGGCTTGAGCGTCAGCTTGGCTCATATGGGCGGCGGCTTGGGTGGATCGGGACGTAAGCGCATGTCGCACAGACACATGAGCTATCTGTAAAGCGCAAACCTCGATTCTCTATAAATGTGATCTAAATAGTTACAGAAAGAAGAAAACGTTAAATTACTATAAATTATTACAATTGTATTGTAAATACATATATATTTGGAATTTTGGGCACAGTTCGCAACTGCAAAATGAAAATAAACATTTGTTTCTCTCTCCATCTACCGCTTCCTCTCCTTCTACTTCTACTTCTAGTTCTAGTTCTCCTTCTCTCTCTCTCTCTGTTTGTGTCTTGATGTTAAAATGTGGGGTCGACTAAACTCTTATATATTATATAGAAGAAAGTGTTTTATAGTAGCTGCTACTGCTACAGCTACTGGGGCTCGGTGGCTATGTTAACTTCGCTCTGTAAATGATATGGTCCCTCGTTCACATAGGCGGTAAAGCGAACAATCTCTGTCGCTGAGAACTCATTGCTGATGGAGAGCTGTGCCATGATTTGCCACTTGAGATACTTGACATCCTTGTGTAAATCGTGTTGACGTGAGAGCAGAAACTCAATGGCACCGCCCGTGCACTGCACAGCCTTGCAGCCCCATTGATATTGGCAGAGGGTCTTCAGCAGACCCAGCGCTGCGAGCTGTAAATCGGGAAACGGAGTTTGCAGCAACTCCATTATGTGATTCACTTGCTGGCCACCCGCAAAGCATTCATACCAATTCTTTAAGATGAGACTGCAATTTGAAGACACAGAGAAAGAGAAGATTAGTTACAGCTATATACAGTCTCAATTTCAGCTCACCTCAGCTCCTGGCTGACTGGCGTATTGATTGTATAGATAACATCCAGCGAGTTGAGCATGCGTATTTTCAGTGGCGGCGACAAACTCTTCGTGTAGGCGGAGTATTTGCATAACATTTGCTGCATGGCCGGCTGGAACTGAACATGCATTAGCATCTTGCCCTGCACTGTGCTTGCCAGGTTGGCCAACGTGTCCATGGCAGTGGGCAGCACTGTCTCATCGCCCGATGCCAGCAGATCGAATAGGCAGGCCAGCATATGTGGATAGCCGGTGATGATCTTTTGCGGCTGCACAGCAGCAATTTTGCCAAAGAATTTCATAATACTCGGTATGAGTAGAGTATCCAAGGGATTGTCCTCAATGTGCTGCACCCGACTGCTGATAATGTCGAAGACACGGCGTCTCTCCATATAGCTTAGGCCGTGATTCTGTTCAGCCAACGGCACAAGTATCTCCATTACGCTCGCCTGCAGCAACACATCATCGTTGTCCAGCTCACTTAACGCCGCATCCAAAATGAACTCTACTGAGGACAGGGAGTCGGCGCTACGCTTGGCTAACATGACGCCTAGCTCGTAGGCGCGACAGCGCACTACCTCGTTCTGCTTGAGCAGCTGCACCAGCTTCGACTGTACGCTTTCGTCATTCAGCCCTTGGTCAAGCACAATGGTCAGAATGTTGATGGCAGCTGTGCTGCTTTGTGTCTCTGGCTGCTGGAGTTCGTCGAGTACATAGACAAGCAGCTCATTGCTGGGCAGCGGTTGAATTTGCATGGCGCTGGCTTGTTGGCGGCGCAGCTCCTTTAGCAGAACGTTCAGAACCAGGGAACGCAGTGCGGGATTCGAATGATGTAGAGCCGGATTAAGCAGCTGCGGCAGATTGGCATCGCTGGTGTCCAGCTGCAATTGCTCGAGGCAGCTACTCATGAAGTCCGTGCACAGATTAACCAGTGGCTCCTTATCCGTACCTTCGACAACGGCGCATTCGTAGAGCGCCGGCGCACGCAACAGAAGCTCAATTATTTTTCGCGGCAGGGCCGATTGTTTGTTGATTTTCGTATACATGCTGGTGAGCGTCTCCAGGCGCTTGCCCTTTGCATTTAGCTCACGTAAATTGGTTTGCCACCATTCTTCCTCCATGTTGGGATCTTTGCTTGATTTTTTAGACGTACTCAAAAGCAAGATTTGATTATTGAATGAAATTAAAACAAATCAAGCAACAGTCTACTTATCGATAAAAATTGGGACTGTCGATTAACGCCAGTCACGGTCACTGTGTGACCGTTTATGGCTCGCAGTCAAAATACTTAAAAGTACCCAATAACATTCACATATTTTATGGTAAGTACTTAATAAAGTTTCAAGGGGTACATTAAATATATTAAGATATATATTATTTTTGAATTAAGTACATATTATTTTTATCAAACAAATGTAAAATGTTTCTCACAAATACTGTCCAATTAGTATATTTCATAAAAAGTTAACAGAATTCATGTATCTGCACCGATATATCGGTAAGCCAATAATTATTTCATTTATTAAATTTGATATATTATTCACTTTTAGAATATGATGAATAATATTTATTCCCAACAGCTTTAAATGTTAAACAAAAAATATTTAATATTACCACAATCAATCTATCGTTATTTTAGTATTTATTGCAACTATCGATATATATTTTTATAACCCTAGGTACGACGCCATTTTACAAATAGTTTTTTTATGTGACGCAGCGTTGTTGTAATCAAAAAATTGTAATTTTTCGTGGATTGCAGCAAGTGCAAAGGTGAAACAGAATTAAAGATGTCGCAACGATTTGCGCCAGGCCAAGCGCCGGTGCAGTCGCGCTATCAGCCGCCACCTCAGGCCCCCGGAATGCGTCCCTATCCGCCAGGCACCGGCTCAACTTTCCCGGTAAGTGAGAGAACCAAATCATCGATTAGTTCTCAATTTTCACATCAAGTTAAATTAACAACTTTATTTTGCTGGGCAGCCTCGCGGCTTTCCGCTGCATCCGAACACAACGCAGCCAGTACCAGGGAGCGTTGCCGCTCCAGTTGGACCCGGACCCGCCCTGCTGCAGCGCACCACCCAGCCCACTTTCCAAAGCGGTTTGCGCGGCAGCGGCTCGGGTGGTGGTGGTGGCGGTGGCAGCAAGCGATCAGCGGAATCGCGCAGCCTGAACAGCGGTCCCAACAAGGGTGAGTTTGTTGCTGGCGCCAAAAAGAAGAAGAAGCTGGCAGACAAGATATTGCCACAGAAGGTGCGGGATTTGGTACCAGAGTCGCAGGCCTACATGGATTTGCTGACATTTGAGCGCAAGCTAGACGCTACCATCATGCGCAAACGTCTGGACATACAGGAAGCACTCAAGCGACCAATGAAGCAGAAGCGCAAGCTTCGCATCTTCATTTCGAATACATTCTATCCGAGCAAGGAGCCAAGCAACGATGGAGACGAAGGCGCCGTTGCGTCATGGGAGCTGCGTGTCGAGGGACGATTGCTGGAGGATGGCAAAGGGGATCCCAATACAAAGATCAAACGTAAATTCTCATCATTCTTTAAGTCGCTGGTCATCGAGCTGGATAAGGAGCTATACGGACCGGACAACCATCTGGTCGAATGGCATCGCACACACACCACCCAGGAGACGGACGGCTTTCAGGTGAAGCGGCCCGGCGATCGTAATGTGCGCTGCACCATCCTGCTACTGCTCGACTACCAGCCGCTGCAGTTCAAGCTGGATCCCCGGCTCGCTCGACTGCTGGGCGTGCACACACAGACGCGACCGGTGATAATATCGGCGCTGTGGCAGTACATAAAGACGCACAAGCTGCAGGATGCCCACGAGCGAGAGTATATCAATTGCGACAAGTATTTGGAGCAGATTTTCAGCTGTCAGCGCATGAAGTTTGCGGAGATACCGCAGCGTCTTAATCCGCTGCTCCATCCACCAGATCCGATTGTGATCAACCATTTCATTGAGAGCGGAGCAGAGAACAAACAGACCGCCTGCTATGACATCGACGTGGAGGTGGATGATACACTCAAAAACCAAATGAATAACTTTTTGATGAGTACCGCCAGCCAGCAGGAGATCCAGGGGTTGGACACCAAGATACACGAGACGGTGGATACGATCAATCAAATGAAAACGAATCGCGAATTCTTTCTCAGCTTTGCCAAGGATCCGCAGATGTTCATACATCGCTGGATCATTAGCCAGACGCGGGATCTCAAGGTAAGGCTAGAAGTCGAATTATTGGCAAAAACAATACTATTAATTTTTTATTCCATGCCAGCTCATGACCGATGTGGTGGGCAATCCGGAGGAGGAACGTCGCGCCGAGTTCTACTATCAGCCCTGGACGCATGAAGCTGTATCGCGCTACTTCTTCACCAAGGTCAATCAGAAGCGCGCCGAACTGGAGCAGGCACTGGGCATACGCAATGGCTAAGCTATGATTGAGCTGTTGTTCCATCAATGTCTATGTCGCATGTACTACGGCACTCTTTTTTCCTTCTGCAGTTTAGTTTAAGCCCTAAATGCTACATACCCTATGCATATATATATATATATACTATATAAATAATTCTATCATTTTTTTGCCAACAACAAAATCAGCGACAGCTGCTAAAACAGAAATAAACAAAAAAATGTAATACAAAACAATTGAGATTATTGAGATATATAGATCGGATCCATGAATTGATGAATATAGCTCGTCTTCCTCTCCATTGACAATTGGCTAAGATGTTTCTTGAGGGTATAGACTATATACACTTTGTAATTCTGAAGTTGGCTAGACAAGACTACTTCTGAATTTACCAGTGATTAGGGTTACTGTAGTTTGTAGGATTATTGAAGTTTCTGCATGAAAGGTAGACTTGGATAACATGTGAACGCTCATTGTAAAGAAGCTGACAAAGCCATTGGTGGCTTATAAGCTAGAGACGTAGAACTTTCTGAACCTGCTGGCTCGTCAAGCTAGGTTAAAATCTAAATCTAGGCAGTTGAGGAATGTGAGATGGCATAGTCTAGAATCTGACATAGTTTTGGATCTGCATAATCAAGGACTTCAAAGTCCAACAATTGCTGAACTTAAAAACGTTATTCTCAATCTGTCGGCCGTCTTTGAACAACCAAGACGAGCATCGTAGTGCTATATACTAGCTTAGTCTAGATGTCTAACCATGTTAGCTTCCGAGGTGCTGCTGCATCAAGTGGTGATATAATGGATTTGCTTGTGCTCTCCGGATGGCAGGCATAAATAAATACGTGATGGTAAAATCTGATTATTTGACGATGCTTGCATTTGCTACATTAAACAGTTACATGTGGGTGTGTGTTGTGTGTGTGTATGCCTGTGTGTGTGTGATGAATTACAGCCTAAATAAATCGACGGAATGTGCAACTGCATATCAATGGATCAATGCATTAAAGCAGTTGCTTCTCTCTTTCTCTCTGCCTCTGTGTATTCTGTACCTCTGTATCTTTGGCTAATCCCGTTTGGGATGTGCGCCGGCGCGACTAGGTCGTGTTGGCTCTTCAATGGCCAGGCCCGTATCGACGCGTGTCTTATCCACAGGATACAGCCAGCGCTGGTAGAGATAGATGAGGAAGACAATATCGTCGCGCAGACAGGCGACACGATGGGCCGTTGGCATTGTGATGATGAAGGCAAAGAAGTCATCGATGAACGTGTTGAATGCTTTGTACATGAAGGCGCGCCAGGGCAGAGCGGCCACAGACTTGAGCTTGTAATTGACAAACAGTTGGGGCAGCATGAACAGAAAGCCAAATGCGTAGACTCCATTCACAAGCGAGTTGAGCGTCCAGCTGTACCATGACCGATGCGGCTGATAGAGCAGCGAGTAGACAGCGCCGCCCAGACACAGTGGATAGAGCAGATAGCTTAGATAGCGCATGCCCTCGCGATCGAACTGCTGCGTCTGCTGCTCGGCCAGCTGGCCGGGCTCTGGCTGCTCAGACTCCTGCAGTTTGCGTGTGATGAACGATGTGAAGCTGAAATGCAGGCGCAAGATCTTCTTGCACTTCCACAGCTCGATCAGTGTGCCTAGGCCGACGGGCACAACCACCAAATAGGAGGTCTGCTCGTCCAGCAAATATAAAAAGATGATGAACTGCGAGAAGGCGCGCCACAAGGTGGTTCGTGTGGATAGACCCTCATAGGATTGCTTCTTGCGCCAAAAGGAGACATCGTTCTTGAAGCTCAAGAAGTCAAACAGCATCTGCAAGTGACAAAGGAGCAAGTGCATCAGGCAAATCTCCCTCTCTCTCTCTATCTATCAGCTACTTACATGCACGCTGGATACAAAGATAGTGCCACAGAGCAGATATACGTTTGTATCGGAAAATATGCCCTTGACCTCGTCAATGTCCTTCTCGGCAAAGCCAATGGACTGGAGGGTCTGTGTGGCATGCTCCATGAGCAGCATCAGTCGCAGCTTGCCCACGCCAACGGGCTTGTAATGGAAGCTAAATGTAAATTCGGTGGTGTTGCTGGTCACTGGCACCAGATGCTTCAGTCTCGTATTGAACATATCCGTCTGCACGATGGGCAAAATCTGTTGCATGCGATTCACTCGGATCAGTGGCGCCAATTCGGGCGGCAAGTCCGCTTGGGATAGAGCGAATGCATCTGTCAGCAGCGTCACATACACATTGGAGCGTATATGTGTGCTGGGCAGATCTGAGTTGACGTTTGTCTTCTTCTTTTTTTTCACCTGCTGCTGCTCGCTGTGCTCCGGCTTATCCTTCTGATTGATCAGGTTGAAGGCCTCGGCACGTGGCACCATATAATCACAGAGATTAAGCGTATGCACCACTGTGGGTCCATCGCGTTTCAAGGTGCGCCATTCGAGGGGCTCACCCTCCAAGGCCAGCACCACATGCAGATACAAGGTGCCATTCCGTCGCGTCTTGAGCGGCACATCGAGCTTAAAGTCGTGATCGAAGGCTTGCGCATAATTGAAACGTTTCGCCTTATACACATCATGCACTTCACTGGCGATGGGGTTCCGGTTCTGCGAAGTGAACAGGGCCAATTGCAAGCGCGGACGCTCGGCCAGAAAGGACGTGTAGCAGGGAGAGCTGCTGCATTGTAGCGTCGTAAATAGCTGTGACATTTGGTAGATCGAATTTAGGATGTAGGCTAAGAACACCACGCCCACCAGCGTCGAGATCGAAGGCATGGCCATGACGCAGCACGGATCCTAGCCAAGTATGGGTCCAAGACTGACTGGCGTCTTCCTTTTTTTTCCTAGAGTTCTTGCAAAACTCCGCCAAAAGCTACGTCAGTGGAAGTAGCTTTTTCCTTTTTAATTAATGGCCAAAAATGCCGGCGTAGCTTAGTTCCAGTGTTGCAAAATGCGCAAATACTTCAGACAAATGGCGCAAGTTTATACCGCGTCCCGGGTAAGTTTTAAAACTAAAGAATAACGGCAGGTTTGTAATTTAACTATAAAAGATATACAAATAAGTAAAAAATCAAAAATTGTATACATTTCAGATTTAAGAACTGCTGACAATAAGTGTTAACACATAAGTGTGAAAAAAACGACATTTCAAGGAGCTTAATTCAGGAACGAAAAGTACTAAAAAATACCAAAGAAATTACTGCATACAAAACACTCCATTGAACTTATGTGAAACTCTTCAAATTATTTAATCGAGATATATGAATAAAATTTGTTATTTTATTGCTGTATCGGTACATTGGTACATTTTTAGAGATACTTGAATAAAATTGTACATAAATTCAACAAGAATTGTTCAATTGTTTGGTACATCACGTATATACATTAGGTACACTTGTGGTATATGCAGCCCTGGTTTGGGCAAATCATTCGTTCAGTTATAAGACCAAGTGCAATTGACAATCGATCAATTCAGCCGCCAAACCAATATATTTCAAGTTGAAATTCAAATACAAAATTTCCGTTTTTTTATTTTTATTTGGTAGCAGTTTTATTCAAAAGTTTATACATATTACACATGTATATATATATATATATATATTTAGTAAATATATACAATATGAACTTGTAAAATTAGGTACTAGAGTTGTATTTTTTGTCGTTTTTTTTATTTTTATAATTATAGCTATTAAGTACTATTTATGTTTTCGTCACACACAAAAATTTCCAAACCTTTGGAATAAATTAAACGACTAAAATGTACACATTACGAAACAAAAAAAATGTATAGTATATATATATATATATATATATATATATATATATATATATATATATATGTATATATATATATATATATATATATATATATATATATATATATATATATATATATATATATATATTATATATATATATATATATATATATATGTATATATATACATATATAGGTTGTTAAAAATCTGTGATAAAAAGTGGATTAGCAAATAGAGGATGTTAATAAAACAGAAGGAATCGAAATGAGAGGTTATGTATGAACGATCGATGCTATAAATATGTGGACAATTTTGTTTGAGAATGTGCGAGAAAAGGGAATCGAATTAGAATAGTAAGAGATAGAGAGAGAGAGGTGATGGAAGTGTTCGCTATATGGTATATATGTATGTATATGGTAGATATATATATTTAGTAGATATGCGCATAAATAAAGAAGGGAGAACCCGGACTTAGGCGAGACGTTTTTTTCGACTAGGTGACAAGATTTTGAGCATTGTAACAACGGGCGCCTCGAACGACATCGAGACGACAAAGGATAGGAAATAGGAGGCGACCGTCAGACCAAAGAACATGACGACCTGTCGAGAGAGAGAAAGAGAGATAGATAGATAGGTATATGTAGAACGAAAGGGAAAGAAAAATATGAGGGAGTTCCACTTACCATCATATCTCCGCCCAGATGGAGCGGCGCATCCGAATTGAGCGCCATTGAGCGTATGACAATGGGATGCACCAGGTAGGCGCAGTAGGTGACACGGGAGAACGGATAGAAGCAGGGCGCCGATAGCAGCGAGTTGATATAGCCGCCATAGCCCGTTGAGCAGGCGATCGTTATCCAGGCCAGCGATAGCGCCCAAGCCGAATGACTAAGCGAGCTATATGCGGCCGCTGTAAACTGTGACAGATCGGCCCGGTATAGACCAAAGACCAGGACGAACAGATTTAGCATTGCCAGCGTCCAGGCTGTGGCAACTGTTAGTCGTGGCAAACGAATCTTGCAATTGGTGCGAAACAGTATCCAGCCGACAGCCATGCCAATTAGATAGGGACCCAATCTCGTCCAGGGCTTATCGTAGATTTTGTCGAAGAGCGCCAGTGGATCATCCGTATTGGGCCTGTGATTGTTCGTGAAGGCAATCACCGCTGTGGTTATCCAGGACAACACCAAAAACACCAATGTGGTTATAGCCGATAGCTTAAAGTGACGTACGCCCACAATTAGGATTATAGCGCCGATCATATAGAACTGCGTGTCATTTGCCAGATACCAGCTCCACAGCATGCACTGCAAGAGAAAGAGAAAGGGAGACAGAGACGGAGAGAAAGACAGAGAAGGCGAAACAGAAGATTAGTAGGGCTTATAAGGGAAACTAGCGAGAGGTCCTTCGAGGGATCGCTCAAGAGATCTCTTGGGTCTTACGAGAGGCCATTGGATGGCCCTTCGAGGGATCTATCGAAGGATCTATCGAAGGATCTACTGAGAGATCTATCTGAGTATCTATCAAGGGATCTTTCTAGGGATCCATCGACGAATCTATCGAGAGATCAGTCAAACGATCTGTCGGATCAATCGAAGAACTTCTCGAGTGCTTTATTGGCGATTTACCCACCATCTCATCAACGGGAAACAGCGTATTGATATAGAGAATGTTGCGCCACCAATAGTCCGGACAGGTCACATGGTCCATTGTTGGTGGATCGAATATAGAGTAGGCAGCCAAATATCTCATTGTCACTTGGACCACACCCAGCACGAACAGGTAGGGAGCAGTGAGTCGCATGAAGCGATAAGCAACTAAACCAAAAAAGTGAGCGGTGCCCGCTGTGAATTCATTGGCGCCCTTGCTCAGCTTGTTAAGTTTGCCCTTGGCATTCGTGCGGAAATACAGATAGGAGATCAGAAAGCCGCTGATGAAGAAGAAGGTATCCACGCTGAATGGCCCATTGGTGATTGCTTGAAAGAAGAAATTCTGTTCGACCTCTTTGCGCATCTCCATGTTGTCCGAGTATTTGAAGACCACAATGCACGTGTGTCCGAGGATGACCCAAGCCATGCTGAAGGCGCGCAAGCCATGGATACAGGGTATTGTGTCGGCGCCCACATTGCGATCACAGATGGCATTGAAGTTCGTAATAGCCGAAAAGGAGAGCAACAGTTCCGAGTAGATGCTTAGCTTTTTGGGTTCGTGCAAGTGACCCTCCAGGTGCTCATCTGAGTTGCTGTTGTTGCTGTTGTTGTTTTTGTTGTTCGAAATGGAGACGACACCGCCGCTACTGCTTCTGCTGCTGGTGCTGCCGATGCTCACCCCTTGATGATGACGATGATGATGATGATGATGATGATGATGAACGTTTATGCGCTCATGATCGTGATGCTCAAGTTCGTGTTCGTGATCGTGGTCGTGTTCGTGTTCATGCTCGTGCTCGTGATGGTGGCCATTGCCGCTGTCATTGTCGCTGGGCGGCAAGTGAAGTACCAGCTGATCGAGCTGCTTCAGCGAATCGGATTGATTTGATTGCTTCAACGCCTCCTCATGGGCAGTCATCGTGTCGCTGTAGTCGGAGGAGGCACAGCCTATGCCCGAGCTGGTCTCACTGTTGTTCATCATTTCCTTGTCTTGCAGACGCAGCGCCTCCTGCAGTTGGCGGTTCAGATAGATCTCGTAGAGTGTGCCGCAGCAGATCAGTCCAAGCACAATGCAAGAGACCACACTAAATCGAGACGGACGGAGAGGGAGAGAGAAAGATGGCGAGAGGGAGAGTGAAGTAGAATGTTAATATGATAATCAAATAAATGGAGGGCGTGGCGGGAGTAGCTTCGCTTCTTTTTCTTTTTTTCGGACTCGCATTTCACACGATTTCAAATGCTAATGGCTTAAGCCAACGATGGCATAGCCGGGTAAGGGGAGTTCAGTTGTGGCATTCACTATTTGCGCTGTCGATTAGCGACAGACTCACGCTTATTTTTGAAAGTAAGTTTTGGGTTACTTACATCAGCAGGCAGAAGGTTTTGTCCGACCAAATGTTAAACTCCTTGTCCGTGGGCACGCGGATATCCAGCACGCGCAGCTCACGGCTAGGCAGCTCCAAGCGTGCAAAGCCGGACATGCGACGTACATCGGCAATGCTGCAGCTCGAGGGTAAACACAAGCCCATATATAAAGTGCGTAGCTGCAAAAGGAAAGAGAGTAAAAGGTAAGACCGGAAGAAGAAAGAAAGAAGTTCAAGGCTTAAGAAAAAAGGGTTTACACTCCTCAATGTAAAGTTGTAAGATGAAGTCAACTCTCTACGTAACAGCTGTGAGCGGAAGAGACTCCAAGGGAGAAGCTAAGTAAAAAGCAGGCAGCAGGAGAGGCGTAAAGGGTGTCTTAGTTTCAGATGCATAGTCAAATTTTAGATCCAAATATCATAGATCCAATATCATAATCAATTAAGTTTAGTGAGAGGCTAGCTCATCTGGGAAGCTAAGAGCAGCATGATACTGACGACAGAGTGAGTGAACGATGACAAGTTATGTATTCGAAATCAATTAATGGGAGAAACATTCGATTAACTGAGCAACTTACTTGCTTAGCTGCTCGCTTCTGTCGACACGCCTAATATAAAACGTAGAGTTGCTTTACCTTGACAGCAAGAAGCGAAGCGAAGTGAAGTTTCGAATTGCATTTCATTTTGACTTTTCATCTCTGGTCTGGCATAAGCCAAGGCAGCGAAAAGCCTTTAGAGAAGTTCTTGCTATTAAGCTTCTCCAAATGCTTCTCGCTGTGAAATATATTTTGTATCATTTAATTATCTCGCTCTGTCTCTCTCTCTCTCTCTCTCTCTTTCTGTTAACTTATTCAATTGCTGCTCTCTTTCTTAGATTTGGCCTGGAATTACTTTAGACTTACCATTTCCGTTGGCATCGTTTCATTCAGCTGCAGCTTAAGTACATAGAAGCCCGGCATAAAGGGCGGCGGTGCATTGTAGACGCTGCTGTAGGCCTCGGCATACGCCTCGGCAAAGGGCAATCCATTGTTTCGATTCCCAATCGATGTGTTGTTGGTGTCCTTGCTGCTGCTGCCGCCGTTGGTGTTGTTGGAGCTAGAACTGGAGCTGGAGCTGTCAATGGTGCTGGAGCCGCCGTGAATGGCTTCGCAAAGGGCCAATGAACCCATCCAATAGTTGTTGCCATAGAAGAAACCGGAAGTGTAATGCCCGGAAGCATCGTCCACTGTAAGCAAAAAGCAGAAGCAAATGTTGAAAGTGAAGGGCATTATTTAATGCAAGACCGATTAGCGTCGGTCCCGTCAGGCCCTTACTGGGCGATTTGCGTACCCATGCGTTTACCCTGTACACATGGTGTCCAACTGGGCATATTGTCTATCATAGAGTAAAGGGAATCTTTGAGTATATACAGCTAAGGCTTAAGCTGACAAGTCTGTAATATCCACGCCCTCCAAAACTAAAGCTGCCATAGCCAAAAGTACAACTCATTCACTCCCAGATACACTTCAGACTTTTGAAGCATCTTTTTTTGGCAATGACTTTTACCTTCATCTACAGAACAGAATTCTTGTTTCCATTTCGAATTTCGTCTCAGAAACTTGAGCAGAATCAAGTTTGACTTTTGATTAGTACACCTGGTTGAGCCCTCTTATCTACGGGCAATTGTATATTTTGAAGTAGCTCTCATACATTGAGTATGTAGACTTTCGAGGTGTATAAACACACTTTAGGGCCAACATCTCTATATGGCGTAGAGATAGGTGTCTATCTATAGGTATCTATTTATAGAGTCATAGTTAAAAAGAAATATAAACACCCTGTAGTGCTAATATTACTATATAAATATCGAGTGTAGTGAAAGGTAAATATTTAGATATATCCAAAGAGGTTGAGGTGCTTCTGATAGCTCTGTAAAGAAGTTCTATGGCTCTCAGCCTTCTCTTCTTGGACCTAGTGGGTAAGGCGCAACCAAGAGATAGATCTGTACGTAGGAAAACCAACTGGATCGTAGAGAAGTGTGCAGGATTGAGGAGTTCTTCTAGACACGAGTCTTGAATGAGCTTTATGTATATTGCTTAAAGCATATCTATACTTAGAGCAAGAGCCGCTGTTACTTAAACGCCCAGGGTATCTGCTAGTCGTTCACACTACTCAGCTGGTTTTGAAATGATTTTCCTTTTCGTCTCTGGCATCTGTTGGCACATCAAAAAGTTGCCGTTGCTGCCGATTATATAATGTTGTTTGTTGGCTCTTTTTCTGTCTTCCCAGTCTGCTCTGCCCCGCACCGACCTGCGCGGGCGCTCGCTGCCCACCACTTCTCCAACATGCAACATGTTGCGCGCTGTTGTCGCATTTAAGCGCATGCGAATTTTATGTTTCAGCTCAAGTTTTTTCTCTTTTGGCCATGCGATCTTCTCCCATTTAGCTTGTCATATATTTTCAGTTGTTTGTTGTTGTTGGGAATTGTCTTGTAACCAGTTGCCAGTTGGTTCAGCAACCAGTTTCTTTGGTCGTCAGCTCCCAACAGGCAACAATAAAGTAATATCAACTGCAGCTGCGCAATAATTTGTTGTTAGTTGTTGCTGGTTGTTGCCTGTTGTTGTTGCAGACATTTTGGCATTTGGGCTGGCAACTTCCCTCTGTACGCAAATTTTGCTGGTGCTTTTTTTGGCGCTTGCCTTGACCAAAACGCAGATTTATGTATGTTGCAGAGGCGTAGCATGGGGCAGCTGGCAGGGGAAAGGGGTCTTAGCTAAAGGGGAAGAAGGAAGCTTGTAAGGGGAGACGTGGCCTAAGCCAGCTGCTTGTAGACCACGGCCCATGGCCGTGACCATGAGCAGGTTTTGACATGAATATCTTTCCGGGCAGCTCTGAACAAGATGTCAGAGAAAGAGGGAGAGTGAGAGGAAGACAGAGACAGATAAAGAGTGGGGAGAGTGGGCAGGCCAGTTGCTAAAGAGGTGATGATGGGCATTTTAGCGCATTGTTAATTGTTTAGTCAACGATTATTAATTAATCAAAGCAATTCTTGACCAACCCGGGCTGACACATTTGCGTAATACCCTGTAAGACTTGCTCAAAATGGGCTGGCATGTTGATTGTGCAACTGTTCGATATTTGCTATTACGTAGATCTGTAAAAATATTTCATAATTCATTTGACCCATGCAAATCGATAGATATCAATGTAACAGCTGAAAATTATTAGAAGTTCTATCGATATCGATAAATATCGAAATGTCAATTGCTTATTTTGAGAGCATATTGAAAGTTATTACTTTCTATCAAAGAGTTCTTTTAAAATCGATGACATTGTTTTGTTTATCGGAAATCGAACACTCAAAAATCGATAGTTACATATATTTCACCAGCGATTGAAAGTCTTCTTATATGACACACTGCTCAATTGATTGCAAAATATTGGCATAATCGATAAATATCGATAACAGCTTGGAGACAACATTTTCATGTATCGAAATGAATGTTTATTTGGCTTGTAAAATATGATTAACTTTAGCTTAGGCCATCTATTGCAACTTTCCCTTGGCGTGATTGTTTAAATTGAATCGATAAATATCGATAGTAGCAACGAGACAAAATGTAATTGGTAGCTATGCCCATGCTTAGTATAGAAGAGCATCTGCTCGTTGCCTTCACTCGGTCGGAGCACTTTTACTTTTTTCCCACACGCTCGCCGCCCTTTGGAGTCGCTCTTTCACTCTGGCCCCTTTGCCAACATTTGTCTTTCTACCTCACCCTCTGTCACATTTTTGTAATGTTTAAACATGTTTTTGTTGCTGTTTCTGTGTGTCTGTTGTTTGTGTTTTTTTTTCTTTTTCGGTTTCAATTTAATTTGCGATTGAGGTCATTTGATTTCTGTTGGCTTTGGGATTTTGTTGTCTTGGCTTTTATGTAATTGTTAGGCCAACTCTGCTTTGGTTTTTTTTTTGGTAAGAGCTGAGGTCTTCGTAGATCTGTGGGACCTCTAACTAGTCAGATTTCATTTTGTATTTGTCACTTCTCTCTGCATTTTTGTTTTGTTTTTGTGATGTCTCATGTTCAATTGAACGTGTCATTCAAGCTTTTAACGTGTCTTCAACAACAAAAGCAGCCCAACAAAAATAATCAAGCGTCGACAGATCCAAAGTAGACGCGAGACACAGACTCCATCAAGGTAAGCGCCGCGATGTACATGACAAAAAGCCCGATCGGAGCAAACAGCAGCCGGAAAAAGCCCAACCAGGTAGCGCTTGGACCAGTGTCGTCTCTCCCCTCTCCCTCTCTCCCCCTCACCCTCTCTTTTCATCGAGTACCGTTTAACCCCAGCTCGATTTGATCTTGTACTCGCAGCTCTAGCTGCTGTACCCATATCAATTCTTGTATGGCCGCAAGGTCTTCGCTTCACAGACGAGACCCGTAAAATCATCTAAATAACACGGTCAATGGGCATGGAGCGAAGCGGTGGGTATGGGGTTATGGGGTCCACAACCATCAGATCAGCCAACATGCTCTAGCCTAATTGAAAGTTATTGACAGATCTATTAAATAAAGTAAATTAAATTAATTAATAACAAAAATTAAATACTGCAGTTACAACCTTCAAACTGCTTGGAAGCATTAACTTATTTGCCATCACTCATTCACGCAGTCAATCAATCAATGAAACAAGTAAATATATCAGTCTGTACACTGATTGTATTAGCGAATACACCTTTTATTGATCTAATCGTTTGTATTAGCTCATTGTGCCTAGACACCATCAAGAGCCATAGACAGATTGGTTATGGTTATGGCGCCTCTCACATACCTCATATGCAAATTTAAATATTTAGAATTTAATAATCTTGCAGATAAAATATTTGAATACTGCTCATTGTTTAGTCATAAAACATTGTCAAATTTGTGTTTGGCTAATGTTTACTAATATGTGTGGTACCAGACTGTATTCTGACAGGCATGATAATAATGATGATGATAATAACAATGACAATGCAATGATGAATTAATGAAAATTTGACTGAGTGTCAGAATGCGTATGAGAAAGATAATAATAATACTAATGATGATAATGATAATGATAATGATAATGATAATGATAATGATAATGATAATGATAATGATAATGATAATGATAATGATAATGATAATGATAATGATAATGATAATGATAATGATAATGATAATGATAATGATAATGATAATGATAATGATAATGATAATGATAATGATAATGATAATGATAATGATAATGATAATGATAATGATAATGATAATGATAATGATAATGATAATGATAATGATAATGATAATGATAATGATAATGATAATGATAATGATAATGATAATGATAATGATAATGATAATGATAATGATAATGATAATGATAATGATAATGATAATGATAATGATAATGATAATGATAATGATAATGATAATGATAATGATAATGATAATGATAATGATAATGATAATGATAATGATAATGATAATGATAATGATAATGATAATGATAATGATAATGATAATGATAATGATAATGATAATGATAATGATAATGATAATGATAATGATAATGATAATGATAATGATAATGATAATGATAATGATAATGATAATGATAATGATAATGATAATGATAATGATAATGATAATGATAATGATAATGATAATGATAATGATAATGATAATGATAATGATAATGATAATGATAATGATAATGATAATGATAATGATAATGATAATGATAATGATAATGATAATGATAATGATAATGATAATGAAATGCAAAAATGCAAATAATACTCATAATGTTGATGTCTGTACTAATGCTATCGATAGTGATAATGATATTATTGAAGGTTGAAAATGAGCAACTGCCAAAGCCTATGCATACCTAGTGCAATTTTGTAGAGCTCACGTTACATACTTGGCAATAGATACATCATACCCTGCTGCTAGAGCTGCTAGGGTAATGAAAGAATGCTTTAAAGACTTGTATTTATTATGTTGTTAAGCAATTTTCATCTAACTGAGAATCAATATTGTCCATAGGAAGCCATAACAAATGGTTTTCGCTGATATATCAGCAATAAACTCGAACTGATGTTTGGCAATCGCTTATGGGGTATTTCTCTCTCTATATATGTGTGTGGATATTCAGATGTGTTTCTTATTTTTGTCATTGTCACCTGAGTGTCAATGAAATCGCCAATTGAAAACAATCAGCGAATTGTCAAGAGCTGTTTGGCTCAAGTCAAGTTGCGATTGGAGGTTATGACAGGGAAATATATAAATTTATATATATATATATATATATATAGGGTATATTGAAGTGGGGCGCCTGCGCAACACAGGTGTTAACACTAACACCGATTACAGCACAAAAGAAAGAGAGAGAGGAAGAGGGGGCGACTGGGCGTGGCACACGCAACGCCCATTAAATGACAGCCACATAAAACTGTTGAAATTTTTTCGTGTTTGATTGATGAAACGCAGCACAAACATAATCATAAATAATGTGCTTAACACGCCAAACAATAGCAACAACAACAACAATAACAACGAATAGTTGTTGTCTTGTCAGAGACACTTAATATTTTTATAGAGCTGCGGCGCAGCATTGCGAAAGGTTTGCAAAAAAATAAAAATAAAGTTGAAAACAAAACAAATCGAAACAAATCAAAATGAAAATAAAGCAACAACAAAAATAGTTTTTGTTTTTATACCCTGATCCCATTGAAAATGGGAAATCAGGGTATAATGGTTTTGTGCAAATGTATGTAACAGGCAGAAGGAGGCGTGGCAGACCCCATAAAGTATATATATTCTTGATCAGGATGACAAGACGAGTCGATTGAGCCCTGTCCGTCTGTCTGTCTGTCCGTCTGTCCGTCTGTCCGTCTGTCCGTCTGTCCGTATGTGTGAACGCGTGGATCTCAGCATCTATAAGAGCTAGAGACTTGAAATTTTTTTTGTAGGTCCGTGTATAGCACGCGCAGGTCAAGTTTGTTTCAAATATTCGATAACTATTCGCATTTAATTGTTATCGAATAAAAACATTATTGAAATGCAGTAAATAAATTATATCTCGAACGTCTTAAGAGCTAGAGCCTCCAAATTTTGTATTTAGTTTTATGTATATTTTATGCAATTTTGATTTTTGTTGGATTTTGGATACCGGCTCCAAATTCCCCAAATTCTTAGAATTTAAGTTTAGTTGGAACTAGGGCCATTATATGAAGGCGTTTGCATCTCAACCAAGCCAATAGGATATGTAGATCATATGCTGAAAATTTCATTAAAATCCATTAAGTAAAACAGAAGTTATTAAACAAAACGTTTGGCCAATTTGCAAAAGCACATGTCAGCAGCGCCACGCGCACGCATTTTTCCTATGCGTGTGCACACATACATTCAAATGCGTGTATTCTTTTCTATTCCACGAATTGCAATTGCGATTGAACTGTGCTGAATTATTAGCTGCTACTTATGTTCAAATTTGCAGCTGCTCGCATAAGCAGAGCAGTGGCTGCGTTGGTAGAGGCGGCGCTCGTATGCAGCGCGGTCCTGGTTCGAGACCAGTTCAGACGAAACATTTTTTATTGTTTTATTTATTTTTTAATTATGAAGTGGCGGTGTTGGTAGAGTTGGCGCACGTTGCGCAGACAATCCCGGTTCGAATGCTGGTCTCGCAATGTCATTTTTTATTTATTTTCTTTTTTTTTTTGAATACTCGATACAAACTACGGCAAATATTAAAAAACTCAGAGGACTGGGATCAGGGTATCTCCTAGTCGGGCACCCCGACTAGAGCTTTCTTACTTGTTTATTTTCAACTTTTTTATGATTTGTTTTATTATTTTTACAACGCGTTGCAAATTTAAAGCGCGCAATTAAAGCAATAATAAAAAGAAAGAAGACGAAAAACGTGCGTCAGAACCATTAAAGAAATTATGATTATTCATATATAAATTGCTATATATATATCTAGACATATATAAATATATATATATACGTATATTTATATATATATATTTATTTCTTAAATGTTTCAATTCGTCTCTCCAGCTGAATTGTTATACGCGCTCACTGAGCAGCAAAGGGAGTAGATTGGCTGTTGTACTCTCCTCCATTTGTTGTCTGTTTGTCTCTTTAAGCTAAAGAGAGTTGGACTATATACTTATTATATATATCTACTAGTCTTATAGACTATTTTTTTTTAAGTTGACTCATTTCTCAAATATTCTACAAAAGAGAAGTATAGACTATACTCTGCAGGGGTCATGACGAATAAGTGAGAAAGCTCTAGTCGGCAGTGCCCGACTAGCAGCTGCTATTCAGACATCATTTTTATACTCCCAATTTTAAAGCTGTTTACTGCAATGGGCTTTACGTGTGTTTCGGCTTCTAGGCTAGACGCCCCTCTCTCACACACACACAGTTTTTAGTATTCTGTTTATGCATTGTCAACACTCAAAGCTAACAAAATCCTTAACAAGTTCTGAAAACAAACAAATTCTACGGTTGCCAAACTTCATTGAACCCAAAAAATGAAGAAAACTAACAGAATTCTCTGGAGCAATGTCAATAAAGGTGTGAACGAGAGTGCGGGCGACAATCCTTTTTGAAAACCCAAATAAATATTACAACAGAACTTTGCCAAAAATGTCTAACCGAAATTTCTGGGTAGTCGCTTGTGACCGAGCAGCTGCAGAGCCAATAATTTGCCTACAAATTCTACGAAATTTGAGTAGATCAATAGGAAAAAAGAAACTTTACTCAGCGCCAGTTTTGAAAGAAAACTTTTCAATGTTTGTTTGGAAGACTTTGGCAGCGCGAAGAGTCAATAGAGTCGAAAGCTGTTCTAAGTCTCATAGAGTTGTTGGCGGCATCATTAAATGGAATTTTAATATATATATATATTTGTATATAGCTATATAAACATAGATATCACAATCAACACTTCAAACTTGTAACATTTTCCTTCAAGTTTCATGTTTGGCAAGGGAACTTATCAAAGTTCAATATTGATTCTGTATTGATATGAGTTGCACTTCAACAATTTATGTTAGTTCCAAGCTTCAATGATCTTGCAATAGTTTTGCAAATAATTGATGCTGCTTGAGCTGTTGCTGTTGGGGGAAATAGTTCAATATTGATTTGTGTGAGACGATCAAAACAGTTGATCGCTGATTCTGTTTATATATATAAACTATAATAGTAATGAGGTCATTGAGTTGGATCAGTACTTTAAAGAGTTAGCTCTAACTACACGAAATGATCTTCAGCTTCACAGCTCGCCTGCCCTTATAACTTATATAATAATATGACTTCTATACTATTTATATATCTGATATGTATTTGTTCTCCGATACTGAACAACGATTCTCCATCAAATTCTCAAATCTTCAAGCTTAAGAATTTCTAACTTAATTGCATATACTTCGCTTCATTTAGGCTTCTTCAATATATAATTATTATTTTTAAGATCGTTTTCGTCGAGTTTTCACATGATCTGAACAAGCTTTGCTAATGAAATAATAATTAATCCAGCTGGCACCTGAGGCACTCATTAATTTGTCTCGCTGCTGACTTGATTCTCGGCTATGTCATAAACGACTCTAACGATGTATTAGTTGTATCAGTTGGCAGATCGTTGGGGCTATGCCTACGTCTGTGCCTGACTCACAGCAATTTGCTGACGACTCAACACGATTTCAAGGTAGTTCACGCAATTTCTATGGCTGCTCCAGTTAATCGCGGCGATTTATGTAATTGACTGCGTCTGGCGGGCAAAACTATCTAAGAACACGCACGCAGCAGCTCAAGCATGGAATTTGAACTGAAGAAGCTGAAGTCTATTAAATTGTTTGCTTTCTTGCCTCTAAGCTAGGTTTACTAAATACTTTTACTACACCTGGAACACGTTTATAACAATTTAAGTTTCAGTTTCAGAGGGCCAAAGAGCCAAAGGTCTTGCTGCCTAATGGGGAGGAATTTTGAGATAAAACAACAAATGTTACGAACTTTTGCTGCTCATAGGAGCTACGGAGCGAAGCATCGATTCTGTGAACCTCGTAAAGTGAATTAATCGATAACTTTAAGCTATCAACTAACTATCGATGTACATTTAGAGATATTGTTAATGCAAGTTTTTTTATATATGAATGCTTCAGAGTCTTTTCAACCTCTTGGATACTGATCAGTCTAAGACTCAGCCTATATATTCCTTTATATATTTAATTGTATTGTCAATTGTTAATCAAGCAGGTGCATAAAATAGTCTTATTCCTATAGAAAGCTGTCTGGACAAACTCCACTTGCTCTGCTTTCATATTTGGGCTAACAGCTCTTCAAGTCATTAGATAACCCTACAACCCATTTGATATATCGACCTTAAACTTTATCTTTTTCTATTATATCATATGCAGCATAACATCAAGCTCATAAATAAGGCATTCCAGACTCTCTGCAATCTCTTCAACTTCAACTTGCTCACCCAGTCGATAGTTTTTGATCGCTTGAGTAATCCATGCAATTATATTTCATATCACATCAAGGCTTTAGCTCAAATGCAGTCAAGCTAAGCTTATGTTGTAGTAAAAGTTTGATTATGATTAAAAACAATTTCAGCTTGAAGTCCTATAAAAAAGTTGATTCAAAAAACTTTTGATGATCTCGAGTTACGTGGCAGCAGCTAATCAGTTTTATGATCTGAACTTAGCAATTGAATGCTTGAAATAACTTAAAAAGTGTTGCTGCTCTCGCTGTCGTTGTTGCTGTGGACGTTGCTGTTGCTGTTGCTGCTGCTGTTGCCTAATTGAGTCACATCAAAGGTTTTTGTTTTGTTTTGGGCAATTTAATGCTTGGCCACGCCTCGAAAGATCGTCTAAGCCTTGATATGACAACGTCTTCGCGCCTGGCTGCAGCTGACAAATCTTCGCCTAACTTCCCTATTACAATTTATTGTACAAGAGCAACAGTTGCTGGCGTGCCGCATTGCATTTGTTATTCAGGTCGTGAAACTGAGACAACGCACTGTCAGTTTCAATGTCAATGTTGCTGTCTGTTGGGCAGTCGTTGTTGTTGCTGCTGCTGCTGCTGCTGAGGTTCAAGAGCAAAATGTTGCTGTTGTCTTGGCCAACTAGCAACCCAATGTTGCTGATCTTGTTACTGCCACAGCTGCTGCTGTCGAGGTTTAAGAGTCATATGTTGCTGTTGGCGCTAAACAGCAATATGTTGCTGCTGTTGTTGGTGTGGGTCTAGCTATTGCTGTTGTTGCGTGTAAAAGAATTGTTGCTGTTGTTGCCAAGGTAATATATTGCTGATGTTGTTGTCGGAGTTCAAGAGCAATATGTTGCTGCTGTTTCGCCCACCAGCAACATTTGCCGCTGATAGCGTAGCGTAGCTATTGTTTCAGTTTTCGCTGTTGCTGCTGGGGTTCAAGAGCAATATGTTGCTGTTGTGTCGCCTACGCTGACAATGCCAAATATTAGACAATTGACAGACGTTGTCAACAGCAGCAGCAGCGGAAACAACACGATGAGCAGCAACAATTGCCGCTGGCGCTTTCGCCGCGAACATTGACAGCAATTCGTGCTCCAATTCGCAAGAGACAGATAAAGTAGATGCGTGCGAAAGAGCAAGAGAGATAGAGAGCGAGAGCGAGAGCGGAGGGTGTCTTTGCTTTTGATATGGTTTCTGTTTGGTTTTCATTTATTATTCCGTTTCATATAAGTTTATTTCGGCTCTCGCATCTGGCGGAGATTCAGCACAAGGTCAGCTGCATCTTCAGCAGCAGTCGCAGTCGCAGTCGCAGTCGCAGCAGCCGCAGCAGCAGCAAAGGCAACTTCGACTTTAGCCATTGCCAGTGACGACCCGTTTTTGGTATATGACTAACTGGTATTTCCTCTGGCCCCGCCACGCCCCCCATCGGAGGCTGCGCCACACACAGCTCTGCACGATCTGAAGGCTTTGCGTAACATGCGTGGCAGATGGACAGAGATATATGTGTGCGCACGAGCTTATTTGCTCAGCTCAGGGCTGCATCTGCAGTGCCATTAATAACACTATTAACACTGTTAATGGCATTCCACAGAATAATTAGCCAAACGAAATGTTCATGTGAAATCTTCATTTGTAACCAAATGTCAAACAGTCATTCTGAAAATTACAAATCAATTATTGATAAATATACTACATATATATATATATATATATATATATATATATATATTCTCTATAGATCGAACAACGTACATTAGCTGCATTAGGGGTTTCTATATCTTCTAATTACAGCAATTGCTGAATCGATTCATCTTGTCTAATGAATGGAAAATTAACTTATTATTGTGGGAAAATCTAATGGGGTTTCTTCTTCTTTTTCTTCTTATGCAATATGTATTTTTGACAGATTCTTTCCATAGGAAAACTTTAATGCAATCAGCTGAATAACTGTGCATATAAGTTGGCAGTTTGTTTGGGTATATCTTGAAAAACTGATCGAATTGCAAAAATAATTCTATAGAGCTTTATGCTTTATATGGTCTCCTTCTTCTGCTATACAGCCTCATTGAACTCGGGAGTTATTAGAGCTAGACTTACGAAATTTGGTATGCAAGTGCTCTAAGGCTAAACAAGCTGAAGTCTATTCAGACATACATAAAACTATTTCAGTCTATCTCTGTACATTCCAGTCTAATTATAGCTTCCAAGCTCACTGAGGCTATTTATTAATTAACGTATGACGCACTTACATTCAATAAATTGTAATAGACAATAGGAAAAACAATAAATCGTTTATGTCGCTGATATAGCCGAGTTGATCCAACGATCTGACCATTTGGTCTGGCCTTTTTTGTTGGCCATTTGCGCAGTTATATCAGCTGCGATTGCTGCCTGCTGCGTAATTATCAAATGGCCCGAACGCGATTATGGTCAATAACCCCAAATAGAGGGCGCATGCAAATTGTTGCTGTTAGCCAATTTCATAACCGATTCCAATTTCGATCATTTCAATTTGAGGCACGTGCCAATTGGCTTTTACCTAACGGAAGCGACGTTTTCGACAAGACTTTTACCCGGCCCGGCTCGGTGGGGTCCGTCTCAGTGTCAAGTCGAAAATGGGGCCAAGCCAAAAAGCAAGCGAATGCACTTGCACTTGCCATAGAAACCAGAGATATATACACACATGTATATATATATATATACATATATATATCTATACTATATGTTAATATCGGTCTATAGGAACCTTCGAGTGCAACAAGTGCGACATAGAAATCGTTTGATTAACTAAAGTCAGAGCTTAGCCAAGATCACGCGACGCATTAAGCTTGAAGGTCGATAAGCTATTGCAATTACGATTTCGATTACGATTACGATAATAGATTGGCGATGTCTGATTAACGCTTTAGCTCGGCCATTCCGTATGCCATAAGCAGCCGACTTATGTGAGCATCAGAGCCAAACACATTGCTGCGATTCACAAATTGCCAGAGTTGCAAGCGAAATCCGGCGACATCATCATCGCCATCTTCATCACCATCATCAGCTCTGGACAGGTCTCAAATTGCATGTCAAGTGCAAATATTATGTGCGTGTAATCAAATATGGCATCCATCAAGTGTTCGATTGCATAACCCAACCAGTCGAGCCCAATATAATGTGCAGAAACTGGTTCACACTTAACACAACGCCGACCATTAAAATTATCATATTCATCAAAGAAATGAAATGAAATGCTGAAGAAAAACGATTACATTATGAACACATCTTGCCCTGCAGATCTCTCTGAGTAGATGAACTGAATTATAAAGAAAATTAATAAAAAAAAAAAACTATAAGTTGGGGATAGTAAGAGTTGAGCTGAGCTTAACTATAGCTATTATTTCTCATCGAAGCCCTTTCTATATATAAAAGTATGATATAAATACAATTATGGAGCGAAGCTTGATCCAAAAGTATTTGGTAATCTAACAATGACAAGCCAAGCCCCTGGCAGTATGTTCAAGCATGTACACTTGACATTACTAAAAGATGAGCCAATAATCTCAGCTTTAGCTCACTTAAGCTAACTCATAATCGTAATAATGAAAGATGGGAAAGCCATGCAATCGATAACAATCTAGATCAGGCATTGAGAAGAGCAGGGACACCCTTGTAGAGATCTGACTGGAAGTAAGTTTAAGATTCTTACGTTGGGTATATAAGACAAGGATTTCTAGTAAATAAAATAGTGTTAATCTTGAATGCATAGATCAATGTAGCTCGCTCTTCCGATCCTTTGAGCTACTTTGTGTATCCTCCATCGATGATAAGATCCCATATTAACTCTTTTGCATCATATCTATTTTTTTCAGCCCGCTGTCTGACAATCTTGCTAGAACTATTTTTCTAAAATGTTTCCCATAAGTAAGAAACTTTAGCTTTAAGATTATAAATAGTTGCAGTCAAAGCGTAGTCGCTCTTCTTTCATAAGAACTTATCATATAATACCATATACCGTGCTTCATCTATACCTGGTTCATTTGCTTGCTCTAATGCCTTACATCAACTGTCTATAGTTAAATATACTTTCATTATATTGCTTACCACACGAGCTAAGCTCTTTTATAAGCATCATCAAGCCTATTAAACCATTTTTAATCTTCCTTTTCTCGCAGCTCTACACAAATTTGTCGCTCAACAAAATGAAATGAAAATGGAAATCGGGCGGGAATTGCAACAGATGTTTTACGCCATAATTCATGATCAAGTGCCAGCTTAAATTGCGTTGAATACAACAACAAAAACGACAACAGAAACAATAATAAGAAAAATTGCTCTAGCCGAGCAAGTTCGTTGCCTAAGTCTTTTGTTTTTGGTGTGTGAAGCTGAAAACGAAACAAAAATGAAATTAAACAAGAGGAAAACGCGGTCAAAGTTGAAAGTGGCTGCCACACAATTTGAACCGTTGTTGTGCCTGCTAGCAGCAGCAGCAACGACGGCAACAGCAGCAGCAACAACATAAACGAACGCACATTTGCCTGTGCCATAATTTTGTTTTCGCCAAAGCAACAACAACAGCAAAAAACTGCAAGACATTGCAACAATCAAATTAAACTTAAATTACATAAGCTTAGCGCTGCCGACGTCGCTGCTTGACCAGCGCAGGCTGACAGGCTGCAATTGTTGTTGCTGCTGACTTGGCGTGTTTATTTGTTGTGCAATGCCTGCCTGTGTGTGTGTGTGTGTGTGTGTGTGTGTGTGTGACTGTCTCTGCTTCTTCTTCGTCTTCTTTTTCTTAATTTGTTGTTGTTGCTGCTGCTGTACAACAACAACAACAATGGGAAAGCAGTAGAAATTATGTTGCGTGACGTTTCATTTTGCACAAAGACTGTAATTGCTAGCTGCCATGCCCCACGCCCCCCGCCCCCCCGCCTGCCCTCCCTGCCGTCCAATCCAAAGTCGTCTAAGTATATTGGCCTAAAAATTGTGGCTATTGTCCGCAATAAACATAAAAAATAAAAACAGGCCAGGCACGAGCCACAGGCCATTTGCCAATTTGCAGCCAAGCGGCCAAACGACCAACAGCAATTTGGACTTTTGATTATAACTGTTTATTTATATATATATATATATATATATATATATATATATATATATATATATATATATATATATATATATATATATATATATATATATATATATATATTTGAATATATATTTTTATTGTCTTTTGGTTTAAATACAAGACGAGGTCAGCATCAAAACGAATTCGTTTGGTAATCGACAAAATTCGCAATTGCTGCCAAAGTGAAGACAAACTTCCAGGAAAGAAAAGCAAAAACTGATGCGAAAGCAGCCAGCAGGAAGTTTGCACAACACACACACACTTCATATATATGTAACCAAACTTAGATTTATATAAGCACACATATAATCAGCCACAGTCTAAATCGACTTATGCTCAGTCAAAGCAAATATTTGCTTTTTTGCTCGCACTTTTTGTTTGCGTTTCTTTCCACAAAAGCCTTGGCCAAACATGCAACAGCGGCAACAGCCACAGCAAAAGCTAGAAAAGAGAGCAACTGCATTTCATTGCCAGGATTTGTGCGCATGCCATGGCCCAGAACCAGCCAAGCCAACTCAAGCTAAACCGTGTCTAGCCAAGCAATTGGCCTTCATCGAAGTCGCAGCCAAGTCGAGCTAACAAAACAGCTTTAAAATGCAACGAGAGGAGTGTTGGGAGTGCAGAGAGTGGGAAGGGGGGGCTGGCTGCAGGGGGTCCAAGCTGGTGGCCAATTGATTTGAACAAATTGCCAAAAGGCAACGGAGCGTAGTTGCCACCAAAAGCAACAACTCAGAACGTTAACCAAAAAGGCGAAGACAAAACATGCTGAGAGTATGCAAGTGCCCGAAACAAGTTGACATTGTATCTATGTAGATATAGATTATACACCTATCTGTAAGCTATAGTAGTACTTAGCATGACATCGTATATAGATAAAGATGTGTATACAGATGCACATAGATATATTAGCGATATATTGATATAGATAGTGGACACAGGAGTTCAAACATCATAAAGTCATATGATATACAAATTCTAGTCATATGATATACAGATATTGGGTCACATTTGGCAAGACTTAAGTCAAGGAAAAAATACAAATTGGTTTATTTAATTCAGTTAAAACGGCACGATGAATATTTCCTGGTGTTGGCTCGAAGTAAGCAACGATGGCTGTATTCATGCTTCAAATCCCTCAAAGTAAAGTTTGCATAATACAAAATTCATTCGAATTTCAATTGCAATTGAAATGCATAACAGTTAATCAAAGTTGTTATAAATGTAAAGGAAAAGTGAGCAGCGATTGCCAAGTTCTTGGTTCGAGTTGTTGATTATTTATTTTGCAGCTGAAGTCTTGAACTTGGATGAGCATTGCGCATTGCCTCAAACATAACTCTAACAAAAAGCCGCTCCACATGTAGCTTAGCTATGTAGAGAAGGTCTTTGGAACTAGTTAAGTAATAAAAAAAAACTGAATGAGGTTCAAACAACTTTCTGACCTATGAACCGACTGATTCTTGGCTTTGACTAATTTGCAAGCTGAAAGCTGAATTCGTAGTGGTATAAGAATAGGAATTTCGAACTAGTTCACGAACTGCATTAAGCCTTGTTCTGTATTGCACTACGAGCGCAAAGATAAAGTCTATTGTAGCTGGAGGGGTGAAGTACAGGTATCGGAGCAATGCAACCTGCATGATTGGCCATTGATCTTGGCCATTTGAGGCTGGTCTTGGCTTTTAAGTCTCTTTCTGAGACATATAACGTGATCAAAGGCAAAAGTAGTAAACAAAACAGAAAAGCGCTTAGAGCACAATTAAAGCTAGCTAAAGCCAATGAATGTGGTTAGCAGTATGAAGAGCGAATAAAGAATATCAAAAGAATAAATAAAACACAAACTGTTTGTACATAGAATAAGCAACTAAGCGCGAATACCCTGTAAGTATTTAGCAGCAGACTTACTGGACTTAGCACTTATGCAAATATATATTCTATATCTCTTGAACTTATTGTAGCTAGAAACTTGACATTGCATACGTGGATCTGTCAATAGTATGGAATGGTATCCACTCTAGCTATACGATTAAATCAATTAGGATCGATTACTTCTGCTCTCTTTCTCTCTTTTGTATCCTTTTTATGTTTAATTATATTCTCTTCTCTTTTCTTCCATTCTTTCACTCATTCCTCTTTTTCTTCTCTTTCAATTATTCGCTCGTCTCTTCTCTTCTTAATCGTTCTTCTCGCTCCTCTCCTCGTCTCTGTTCTTTACTGCATTTCTGCATGTATTTCTTTTCGCTGCTCTTTCTTTCTCGCCTCTCCCTCTCGCTCTCTCTCTTTTGCTATCTCTGACGAAGTTCACGGTAGTTGCTAGTCGTTCACTCCCAACTAAATAGAGCACTCTTACTTGCTAGTCAGTGAAACTTTGAAAGCAACTAAAATAATGTTGCTGTTGTTGCTGTTGTTTTTCTCTTTCATTTTGCGTCTCGTCTTGAATGTGTTTTCGTGTTAATTGATTGCATAACCAACAGATAGACACACTCACATTCACTCTTGTCAGTTGGTCAGTCGAACTCGGATTCGGACTGGCTCGCTCCGTCAGTCAGTCAGTCAGTTGACCAGTTGGTCAGTTGGTCACTGCGGCAGCCAATGGAGGGGGCGTGGCATGCACTCCAATCGCTGGCGCAACCAAATCCAACAAATTCAAGAGAAACCATAAAAAACCCAAAAACTCGTCGCACAACATTTATTCATCATTTGGTTTTGCCTTGCAACAAGCTGAAGCTGAATTTGCAGCTGTTGTCAGGCTGTGCAGCGTGTTTACCATGTACCTGTTAAAGTGCATGTTAACTACTTGACAGCTAGTTGTAGTTATCAAACAGAATTACTTTTCATATTAATTGAATTTCGTTTCTTTTAAGTGATTTGCCATGTACCTGTTAAAGTTCACGTTAAACGTTTACCAGCTATAGACTAAGTTCATGTTAGTTAGCTAGCATGTAAATTGCATTTTGCAGAAGCTGCAGACAGCAGAGGTAGCTAACCAATTTACCAGCTACCTGCTAAAGTTCATGTTAAATATTAAAATATTGGCTATGAATTACGGACACACAAATTCAGCTTAGTGTGGTCTCAACTGACTGTCAATGAACTAACTTGCATGTCAAAGTTCATATAAGTCCCTATTCAATTGAATTCAAGGAACATAATTTGGTCAGTTATCGATTGTTCAACTAGGTGGCAACGTCTAAATAACTGCCAAATTTGACGTTGCAGCAGTTAGTTGATGTTTAGTTAAATTTCTGGTGGCAGCGCCAAATAATAAATGTTTACCAAATCTGAGCAAATGCCAAATACTTTGGTGTATGCACAAGCTTTTCCAGAGTGCATTCGGCCAGGTGGCAACACTGGCGCGAGCATCCCATTAGCCATGAATAACAGAATACTTAACAGTTAGATGAACTGCCCACTCAACTTTGACAGACAGACAGAGAACATGAGCGTGACGCAAACTAGTTAGACAGCCAGTTCAACTGTTGGTTAACTCTTTGACAGGAGTGAACGTGAATGTGAACGCGCATGCGCATGCGCGTTGCCCCCAAAAAAGTGATATGATATGCCGTGCTGCATTATGCGCAATATCCAATTACAGTTACAGGGGGCCATTGTTCAGACTGACATAATGACCAAACGATTTGCCAAAAAGCCGAAAACCGAAAACCGAAAACTGAAAATGTAAATTACTAAGCAAATCGAATCGAAGCAACAGCAACAAAAACAACAACAAGGACGTTCGCCTTAACCAGACTGCATAATACTCGTTCACGGTCCAAAAAACAAATCCAATTTATCGAATTCGAATCGACAAACAAGGGCAGTGCAATATCTTAATAGGGTGCAGCTGTGGGCGTAGGTCGACACAGTTTGGATTGCCTAGTCGCCTTATATATAAATAGCTGTGGATCTATAGAGTAGCTAGTGGCAAGTCTCTCTAATTAGTTTCCAGCTTGTCATGCCTTTAATCGCCGTAGTTACATCTCTCCAGATCTGGCATAGCTGAGTATATAAATATATCTATCTATAGTTGAGATCAGCTGTAAGCCACCCGATTTTCAATCAACCTATAGAGAAGGTCAACTGTGCCCGACATGCCACGCCTCCCAGTTGATGCATCGCAAATAGCTCAACAGGCTAAAGTCTCTAGACAGACAAACGCACTTAATATGCTTTTCTGTCACCTGGCTGAGCGAGCATAACAACTAAACTAAACTACAAATCAAAATGCACAATTGAGCTGCTGTTGTTGTTGCTGGTTGCAAGTTGTTGTAGTCGGGCAAGAACTAATTGCGACCTTGGGCGTCTGGCTGTGGCGCATGCATGAAACCAACCAAACCGACTCTATGCAGATCCGAAAAACTTGAAATGCGGAGAATGCGCTAAACTAAACGACACGTTCACATGCACTAAGCCAAGTCAACCAGCAACAGCAGCAGCAGCAGCAACAGCAACAGCAATCAAACACTAATAACTGTCAGCCATAAAGTTTATATAAATAACTTAATACATGAATCTGAAAAACCGATCAATGCATAAATGTTAATCGAATACGATTTGGCACTTTGCTCGATTGCTCAGCTAATGGATAATGCTCGATAGTTTTGATGTTTATAGATTTCCCAATGGGAATATTTGTCAGCTTGAACTGGCTGCTTAAAGTGAAATATGTGTGATCCAAAAGTAACTAGTTGAGATTGGGTTGCGCTAAGATTGAATATAGCAAAAGAATGGGAAAGATATTTGTATAAGATAATTTTTCATGCTATCTATCATGAACTGTGCCTAGCATAATATTGTAGTCATATTTCCTTCATTAATTTATCATAGTTAGTAATGAAAATATTAGATTTTCTATTTGATAGCATCAATGCAAGATATCTTATATAAAATGTACATATTTCATTAAAACATATTTCATAGTTTAGTTTATTAATAATATAGCGAAAATCCACTTAATAGTTTCTGCATGATTTTCCTTGGCAATCTCAATTACAACAATTATTTTCCTCTTTATCAGCAGCCAATTAGCTGTTCCCATTTCCCAACGGATACATACTAGTCCTATTTACAGCTGTTCCACATCCTCTTCATATTAAAAAACATAACTTCCAATTGGAATTACTGTCACATTGAATCACATTGAATCACTGCTGTTCTCTCAAAATTAATAACGAACGCAGCCAATGACTGTTCCCATTTGCACTTGCACTTGCAATGTCACATCTGTTCTCACTTATGGCGCTTGTACTTACTTTTGACAGCCCACATTGTGGCATCGGTCAGGCCGTGCAGATAGCTGCGCATATCCTTTGTGCAGTTGACGCTCAGCATGCGTGTGGCTTCGAGGCGTGGCCACTGCGGCGCTAGCAGCGACAGATCGAAGACATTGAGTGCATCGCGAAGTCGTTGCCTGCGCGTCAGGTCGAAGTTTACGTTGGTATCGCTGCTGCTGCTTTTGTTCCCATTGATGTTGTTATTGTTAGTTTCTGTTTGTAGGCTCAAGTTGATGACATTGTGCTGATCGGGGCTGATGATAGGCGAGGACTTGTTGTCCTTGCTGTCAATGGCCGCCAGCGTGACGCTCACTGCCAGCGCTAGCAATAGCAACGGCAGCGGCATCGGCAGCATGCGTTGTAAACGCATGATTTAAATGAGAAGAAAAAAAAAACAAAAAAAATATCGCACAAATTGATGGGGCACGTTCGCCCTGCCCTGCTTCACTTTCACTCAAAAAAATATATCGAAAAAAATCTGTATGTGCGTGTGTGTGTGTAAAAGAAATTCCAAAAATATATATTAAGTTCCAAAATCTGTGTCGTTTGTTTTCGTTTTTATAATAATTTTATTTATTTTTTATATTTTTTTGGTCAATTTCTTTGCAAACACTTTGCTTAAGTCATTTTCACGCAGCGGACGATGAAAAAAACGAGCTTTAATTATCACACAAGAAAGCACATAAAAAAAACTTCGGCTTCGGCTTTGGCTTCTGCTTCTGCTTTTGCTTGCCCTTTTCTTCTCTTCTTCACTTTTGGATGGCAGTTGTGTAATAAGCGCTGCTTCGAGCGTTGCTTTGCTTTTTAAAAACCGTTAGAATTTCTCAGTCGTTGCTTTTTGTTTCGTATTTCTTTTTCGATAATTTCTGTTGGTGTTGCTGTTGTTGTCACTTTTACTTTCGTTGAGCACACGCGAGCCCTGGTGCGAGCGAGACGGGGCTTTAAGGCTGGCGAGTGTGGGGGGTGAGCTCAGTGTTCGCACTCGACTGCCGTGTGATTTTGGTTACTTTTGGGAGCTGCGACAAGCGACGACCGCTTGGCATGAACGCACGTCAACGAATTGTGGCTGCGCGTCTTGGCCAGCTGTAAAAATATGCTAACAATTTCAACAACGCAGCCCAAAAAGTCACAGTGGCAGCGCAGCAGCAGCGTCGTGGCGCAGCGGCAGCACGAGAGTCCAAAACGTAGTAACAACTGCGCTAATCTCAGCCAGCATAGGCTCAGGCGTTAAAGTCAGCAGCGCAGCCGCAGTCGACCGCTTGAAAGCGCAAAGTGAGCGCAGGCAGTGCAAAATTTTTACCGTTAGCTGAGCAAGCGCAACGAAAGTGCTGCAGCAGAGACAACACACACACACAAATCAAACGAAATAAATGAGAGCGAGAGTGAGTAAGTATATAAAAGCAAAAGAGAGCGACACAAAGAGAGAGCGACGACGACGACGGCTACTGCTGCTGCCTCTGCTGGACAGTGGAAGAAAAAGCCCTGCGTCATCGGCGATGTTGTAATAAGCATTTTGTTAACAAACGAATGTCGTTGTCGCTATTGTTGTTGTTTTATGTTATGCTGCTGTTGCAAAAGTTGACCGCAAAAAAAACCGAAATGGGAAAGAAAAAAGAAAGAGTGAAGCAAAAAAAAAAATGAACTCAAATGCGATTGAATAAATAAACGAATGAGTGAATAATTGAATACGCAAGGAAGTGAATGAACACATGAATAGCAGGAAGGAAGTTGCAGAGATGAGCGAGATGAGTTAGGAGTGAATACTTCGATTGCTGAATGAATGCAAGCTTAGAATGGATGAATAAAAAGCAAATGAATACTTGAATACCATGTGGGAATGAATGAATGCCACAATGAATAAGAAAGTTTGATAATCTAATGAACTTACATGGATGAATATGAATTAAAATCCAAATAAAGACAAAGAATGAATGAATCATTATGAATCGTAGTCAAACTATTAAAGGAAGATCAAGCATAAATGAATAAGTGATTAAGTATCTATGAATTAACCAACTTTAGTCACATCATCAGACACACATCAATCAAACGCTCAAAGGGCATTCATTCATTCATTCACTCAGTCTTCGTGAATACCGTGACAAATGAGTAAACTGCTAATTAAGCTGCTTAAACTCACATTCCGATCATTAATCTAATCTATAAAGTGGGAAAGGGAATTTCAGATTTCTGTTCGAAAAATTAATTTGTGGCGACGGTTTCGGCTGCTGTTGACCCGTTTACACACACACTCACTCATACACACTCACTCACACATACACTTGAGACTGAACGTGATGCAGTCACAGCTTCAGTTACCATTTTAGCCTCGATTCCAGTTCGCAAACAACATACAGCAAGTTGTCGCTCCCTCCTCTCCTTCTTCCTCTCTCTCCCTTCCCCCCCCCCCCTCTCTCTCTCTCTCTCTCTCTGTTTCTTCGAAATCCCATTGTGTAATACAAAAGATCTCCAAATGTCGTGCAAATGCTTTTTCAATTTTCCACAAAAAGGCGAAATAACATGAAAAGTTGGGAAAATACGTTTTGGCCACAATGCTTTTTGGCGCTGCCTTAGCTTTACCGTTATCGCGGTGCTGTTTCGAAAAACCAGTTTTTGAAGATCTGAAATGAAATTAACTGCATTTACTGGAACTGACAATACCCTGCAGTCAGTGGCCTAAAGTATCGCTAGATATGCTTCGCATGAGCTGAAAACTATTCACGTGGCTTCATTTTTCAGGCTCACAAATGCCTACCCACGTTCGATCAAAAAAAGGATTTATTGAATAGGTATATATACTATATGAGCGTCTGTATACCAAATTTGATGTACGTAGCTCTAAGAGTCTTCGAGATATGCCAAAAATAAAACAAGTCTAGGTCTCAGTCTAGAGACTCAACTACAATTTAGGTATAATACAGATCATCTAAACTCGTTACATGCATACGCTCAGCATCATCATACCCCATTTGCTGCTGGGCACAGGGTATCCAAAGACTGCCAAAAACTGCAGGCACGACTGGAATTCTCCATAATTATGAGCTGGGTAATATGGAGAGGTGCACATACGTGGATGAAGGGCGAACAAACTGCATTTTCGAAAGATGCGACCAGAAGCAGAGGCACGAGAAGCCGCAGAGGATGAGGAAGAAGCAGAAGCGAAAAAGAATTCATCGAGTCTCAGATCGAAAATGGAAACAGGTTTCTGTCCATTGTCGAAGCAAAGAGTTGAGATGCATTGATTGGGTTTCGAGCACTCATAAAGATTGACACAATTCGAAAACAAAGTATTTTCATGAAGATAACACGACTAGCAGATATCCTCTACGTGTAGATGATATGATATGAATACATGAGTATATGAATGATATGTATATGAATACTCGAAATACTTGAAAGGAGAAACCGAAAGAAGAACTGTCTTACAAGACAGGAAGAGGTAGATGGAAGAGAGAGAGAGGCAGATAGGTAGGGAATGATGAGGAGAGAGAGAGAGAGAGAGTGGGACATATAGAGAAACATTACATGGATAATTACTAGTCAACTGTAGAAGAGAGAGAGAGAGAGAGAGAGAGAGAGAGACAGAGATACTGCTTACTGGTCAGCCACAAGTCAGCTGTATTCACTGACTGCGAGAGAGAGACAGAGAGACAAAGTTATGGGATATGTGCATATGTCAAATGTCATACGACATGTCTCTATATATGTTATAGGGTCATATTCGGATTCATATTCGCACATTCATATATTCGTTAACGCATTGTAATATTGCCTGTCAGCTGGAAAAAAAACCAGTCTCGGCCCGGTCTCATATTTTAATGAGAAAAGTGAAAGTGTCAAGAAACAAAATTTAAAAAATACCTACAACAACAGCAACGAGTGCTACTAAAGCCCAAATACAAATATACGAATACTAAATGAATGTACGAATACTAAACGAATAAACGCCGAGTGTTCGTATGCAAATAAAGAGGCGGCGCGGCGCGCGTCGGGCGTTGCGGCAGAGGCGGCGGCAATTCACCGAAATGTGTGAAAATCAAAATTTGAATTGCAATCGAACGGAGATAAGTAAGAATGCTGCCATCGGGTGTAGCCGACGGCATAACACCCGCTCACTCCATCTATCATTGAACAGATATACTTCTGCCTGGCCGAGTAGGTCGACATTGCTAAGCTTGAGAAAGCTTTCAGATTTCAGCTCTTTAAATGTGGTAGCTGGAAGTGCCACGCCCCCAGTAGGCGAAGGCATATACAGTTGGGGTCAAACAAGTATGTATGTACGAGTCGCCTTGCGTTTCAAAAAAGCTCGAACTCATATCAAGCCGGGCTCTGTCAGCGGCGCAGGTGACAAGGCGTGAGTAAAAATAATCCATTTACAACTAGGCATTAGAGCCTAAGAAATGTGTAAAACCCTAATATATGCAATTGGATTAAAGTTAAATACTTTTCCCCCCTTTTTTAGTAGCCACTACTATTTTTGGAACGACTACATTTTGAGACTTTTTCTTTCTCAAGCTGCGAAGTTCGCATGTTCCCAAGTTTGGAGCCCAGCAAGAATCGCAATTAACATTTGTCTTTATTAATCTTATTATAATAATCGTATAATAATTATGGAATCTACTATTTTTGTGAACACAGCTGTATATATTTTCAGATTTATGCAAGCTTTCAAGTCTTGGGCTGCCAATATGCACACTTTTCGTATGAACTTTGGACTAGTATGCCCAACGATCTGTCGCACTTTTGCAACACTGTTGCTGTTGCTGGCAGTGTTGCAAGAGGTTTTATGACGGCGGCTATAATTAAAGTTGTTTGCTTAATGATATGATTGAAGATAACGGATCTTTACATAATTATGATTACTTGATGCGAAGTAGTTCAAGTTGTTCGTGATTTGTCTGATTCGACAGATTCGAATTGTTGCGCATATTCGATGACAGGGCTCGCTCTTATGTAGAGCTTCGAGCAACTTATCGACAGCTCATTTCGATCACATTGCGATATTAATCGATCATAGATCTGTTGTATTTCTTATCGATCAGCCTCACTCTGAATGAAACTCGTCTATCTTCCACTTTCTATTGCTGCCCAGCTTCTATATATCTCTTACTCTTCTTCCCATTTGTTCTCATAGTCTCATTCTCTTTCAGAGTGCCCCTATGCTCCATGTCTCTCATACCCTCCATCTGTTGCTCTCTTCTCTTTTTCTAACTTTGTTGCCTCTTCTCTCTCTCCTCTCTCCTACTGCCTTTCTCGATGTTCCCTATCCTCTCTTTGTCTCTTTATCGTTCTCCCTCTTTTTCACTCTCTCTCTCTCTCTCTCTCTCTCTCTCTCTCTCTTTCTTCTTCACTCTACCTATTCGTTTGGGGTCAGTGAATAAAGTACCGTTACATCACGTTTGACACTTTGACCATGAACGCATTTCACGCCAAGGAAAACGTTCAGCAATGCAACAACAACAACAACAACAACAACAACAACAAACAACAACTGGAACTACTCTAGCTGAAAACTGAATCAAATGCCGTTATTTTTTCTTACATCGTAACTGAAGTTATGTTACCTGTTGTTGTTATTGTTGTTTTATATCTTTTGCTCATCTTCGGCATTTATGTTTGACCGTTTTTTTTTAATTTGTCGCTTGGTCTCTTCTGCTGCTTCTTTTATTAATTTTTTTTTTTGGATAATTACTTCATTTGCAATCTTTCATGAAGCAATAGGAAAAAAGCGCCGTTAATTAAAAACGCAAACGCGAACGCGACTCGAGCCGAGTCGAGTCAAGACAGAAGGCAAATGAGCGTCGATTGCCTCAAATCTCTGCTCCGCTGATAGGGGCAGTGCGGCAGGCAGAGGGGCTGGAGTAGGGGTAGGGGGAGGGGGTGTAAAAACAACTGTCATTGTCAGTGTCAGTGGAGTGGGAGGGGGTGAGCGGGTGTGGGGTGGAAGGGGTGGCAGGTGGGCAGGTGTTGAGGTGGGTAGGCAGATCTCTGTTGTTATAAAAGCGGCGCCAAAATATTTTCACTTGTCTTTAGCGGGATGCAGGGCAATATGGGCAGAGGGGGGAGGGGCGTGGCAGTAGGTTCGCTCTTATGCAACAAAGAGAAAATTTTGCGTAAAACAAAGCCCAAGAGAGTCCACAGAAAAATGCATTGTCATTCAGCCATTAATAAAAGCAAGCGGCTGGGCGGGAAAAGAAAAGAAAGATGAGAAGCGGAGAATGTGGCTAAGCAAGTATGCTCGGCCATTGAATACCCTGTAAAGGGACCAAAAGCCCATGAATAGACATTTATAAAACAAGTAAGAAAGCTCTAGTCGGGGTGCCCGACTAGGAGATACCCTGATCCCAGTCCTCTGAGTTTTTTAATATTTTCCGTAGTTTGTATCGTGTATTCAAAAAAAAAAAGAAAATAAATAAAAAATTACATTGCGAGACCAGGATTCGAACCGGGATTGTCTGCGCAACGTGCGCCAACTCTACCAACACCGCCACTTCATAATTAAAAAATAAATAAAACAACAAAAAATATTTGGCCTGCACTGGTATCGAACCAGGACCGCGCCGCATACGAGCGCCGCCTCTACCAACGCAGCCACTGCTCTGCTTATGCGAGCAGCTGCAAATTTGAACATAAGTAGCAGCTAATAATTCAGCACAGTTCAATCGCAATTGCAATTCGTGGAATAGAAAAGAATACACGCATTTGAATGTATGTGTGCACACGCATAGGAAAAATGCGTGCGCGTGGCGCTGCTGACATGTGCTTTTGCAAATTGGCCAAACGTTTTGTTTAATAACTTCTGTTTTACTTAATGGATTTTAATGAAATTTTCAGCATATGATCTACATATCCTATTGGCTTGGTTGAGATGCAAACGCCTTCACATAATGGCCCTAATTCCAACTTAACTTAAATTCTAAGAATTTGGGGAATTTGGAGCCGGTATCCAAAATCCAACAAAAATCAAAATTGCATAAAATATACATAAAACTAAATACAAAATTTGGAGGCTCTAGCTCTTAAGACGTTCGAGATATAATTTATTTACTGCATTTCAATAATGTTTTTATTCGATAACAATTAAATGCGAATAGTTATCGAATATTTGAAACAAACTTGACCTGCGCGTGCTATACACGGACCTACAAAAAAAATTTCAAGTCTCTAGCTCTTATAGATGCTGAGATCCACGCGTTCACACATACGGACAGACGGACAGACGGACAGACGGACGGACAGACAGACGGACAGGGCTCAATCGACTCGTCTTGTCATCCTGATCAAGAATATATATACTTTATGGGGTCTGCCACGCCTCCTTCTGCCTGTTACATACATTTGCACAAAACCATTATACCCTGATTTCCCATTTTCAATGGGATCAGGGTATAAAAACGGACTGTATGATACCCGGCACCTGTGTCGTAGGCAATGTTGCGTTATAAAATTATAAACTCGCATACACTTTAAGGCATTAAATATTAATATATATGATCATATGCTGATGTACTTACCTGCCAAGTACCTATCAAAGCAATGCCATTAACATTAACAATTAGAAATAAACATACTTACATGCAGAGCAAAGTTACTCAAAGCCATCTACTGTGCCTTTTATATGTTGCGCATATATCCTGATTTCAATATTTGCGAGGTATTCGATGAAGCGGGCACACCTTAGTTGAACTTTAACGAACGTTGACAAAACAATTCAAAAGATAACACACTGCCGTCTGCATTTCTGTCTGCTTGCAAGCAGGCGACAAGCAGTGCTTGCCATGTGACAACTGCCGCCGCCGTGCTCTAGATGGCGCCACTTGCGTAATAAATAAAATCAGTCAATATTCTAAATTCTTTTCAAAATTTCTGTTTAATTCATAATGCTCTTTGTTTTGCTTATATACATATTTAAATATATGTGTGTGTGTGTGAGTGTGTATATGTGTGCACGTGTGCATGTGTGTGTGTATTAGAGGCATTTGTAGAGCGATTTCTGTGGTAGTTTCAACCATATTGTACAACTATTAATTATTATTTATTTAATTATGTTTTCAAATGATTTATATTACTGTTTTAACTGTTTTTGTTTTTTTGTTCTTTACCTTTAGTTTTGTGGTTATTACTTTTTATAACTAGGGACAGGCTGGAAAAAGTGCTCAATTTTTTAACTCACTTTTTGTAGTTTTTTTTTTTTTTTTCAACATTTACATAATTAATTTTTTTTGATTATTTCGTTTGGCTAAAAGCAAATTCAAACATTTTTATTTATATATATATTTTTTTTTTTTCAATTCAAATTTCTATATAGTTTTTGTGTATGTAAACTGTTTTTCTAATTTTTTCTGCCTTTATTTTTTACCTAATTATTAATCAACAAGACAAAAAAAAATTTTTATTTTTTCAAATGTTGTTTATAACTTTTTTTAGCTCAATAAAATAGATGTCAAACCGAAGCAGATAAAACTATAAACATAACTTGAAGTAAATTGAAGTGTTAAGTGTATGAAACAGTGAGAGAGGCGAGGAAGAGAGGGAGAGGGAGAGGGAGATAGGGAGAGAGAGAGAGTGTCTCTGTGTGTTTGTCTGTTATTCACTTATTGTTATTGTTATTTGAAAAGATTTGTTTAGAAATTGACTTTCACAGTTATTCTTGAGCTTGCTGTCAAAGCACATGTTGGGCTTAACAGCAAGTTAAATTTGCAGGCAATCGATATTGAAACTTAAGCTTGACAAAGTCAATAAAAGTTTGGCAACATGAAAATTGCATGTTAAATATTTAACAGCTGGTCAAACTGTTTGGTAAGAGTTTCGCGGAGAAAGCAGTTGGCTTCAATTTGTAGGTTACTTGGGAAATCTGAACAGATTTCTCTCATTTGTGTTATCGATAACCTGATCGATTTATTTGATAGCTAGATCTATGGAGATAAAGAGTGACTGATATTTATATAGACGCAGAGAAATGGTAGCTTGCGCTGTTTACAGTCCCTGCTGACACTGATTCAACTATCGATAAGCTATCGATACATTTATTGACAGCCAGAGTGAGAGATAGAGAGATAGAAAGAGTTTGTAAAGAAGAGCACATGTGAAGTATATATTTAGTATATAGTAAAGTAGTTAAGTATATATCATAATTTGTATTTAGTGTATATATACATAGAGCTCAATATATATACATATATATATATATATATATAATTATATATATATATATATCGATATATATATTCATAGAGAAAGGCACAGATGAAATTATTACATAATTAAATTTTGTGTTCGGATTTTCTAAGTTCGATTTGTTGCATTTGCAGTTTTTGTTGTTGTGTGAAAAGTTTTTCTAAATTTGGGCATTTGTATGTTGTTATCGAACTATCGACTTATCGATTTTACAAAGAGTGTACAAATGCGTTTCTTCTCTTTCATCTACTACTACTACTTCCTCCCCTTCTTTAAGATCATGCTACTAAATTGACAGTTTTTCCTTCCTACATTTCTAAGTTCGAATTTATTTTTTATTTTTCTTCTTTTTAGAACTTGCGTTAAAAAGAGCTCAGCTAGCTTTCTTCCTTCTCTTTGGCTTAGCTATGGTAATTCGTTGATAGTTTCACATTAAATATATATACACACACATATACATACATATATATTTATATATATATATAAACGATATATATATATATATATATATATACTATATACGCTATATAGTGCGCGATTGCTACAGTATTTTCTTCTTTTATTGTAAATTTCTACTACTTTTTATAAATGCTACGCCATAAAGTTCTTCAGTTTACCAATTGAAGTCGGCTTATATATAGATATAGATATACATATATATATATACATATATATCTATATACAGACAACAAAGTTGATTCTACTTTTTCTATAAGCTACACTAAGAAAAAAAAATTGTGTTTAGTCTGCGTAGGGATTTTGTCTGAGCCAATTTTTCAGTATTTTTTCTGTATTGGCGTTTTATAATTTTGGTTGTGTATATTTCCCTCTGATTTGCTTACATATTTTCGGTATTTTTTTATAATAGGTATTTTTAACATTAGCCAATTTCTAGATATTATCAGTAATTTTGGTATCTTCGGTATTTTTGTGCTTTGGTACTTTTTGAAGTTTCGGTATTTGGTGTACATATTTTTCGCCAATTTGTAGTTATTTTTCTAGTATTTTTCTAATATTTTAGTATTTAGTATTTTCTGTACCTTTTCGCTTAAATGTGAATAATTACCGAATGCCGCTTTTGACTACAGAAACAAGTTAACGTACACTAAATACCCTTACTCTGTGTGTCTGTGTTTTTTAGTATATTTAAAGTATTTTTTATATTTTGGCACAATTTGTGTGTAAATGAGCGATAGTTGAGACAGCGCTAGGGTTAAGGCCAGAAAGAGAGGTGTACGAAAGATTGTCTAAAATGAGCAAGCCAGCTGCTGCTGCTGCTGCTGCTGCTGTCTGTGTGTGTGTGTGAGTGTGTTAAGTACCTATGTAAATTCGTATTTTTTGTTATGTATTTATTTGTTTGTTTCATGCATAAAGTGGCAACATTTCGGTATTATTTAGGTATTTTCATGGTATTTTTGTTTGTTTTCTTGGTATTTTAGTATGTTTCGTTTCGTTTAAAGTTAGTTTATACCATCTTAACGAGCTAAAAAAAGTTTTGCTATTGCTTATCCATTGTGTATGTACTTGTTCACTAAATACTGCATCCATAATAATACTAGACTAGATAAAATACCAGACAACATATATAGTATATGTGTGATCCATATCCAATGATCTCTATGTACATACTCTAGTATTTCACTTGTTTATTCTTCCCCTTCCCCTTCCCCTTCTTCCCATCCGTCTTCCTCTTCTTTTCATATAAATCTTTTTAAACTTTAAGAGCTAATCACAGAGTTGATGATTTTTTCATTATATATATATATAGATATATATGTTTATATATATATATATATAGTTGTTGTGTATAACTGTGTATATAACTCTTGTATATATATATATATATATTTATATATATATATATATATATATATATATATGCATATATAGTTCTATATAATCATCATAAATCAGCTTTTTCTTGTAACTTGTTGTGGTTGAAACGGAAAACGCTCTAAGCAACGATTTTTAGTATTTTTAATTTTGTGGTATATTTGTAGTATTTTTCATGTTTGTTTTCTTTTCAAATTTTGTTTTTGTTTCTGCTAAACTTATGAAAACCGTAGATTGCACTAAAAACAGTTGACAATTTGTTGTTTGTTTTGTTTTTGGTAGAGAACGCTCGATGAGTAGCTATCATAATTGTTATCGTTATCGTTATCGTTATCGTTACCGTTATCGTTACAGTTAGTTTGTAGAGTTATAGTTACATTTATAGTTACAGTTAAACGCCTATACTCTAGTGAGTAATGTTTATCGTTAATCGTTATTGCCTAAGAGCTAACGCTTTAGTTTCTTTTCCTTTCTTTTTCTTATTATTTCTTCCGGTTTCGTTTGCCTTATTCAAACTGAGCACTTGGAAAATTCCCTAAAGTTATAGTTACGAAAGTGTGTGAGTGGGGGAGATGCTTGTGCATGCCAACAGACTTGCTTCTGTTTATGCCGTAAATAATTTATCGACCTATCGATAATGCTTAAATGCGCATGGAACTCTCTTTTAGCAAGCCTCTATGTCAGCGAGAGCACGTCAGAGAGCGAGAGAAAGATATAAATATACCTGCTAACAGGCTTGTTATGTGTTATCGATTTATCGATAATTTTTAAATGCTTGGGACATACTCTCGGGGCAAGCCTGCTTTAAAATATGAGTGAGAGAGAGGGAGACAGTTGTTGAATGAATTTGCGATAGTGGCGGGATATATGTAGGCTTGCTTGATGTTATCGTTTATCGATAGTGCTATCTTTCTGTCGTGCGTGTCTCTCTGTAAAAGAATTGTGTGATTGGCTGAGAGTGATACAGATATATGTGTGCTTCGGGGTATTTTGTTATCGTTTATCGATCTAATTTAGAGATTGTGAGTGGGTGGGGGACGGGGATATATGCTTATGCTAACAGGCTAGCTTCGTGTTATCGTGTTATCGTTTATCGATAGTGCTTAAAATAACTTATAGTAAGGCCTGCTTTACAGTGTGTGTGTGTGTGACAGAGAGAGAGAGAGAGAGCAAGAAAGAGAGGGAGAGAGCGAGACAGGCGAGAGTGAGCGCTTAGTCCGTTGAGGATTGAGGCGACTTGACCAGCAGGAGCTCATTGTAGTCGCTGTCCTCGTTGCCGCACTGATCCCGCTGGTCCATGCGTCTGCGCTCGCTAATGATGCGCATGATGTCCGCTGAATCGGATTTGCTTAGGCCCGCTGCGCTGCTGACGTCGACGACATCGATGTCGCCGTCAACGTCGCTCGCTGCTGCTGCCGCTGCCGCTGCCGTTGGGCGCTCCGAGTGGGTGCTGGGAGCAACTGTTGCTGCCTGATGCGTGGCGGGCAACAGCAGCGAGTTCTCATCCATGTCGGCGTCCTCATCGAGCGCCTGCTGCTTGAAGAGCTGCTTCGTGCTGCCGCTGCGACTGCGAGGGGGCATCGAACGTGGCACCGAGAGCAGCAAGCTGCTGCGTCCTCCGGGGCCAAGCAGGCAGCCCTGATCCACCGACTGTGACCAGCCAAAGGGCCGCCGTTGTTGCTGTGGCTGTGTCTGTGGCTGTGGCTGGGGTTGGGGCATGGGCGTAGACGTTGGCGTTGGCATGGGCGTGGGCGTGGCTGTTGTAATAGGGGGCGACGATGGCGTTGCCATCGGCTGTATTAGAGCACTGACCACGGCTAGTGGTTCCAGCGTCTCATCATCGTCGCGCGGCCTGGAGACCTCAGCGCTGCGTATGCTACGCACATCCAGATCATAGCTGGAGGCGGGATCCGATTCGAGGCTCTCGAATATGGTGCCGCGTCGGTAGTCGAGCGCATCGCCGCCCCACGGCAATGAATCGCAACTGGTGCGTTTCGCCTCCAGATTGCGTCGTCTGATGGCCTGCTCGTCGAGCGAACGTTCCTTGGACAGCACGCCGCGCTTGCGGAAGCCAGCGGCGGCCGAGGCGCGTCGCCCGCGTCGGCCCAATGGCGGCAGCTGCAAGCCCAGCAGCTCTGAGCCCGGACCACTTCCAGCTGCCGTCATGGCGCCGCCAAAGGGCTCGCCCAGCCGAGAGCTCAAGCTCTGAGGCGTCAGCGCGCTGCCCATTTCGGCCAGGCTCAATTGTTGCTGTTGCTGCTGCTGTTGGTGTTGTTGTTGTTGTTGTTGATTGAAGTATTGTACGGTCTGACGGCGTTGGCCTGCGCCAGCGCCAGCGCCAGCGCCAGCGGCTATGTTGTTGGCGGTGCTGCCAGTTAGACTGACGCTCGGAAATTTCTTTTCCAGCGACGGTGTGCTATAGATGAAGTTCTTGGGCAGGGATTTGACCTTGGCCAAGGGTCTGGGCGGTGCTGGCAGCTTGGCCTGCGCCTCCGCCAGCTGCTGGCACAGTTTTTGCTCCTGGGCAAATTCCTGTTCGCGCACCAGCTCGCGCTCCAGCTCCACTTCCATGTCGAGCTCGTCTTCCATTTGCTTGTGGCTCTCCTCGAGATGTTTCATCAAAACAGCCACGACGACGTTCACTAAAACGAATTGCGCCATAAGAACGAATATCACAAAGAATATGGGAGCAATAAATGAGCTGACGCAGCAATTGCGCACGCAATCGGCGGCGTCATCACAGTTATCCCTCAGCGTGTCCTTCATGATGCCGTTCCAGTTGTCGCCAGTCGCTACGCGAAACAATGTGAGGAAAGCCATGCCAAAGTTGGCGAAGTGCGCATGCTCGCCGAGTCCCTGGCAGGGTATCTCATCGGAGCATTCGAGCCGGCCAAACAGCTCCACGCCCAGCGCCGCAAATATGAAGAACAGCAAGAAGAAGAGCAGGCCCAAGTTGCCTACCTGGGGCAGGGCCTGCATAACGGTGTCCAATAGAGCACGAATGCCCTTGGCCATCTTCAATAGCTTGAGGACCCGTGCGATGCGGAGCACACGCATCACTCGTATTATCGTCGGATTTATGGGTATTATGTTCGTTTCCAGCTCCTCGAGGACAATGCCCACTATCGAGAGGAGGACAATGCCCACGTCCAACTGATTCCAGCGATCCTTCAGATAGAGACGCCAGCCCAGTGCCACCAGCTTCATGTTTGCCTCGAGTATGAAGACGGCTGTGAAGAAATAGTTGAAGATCTTCAGAGCGTATTGCAACACCATGGGCATCTTGTAATACTCCATGGCCATGGTGACGACATTCAGTCCAATCACGGCGGCTATGGCCAGATCGAAGTACTTCGACGTGACCACATTGTGCACGAACATTCGGGTGGGCGAATAGTTAGTGTAGTAGGGCGGCTCGTGCATGCGTCGGCGTTTCTTTTCCATTTGTAGCGCACGCTTGGCGGCTCGTCGGATTTTCTCCTCCTTCTCTTGCTCTTCGCGGCATCGATGGAAGTTCTCGACGACCACGCCCACAAACATGTTCAGCACAAAGAAGCCGACCAGCAATATGAACGCTATGAAGTAGAGCAGGCGCCATTCGTTGTAGTTGACGATCGGCTGTTGATCAACGCCGACGGCATCGAGCCCCGTGTACATGATGTTGACCCAGCCATCGCGGGAGCTGAGCACGAAGAGGGACATCAGTGCCTTGCCAAGATCATCGAAATTATATTTGCGATTCGTCCAGACGTTGCCCGGTATGCGACGGCACTCGTCGGCGTTTCGTACGTTCTTAATGTTCTCGCCCTCGCAGTAGAAGAAGGTGCCCTTGAACAGCTGGACGCCGAGGATGCCAAAGATGATGAAGAAGGTGCAACAGATCAGCACGATATTCCCGATGGGACGCAGGGATGATAAGAGCGTTTGAACGACTAGTTTCAGACCCGGCGCTCGGTTGATCACACGCAGCGGCCGTAGGGAACGAAGTAGACGAAACACCTGCGAACAACAATTGGGTTTGGAACATGCATGAATCAGTATTAGTTCGATTTCAATTGATCTATTTCGAATTTCGTTTAAGAACGACGATTCGTTGTCGCATCACAGTGTGAAGCGGCTATAGCAACTGAAACGACTGGAATTGGAACAACACAAAAAACAAAACAAGGCAAAGCAACATGATGATAATGGAACACTTGAATGCTACCATAGTTTCGAGCTACTTCAGCTTTACGGGAAATATATATTTATATTGAAGAAGAAACGATTTGGAATTTGAAACACGCTAGTAATGAAACGATTTGGTATTCCAAAACGTGTATTCAATTTGATAATGATGTGAACAGCAAATGACACTAGCTGGTAAACCTTCAAAATGTCGTTTGCACAATGGCATGGAACGAATGGAAATGGGAATGAGTGATGCGGTTAATGCAAGGCTGGTGAAAGCTGTATGTAGTGCAATTGATTTGGTGTATAATTGATGCTTTATGGTGAGGAACGAGTGGAAATGGGACAGATTGATACGAACAAATGAAAATGGAGTAGTAGATGAAACAGCTTACGCATATTGAAAAATGGTAAAGCTGAAGTTATGGGTTGGAACGAGTGGAATTGGGTTTTTGAATGTAGAGTATAATTGATTATATTATAAAAAGCTGATATCCAAAGGGCAGTTGAAATAAACAATGATATAAAAAGCTTAACAACTTGAAACACGTGGAATTGAAACAATGATCATTATGTATAATGGCAATGCAAAAGGTTATAAGGTATTGAGGGGGTAGTAATAGCCATGGGACATGTGGAATTTGGACTAGCAACAATGATATAATTACGTGAAACAATCGGAATCGGAACTATAGCAATTTTTACTCATAATAGTAATGAGGCTGAAGCTGCATAGGGTAGGAGTGGGATTTATGCTTAAAACAATGATAAAGTAGATTTTACAACATGAAACAAATGGAAATGGAACACTGATAATTATGCATAATAGCACTAAAAGTAAACTTATTTGATGCAAATGTCGGTTTAAACTTTAGTTTGACAATATCGGAGCCGTAAGATCTATTCTAGATGTGGAATAAAACTTGGGATTCGTTTAATCTTTCGCTTTATTTTCTAGGCAAAGTTTCAAAGAGCTTACAACTCCGATAGGTGAATTTTGCAAATGTGAGGTTATGTTGCGCTTATAAGCGAAAGTTGTGCGTGGTTGAGGCATGACCAAGTCTTAAAGCAATGCAAATCTTATCGTTAACAAATATAGATAGATATATATATACAAAGAGTTATAGCATGAGGGAGAGGCCAACGTTTACATATTTGGAAAGGGTATTAACAGTTCTTAAGGGACTCTACACACACACAGACAAAAAATTGGATTAATGCTTTAGATATTGGTTTGCCATTAAGTGATATAGCAGCGAGAATTTACCTGCAGATTGTTTTTTTTTTTGGTTAATGTTAAGATTAAGATACGAATACCCAATTCAAATACAATAGAGTCATATATATATATATATGCACAAGTATATATATATGAAGAGAGAGAGAAAGAGAGAAAGACAGAGAGAGAGAAAGATAGAATTTCAGAGAGAGAGAGAGAGTTGTAGAAAGATTTGTGTGCGCAGTTGGCGAGACGAGTCGAGAGATGTGTGCGTTAGACAGAGATAGCGATAGCAATATAATAAGAAACAAAGTGAGCTAAAGAGAGAAGGATAGAGAGAGAGACAGTAGAGAGAGAGAGAGAGAGAGAGAGAGAGAGAGAGAGAAGAGCGAGAGAGCGAACGAACGAGCGAGCGAGCGAGCGAGCGAGCAACTGCTAGAGCTTTTCTTAGCGTTTCTAGTTTTTTGGTTTTTAATGATTCCGCAGCTGATTTGATCTTGTTTTTTTTTTTTTTTTTTTGGCTTTTTGAATATTTTGCGTGGTGCGTGGTTCGAGTTGTTGAATTTGTGGCTCGCACATTTGTTGGGCGCGGCATTCAGTTGCATGCTGCATGTGGCATGTGGCAAGTGGCATGTGGCATGTGGCAGTCGCTGTTGGCATTTCGATGCCACGTTTTTTATTTTGCCACGCCGGCCCACTTACAAACTTACCCTTAAAATCCCAAATATCCTCGGGCTCGACTCGCTAATCAATGACATTAACAAATCAATTATCGAAATTGTAACCAAAGATCCATCCATTATATTCCAGCCGGATGTGAAATATGCATCCGGGCCATAAAACATGCCCGTGGCAACTACCTGCGAATGCAATCAAACTTCATCAATACCCAAAATTCAATTACAAATCACAAAATGCACAATACACTCAGCGAAACTGCTAGGATAGATGAGAGATACGACTCAATTTTCAAGTGACAATCATATATCATATATCATATATCATATATCATATATCATATATCATATATCATATATCATATATCATATATCATATATCATATATCATATATCATATATCATATATCATATATCATATATCATATATCATATATCATATATCATATATCATATATCATATATCATATATCATATATCATATATCATATATCATATATCATATATCATATATCATATATCATATATCATATATCATATATCATATATCATATATCATATATCATATATCATATATCATATATCATATATCATATATCATATATCATATATCATATATCATATATCATATATCATATATCATATATCATATATCATATATCATATATCATATATCATATATCATATATCATATATCATATATCATATATCATATATCATATATCATATATCATATATCATATATCATATATCATATATCATATATCATATATCATATATCATATATCATATATCATATATCATATATCATATATCATATATCATATATCATATATCATATATCATATATCATATATCATATATCATATATCATATATCATATATCATATATCATATATCATATATCATATATCATATATCATATATCATATATTTAGAGCTCGATTCGCTGCTATTTTTCGCTGAGTGTACTGTTACTGCTAGTTGAACTGGAATAAACTTACCTTAATGAACATTTCGACAGTAAAGACGACGGTGAACACGTAGTTGGCTGTTGCTAGGAACACTCGTTCGGTGCTGCTTGGAGGGATGTTTGGTCTTTCCATGGCTAGAGTTATGCAGTTGAGCGCTATAAAGAGCAGCACAACATTGTCGAACCATTTTTGGTTCACGAACCACGTGCAGATCTGCCGGAACCTGTTGACAAACCCAAGAGGAGAGAGGGCATCAGCTCGTAGTGCAACAAAGTTGTATAATTGAATTACAGCTTTTCCGATGCACAAATCAGGAACGAAAATTGAAAATGAAATCGAACTGTGAAACGTGCGACAAACTGAAGGACACTCAATTTTGTAGCTTTGGCAAAAGTCAATTGGAAAATTGTTAAATGAATAACGAAAATTTGTAGCATTTGATTTAGTGAATAGGAAATGTGTTTCATGTGCTTTGTAGTTGAGCTTTAAAAAAAGTTTAAGGTATCGTAGAGAGTGGCTTATTAAGAGCTTTGAGCTCAACAGCAATAATGAAAGCTTTCAATGGAAGTGTGAATGTGAAAGCTCTGCATAAGCCCTTAAGCTTATTAAGCAACCGAAAGCTTTATTAAAGCTTATTTGAAGTTCGTGTATATAGTTCAATGAAGCTTATATAAACTCTCTGAAAGCTCACACTGAACTTGCTTTACATGACAATTTCAAAGCTCTCGTCAAGATCAGTTTTAGTTTTACCATTAGCACTTGAGACTCGACGCACCTGTTATCCTCCGGAAAGACGTACATGGAGTAGGAGTCACGTTCGGCGGTAAAGTGCTTGGGCGTCAGGCGCTGTATCAGCATCTTGAGCTTCGAGACGTGCTCCCCGCTAGAGCCGCACGGCACCATGGAATGTCGTTGCATCGACAGCAGCTGCAGCTCCTTGGCCAGCTGCTGTGGCGGCAGCTGTGATTCGAGTTGCTGCGGATGCTGTGGTTGCTGCTGCTGCTGTTGCTGCTGCTGCTGTTGCAATTGCTGCTGATGCAGCTGCTGTAGCTGTTGCAGCTCCTTCTCCTCGAGTCGCTTCTTGAGATTGTAATGGCTGATGGAGTTCTTGCGCTTGTCCCGCGCCTCCATATACTGTTGCAGCATGTCCGGTTCGTTGAGGGTCATGTAGGACTTTTGCCATTTGTCCAGATCGATTTTCGAATTGGTGTACGACAACGATTTACGGTTCGCCTCCAGATTGTGCAGATTCAAGTGCGATGTCTTGCTGAACGCCAGCTCAATGGAGCTCATGCGTCGCTGGCCAGCGCCCGGTCTCAGCTTGGGCGGCTGGTTGAGATTCTGATAGACCTGCGAGTTGAAGATGCACGCCGAGGCGCGTCGACTGCCCGGACCGCTGCCAATGCTCAGCGTATTGGACAAGCGACGTATCGAGTTCTGTGGACTCAGGCGATTCGTGTCCTTGGCACCTGTGGCGCCAGCTGCCATGGCCGAGCTGCTGCGCAGCAAATAGCTGTTGTCGCCACTGCCATTGTTCAGCTGTGGCTCCTCCTCGTCGGCCAGGTGCTGCTCGTCGGCGCGCTGTGTGCTCGGCCGCTTCTTGGAGCTGGAGCGACGGAAGCGCTGCTTGAAGCTGCTCGGCGGTGCCAGCGGCAAACGTTCGCTGGATGAGCTGCCGCTGGTGGAGGCAACGCTGCCACCGGCGCCGCCCACAGCTGAGCTGAGCGACAGTTCGGATAGATTGAGGCTGTGGCTGTGGCTCTCGGTCGGTGGCTGCAGTGTCGATGCCGCCGATGATATGGTGGGCACATAGATGGGCGTGGCTGCGGCAGCTGTGCTGGAATTCTTGGAGATGTCATCGATGATGACGCTGTGCATGCTGCTGGCCAGGGCGCTGGGCAGAAGGCTGCTCAGCTGATTGCTGCTGCCACTGGATAAGCTGGAGCTGCCAGCAGCACCACCAGCACTGAACCCAGCCACACCAGCACCGCCGCCACCACCAGCACCAACACCTGCACCGCCCAGACCGCTCACAGCTCCCGCATGTCCCTGCAACTGGCTGGCATTCAGTATGTTGAGCGGCTTGTGCGCCAGCACCGGCGATGGCGGTATGAGATCTATGGCCGGGATGCCCTCGTCGAGAGTCCGCTGCCCACCGCTGAAAATGTTCGGTGGCTTCAGCAGCGACGGCGACGGTGGCACGGGCTGCGGCATAAGCGACAGGCATTAGTAAATATTAAGGTCAGTTATTTACATTGAGATTCATTATTCATTATTCACATTCTGTATAAGCTCATTAGAATCCTATCTATCTATCTATCTACCAAGTCTAATGTGCCTAGCACTTAAAGTCTTCGAGTTATGCTAAGTAACCAGATCTCAAAATCATATTGTTCCGATACTAGGAAGTTTCAAGTAGATTTCTTATATATATATATCGAAAAGCAATAACTTAATCGTGTATTTGTTTCACACGAGCCTCTATACCAAGTTTTACATATTTGTCTTGTATAGTCTTTGAGTTATGCTAATAAAATCCAAACTTAAATATTCCAAAATTCCTATATTAGCAAGTTTTGTGTAGTTGAGATATGGATATTCAAAAAAGGAATCTTTTTAATCTGTGCTTACTTCACACAAATCTGTTTACCAACCTCAAAACCCAAGTCTCTCTTTGAGACAAGTCGCGTCTTAGGGATTTTCAAGTGGATCAGGATTATGTAGTCAAAAAAAGAATTCTTTTTTATCCGTATATACCTTACACAAATTTATATTCCAAACTTTAATTTTCTATCTCGAAAAATCTTCGAGTTATGCTAAAAGTATCAAGAGTCTACATAGATTTTTATCGATAAGCTAAAGAATGTATACGAATGAAATCTAGTTTCCAAATAAGAATTTTGACTTGGCGTAACTCACCTCCATGTCGCCCCATTGGCGGAAACTCATGCCCGGCTCCATTGTGGTGCTTGGCGAATCTTGAGGCGTGGCCGCTGTGGTTGTGATGAGCGGTGGATCGCGTATGAGTCGCATTTTCGATATTCGTGGCGCCTCGCTGCGTCGCTCCTTGATCGAGTATGTCTGTCGTACAAGTGGAGGTCGGTTGGATATGTGGCTTGATGTTGATCGTCTTCTACATCTTCTTCTAACTAGAAGTTGAGCGAGCTCACTTACCTTTTTGAGGCCACCGCGTGGCTTAGTATCGCCCTCCTTGTCGCCGGCATTGCCAAGCGAGGCGGAGCTGGCGCCTTGGGCGGGCAGCTCGTTGATTTGATAATCCTGAATGGGCTGCAGCAGACGCTGGCGATGAATATTGCTCTTGGTTTCGATGTTCAGCTCGGCTGATTCCTGCAGCTGCTAAAGTGACGATAGACGATAGACGATGAGCGATAACAATCGATGGTGTAAGCTGATGGTTCAACAATAGACTACGGATACATACCGTGATGGACTCTTGAGGGCACACGCACTCACTCATTTACACTCTCTCACTCACTAATACTCACAACCACATGCATGCTATCTCACTCACTCTTTCAGTCAGTGCGTGGCACAGAGTCGAGCTTGAGCTTTCGCTCTCCCTCGCCCACTCTCTCTCTCTTTTCGATTCGATTCTCTCTTTCACTTACCTTGCGCACATCCTCAGCACTGCGCCAGCGATTGCGTACTTCGTAGTAACTATCGTTTGTGGTTGATGAATCCGCTTCGCTGCGTGATTCATCGTACATACCATCGCTATAATTTTCGGCCAATGTCTCTTCGCGCAGTTTTTTTACCAATTCGCGTTGTTCGCGCTCGCGACGTTCATTTCGCTGAGGGAATCAAAATTTCAAAATTAGACTTTTTCGTCAACGTTATCGTTATCGTTATCGTTATCGATGCTGTCTATCGTTTGCGTGAGCTATCGTTTTCGCTTCAAGACAGTGTCTCAATTATCGTTTATCGAACTTATTGAACATCTGATTTACTTTTCTAGATATATCGATAACATATCGAAGCTTAAATTTGATAATTCAATTTGAGCAATAATTGAAACATTGTTTTGTTTGCTCGTTGTTAACCGATTATCGATTAGTTATCGATATATATGTTAAGTGTTATTTTTTGAAAAGTTAAATAGAAAATCATATAAGACAGCAAGAATCGATAGATTGTTAAGTTACTGTAAGTCGATAATTTATCGATAAGTTAGAGAATTGAAATTTACTATAGAGCTTAAGTGAAAGCAGGTTTTAGTAGAAAATCAAAATAGAGCAAGAGCTGAAATAGTATTATTTATCGATTTTAAAGAGCAATTGAAAAATTGATCGATAAACTTGACCTGGTTATCGTTTCGACTAAAGGACATTGAATGAATGAAAATAGTGAAACGATGACCAATGTGGTCAAAGAAAAGGAAAATCAATTATAACTTGTTTAGTATTTTCAGTATTTTCAGTATTTTTTAGTATTTTCGTAATTAGTTGATGTTGGCAAAACTCTACCTCTGAACTGAATCCCTCAACCAAAATGGCGACCAATAAATTAAACAGCACATAATTGCCGAATGTCATTAGAGCCACAAAATACAATGCGGCCCAATGACTTGTCTTTTCCATGCCATTGAACAGGACAACGTTCCAATCCTCTTGCGTTAGTATCTAAAAACATTTTTGTTGTTTGTTTGTTGTTGATGTTTGGTATTTTTTTTTTATTTTTTGGTTGCAGTTGCAGGTGGATTGCGGGCGGCAAAACGTGGTGCAGTTAACGTTCATATATATACGATATATATACGATATATATTTGTTATCGAAAGAAGCATAAAAAGAGAACGAAACACCATAAACATGTGTGTGTGTGTGTGTTGGTATATAAGAAAAAAGAGAGCATAAAAGAAAATACATCATGTTGGAGAAGCAAAAAAAGACGCCAAAAAAATGTGTTAGATATATCTGCTTCTTCTTACTTTCTTTTTGTTATCGATTATTATAAATGTATATAAATATTATAGAATTCAATATATGTTAGGGTAATACATAAGGTAGATATAAATATATAAAAAATATATATATATATATATATATATATATATATATATATATATATATATATATATATATATATATATATATATATATATATATATATATATATATATATATATATATATATATATATATATATATATATATATACATATATATTGTAAATGTTAAGTAATATAGCGTTTAATGTCTAGCTTGTTGGCTTTTGGTATTTTTAATATTCGAACATAAGATTATAAGAACCTTTTAAGTAAGTTTTAATGAAAATTAAAGCATTTATTTTGAATAGTAAATAGAAATAAAATATTAAAAAAAAAATTGTTTTGGGATTTTTTAGTCTTTTTAAACTTAAGTCTATTGCCCCTATATCATTTGTTTTTGGTATTTTCATTTTTATTATTTTTTTAAGAGTTCTTAAGTATTAAGAAAAAATACATTCAACATGGAGTATGAAACACAAAAGTTTGCCAAGGCGCAGTAAAAGCAGTTGGCAAATGAAAGCACAATCACAAAACGAAACGAAACAAAAGGAACTTAGGATCTTAAGATTAGAGACACGCACTGTAAGTAACGCAAAAGTTAAGTTGAATTGAACGATCGAATCTAAAGTACATGGTATTATACTTGTAATTCGTGGTGTGGTTTAAAAAACGCAAAGCACTCGATTAAAAACACGTTTTCAACTCAAAATACAAACTCCAATTCCATAGAAAATACTGAATAATTAGAATTAGGAAACTAAACAATGAAAATTCCTTTAAAGAGCTGCAAAAGCGCGCAAAAAATATCTTGCATAGAAATTCAAATTCTTGTTAAATACTAAAAGTGGTATTTTTTCGTATATATATTTTTTTGGTATTTTATATATATATATATTGTTGTTTTTTTTAAATTTTTTTTACACGACGTGCCAATAAATAGTTGATGCTATGGGGTTTCATATACAAATCGATTATATATATATTTTTGGTATATTTTTGATGTATTTCCTCAAATTTTAAATATATATATATTTTTTCTTGGTCGTGACTGTACATGAATAACATTTGATTTTTTTTCTATATATATATATGTATGTATATAGTATAATTTTTTTTTGTATTTTAGAAAAGCGCAAAAAGCAGCAAAAAGCAATTGAGAAACGTGAGCTAGGCATAAACGCAAAACGAAAACAATAAAACAATACCACAAAGCTTGGGGGAAAATAACATGAAGAGGAACAAGAAGAAGAAGAGCAAAGCAGCAGCTGTTGAAGGCGTAAGGTGGTGGGGGGGTCAACAAGCCAAAAAAAAGTGTATCTTAAAGAAACTGTTTATATATATATTTATATTATATATATATATATATATATATATATATATATATATATATATATATATATATATTTATGTATATATATATATATATATTTATATTATATATATATCCATATGTTTCAGTTGTATATGTGTATATAGAGCTCAAAGAATGAAAATGAAAATGGAAAGAAAAGAAAAACGAAAAAGTTTTCAATTCAGAAGAAAAATCATGCATGAAAAATTAAATGAAACTTTGGTTTATGTTACAAATGGATGTGTAGGTTGTGTGACTGAGAGAGAGAGATAGATATATATAAATATGTAAAGAAATAGCAAGACACAGAGAGAGAGAGAGAGTAGATAAAACTAAAAGACAGCGACGTCAAAGACGAGAGAAGAAGAGAAGGAGACAAAGCTGTCAGAGAGTAATTGTTGGAGTTCAAAGTGTGTTTATGTGTGTGTGAGCGAGATAGCTGGCTTACTAGAGACATATATATATATAGAGAGAGAGAGAGAGCGAGAGCAAAAGAGTATTTGAGGAGCTAGTTCACCAAGTGAGAGTTCTTATGGAGTGCACACTAAGTGCTGTACAATATGATCATTGTTCAGAGCTGCCAAGCCAAATGGCAATTGGCAGTGTTTCAGTGGTTCAGTGGTTCATAGTGACTGAATAATTTAGCTTAAATCAATTTCAAGTTGCGCTTACAAACCAGCTCAGTTCGCACTTGTTGACAAAATTAACTAGTTCCTCAATAAACGGAATGTTTACAAATGTTTAACAAATTTCAAGCAAGGAGAGACGCTCAAAAATTACCTGTGTGAAGGTGGTTGTGCGAATATGTGTGTGTGTGTATGGGGGTGTGTGTATAAAGTTAGCTAACAGCTACATTCTGATTGAAAAAGTATTTGAAAACTAAGTAAAAGTTACAAAAAAAAAAAACAAAAAAAAATTGGAAAAACTCAACCGAACCGAATGAACTTTTTAGAGCCAACCAACTAAAGCTAGGAAAACGAGTAGTTTTTCTTCTTCTTGATATACATAGAGCTTAGAGGGATATGTTTATATATATATATATATATATATATATATATATATATATATATATATATATATATATATATATATATATATATATATATATATATAATATAGATGTAGCTGAGGGAAATTAACTAAACTAAAACTAAGAAAATAGTCAACAGAAGAGAACTAGTTAAAGTTTGGATACAGCTGCTTTGGATGTTTCGACATAAAATATAAATATATAGAGGTAATATTTTCGCTTGTCTGTCTTGTACTTAGAGATAAACAGTTGGGTATATATATAATGTTGATATATATATATATATAGTGGGTATATCTCTTAATGGATGTTGTTTGTTTTGGTTGATTGTTGGTTGCTCTTACTTGGAAAACTGTGACAGTGGCCCACAAAATGTTGTTGAAGTGTTTGCGATCGCATTCACACTGCGGATGTCGGCTGATTATTTCGGGACACGTGCATTCGCGTTCGAGTCCGGATTCATCCAAAAATTTACAAAACTTACCGCCAAACAGATACATGCCGAGTATGCTGTAGGTTTATACGTATATATGTTTTATATATATATCATATATATAAGTTTTTTTTTTGTTAGAGAGAGAGTATTTTTTTGTGTGTGTATCTAGAGCATATATATATAAATATGTATATATGTATATATATATGTGTGTGAGTGAAGATTAGATTAAGTAGAGCAAAAGGCTCAGATAATATGATTGGGAATATATATATGTATATATAGATATATAGTATATATAAGCTATATAGCATTTCTGTGAATACACGATTTTCTATATATATATATATATATATATATATATATATATATATATATATATATATATATATATATATATATAAATTGATATATATATATATATATATATATATATATATATATGTATATATATAGGTAATTTTTTTTTAGATATTTTTAGATATTTTGTTGTATAATTGGTGGTTGTTGTTGTTGTAGTTGTTGTTGTTGACTCTCAGTTTTTAAGAAACTTGGAGCTAAGTGGGTATTTCTTTGGGATAAAAATTGGTTGTATAACTGTTTTTCTGTACAAAGTGGATAGAGATCTGGGATATTCGTGTTTTTTTATGAAGCAAAAAGTTGAGCAAGAAAAAAACTGTTTTATTTTACAGAGTTTTTTTTTTTTGGTATTTTTTTAGTGATTCTGTAAACCTCATAAATTCTAGAGACTGTACTAGATATGTATTATATATATATATGTGTGTGTGTGTGTGTGTGTGTATGTATATGTAAGTGTTATGTAAAGTTTTCTTTAGGGGAATATAGTTTACAGTTAAGAGTTGAGAGTGCTTGTATGTGTGTGTGTGTGAGGGGGTTTTGGTTAAGTGGAGGAGGGGAGAGTACAAATTCTAAACAACTTATAGTCTAGATTATATAGTAATAGATATGTACCATGGATGCATACATAGATAGTAACAAATATTTAGACAGACAGAGGGAGAGAGAGAGAGAGAGAGAAAAACACACAGAGAGAGAGAGAGAGAGAGAGAGAATAAAAAACATGTGTGTGTGTATGTGAGTGTGTGTGAGTGTGGGTGTGTGTGTATGTGACAAGAGGCAAACGACGAGTGAACACAAAGAGTTGGAGTAGAAAGTAGAACGAGTTTATGCGTGTGTGTGCGTGCGCATAGAGCAGACAGTATTAGGTGTGATCGATAACACACTTATCGATTAAGCAAGCCAAAAAAAGAAAATGCAAAAACAAATATACATAGATATAGATATATATATATAAGGGCAGGCGATTCTACGCAACTGGTATGCTTACCTGTGCAGTTTATGAATATATATATATCTGCCTTAGGAGCTAGGCTAAATATACAATCGATAGCTGATCGATAACGATAAAGAAACCAAAATTCTATATACAGAAATAGCGAAACAACTATGGCATGCGTATGCGCGTAGCTCAATAAAAAAAAACATGGCATGCCTCATCAACTAGGCTCAAACGTGCAGGCACGAAACGAAATGGAATGGAACACAATGAAAATAAAGACCACACCAAACGGACTACACACCACAAATTAGTGCGAAATCGAATGAAAACAAAAACAAACAAACAGAATACAAGAAAGAACAAAGAAAGTTTTCCATTTTTCAGGCGTTTTCACGGGCCAAATTGGAATTGAAACACACACAAGAACTGAACACACAGACAGACAGAGTGACAAATATAGATACAGAGAGAGAGAGAGAGAGAGAAGGAGAGACAGAGCACTAGTTTCTGGGAACACAAAAGAAAGCACAACAATTATAATCGAAATTATTGTTATCGGTTATCGGTAATCGGTTATCGGCAAGGCCTGGCACATTATCGAACAAACCAAATCAAAAAACATTTCAACAAAAGCCATAAACAAATATCAACGTAAGACAAACAAAACAAAATGCTTACAACTTGGTATTATTCTTGGTATTTTTTGTTGGTATTTGATAAAAAAAAAGGAAAACGAAAAACTTGTTTTGTTTTCATTGAAACATTTAAGTGTTAGTTATCGATAGATTACGATTATGGCATAAAATTAGGTGGTAAACACATATATATATATATATTATATATATTTTTGTATAGTAGTAGTGGTATTTATTTGGTATTTTTATATATATATATATTTAGATAAATTAAAATTATGCTGATAGCAAATGGGGTCTACCTGAAACACTGTGACGAGCGCCCATAGCAGGCTGTCGAAATTCTTACGATCGCAAATCTTCTCTCCATTAATTTTCTCGCAGAATTTACATCCGAACAGATTCATGCCGAGTATACTAAATTGATGGTTTTTTTTTATATTTTTTTTTGGTATTTTGATATATATATGATATACATTTATATTTCGATAATATATATATTTTTGGTAATATTCTTGTAAGTATTTTTTTTAAATTATTATTATTATTAATGTTGTTGTTAAATATTTTTGTGGTAGTTTTTTGTGGTGTTTTTTTTTTTTTAGTTTTTAGTTTAAGATTTTTATTTTTAGTTTTTTTGGTTTTAAAGTCATTTTTAGTATTAAAATATTTAAGAGTAGAGCAATTGTGTGAGAGAGAGAGAGAGAAATAGAGAGAGATAAAGAGATAGTTAAGGAAGAAAGAGAGAGAGACAGAGAGAGAGAGAGAGAGAGTATGTGACTGTAAGTGAGCAGCAAGCGAGCGTTAATTGGAAAATCAAAATTAATTTAATTTTATCAAAATCTCAAAATTCGAATATCGAATTTTTAATTTGAGCTTTCACGTAGATAGGTGAGCTTTCAAAGCTCAAAGCGGACCGAACGGAAACGAAACTAAAAGTTGCTGGAAAATGTAGTGTTAGAAAATATATTTGTATTATTCGAATGGTATTATTAGTATTTTGCTTCTTCTGTTTAAATCTATTTATTATTAAACGGGCTTTATTTATGAAAGAGAGAGAGGGGAGAAGAGAGAGATCGAGACAGAGTGAGAAGCAGAGGGAGAGAGAGAGAGAGTATGTGGGGCATTGGGTCTTCAGGGTGGACATACTCTAAGTATTCTTTCATTGCAGTTGTTGTGATCTATGTCGCTTGTGTTACGTGTGTCAGTATGTGACTGTTGTATTTTGTAGTACTTTTTTTTTTAATTATTTTTAAGATTTTTATTGTTATTTTTTGTTTTTTTTTTTTTGTTTTGGTTTCTAACTACGCAAACGTTTACGACTTTTTAGTTCAAGAACAGAGCAACTAAGCTAACTAAACTTTAGTTTAGAATAAAAATGTACGATTGAAGTATTTTTTTTGGTATTTTTGCATATATATTTTTGGTATTTTTCGGTATTTTTAGTATTTTTGTAGTAGTTTACGATTTAAATTTAAGTAAAATCAAGAGTTTTAAAAATGGAAATTTGAATAGTAGATATATATATATATAAATATATAGGAAAGATAGCATGTAGTAGTACGAGTAGTTGAGAATTTAGATATATATATATATATATATATATATATATATATATATATATATACAGATGTGGTTTGTATGCTGCAAAACTACACAATAAGCGTACGACTTGATAGTTACTGGTTTAACGTTTAGTATTGTTAAAAACACTATTACTTTTTGGTGTTGTTGTTGCTATCTAATTGTTGTATTTGTTGTTCCCGATTTGGTTTTGTTTCTTGTGTTGTTTAAGCAAAATGAAAAGCGTGTGGAATTTCGAGTTTGTTTGTTCAGTGTTGGTAAACGCTAAGAAAGCTAAGACACACATTTAGTTAAGCCTTGTAACTAACTAATTGTTGTATGTGTTGTTGCTGGCTGTGTCAAACAAGTGAATTGGAAAATGGCTTGTAACCGAGTTTTCTTGGCAGCGAGTAGCTAGTGAGAAGTTAACAAAAAATTGAGATAAGTTAAGTAAATAAACGAGCTGTTGGGGGAGCACCCAAACCAGATGCGGCTATAAATGGGGCGACGAGTGACGAGTAAAGAAAGTAGCGAGAGTAGCAAGTGACGAGTGACGAGTAAACAAAAAGCGAGAAGAGTTGAAAGAGTTGAAAAAGTAACGAGTAGAAGAGCGCAAGGCGTATGGTAGTGAGTGAGAGAGAACGATAGAGGGGGAGAGAGAACTAGCCTCGTAGTTGGTGCTCACAAATCGTTGACAAGTTGGTATAATAAAATACAGAGAGAGAGAGAGAGAGAGAGTAGAAAATCACTCGCATACATTAACTTCGATTTGGTTTTTCTCAGTGTATTATTTTGTTTGGTTAAGATTAAGTGTGCGATGCGAGTGTACGACAACTAACGCAGCAACGAATTCTGTTATATAAAGACAAAGACAGAGAGACAGAGAGAGAGGTAGGGAATATGTGTGTGTGTGTGAGAGAGTTGGAAAACAGAGACTGAAATTGATGTTCAACTTGGATTCGAATTTGAATTTGGATTGTAAAACTCTAACTACAAATCGAGATTACGAATACACTTAATTTAAAGGAGAGAGAGAGAGACAGACAAAGAGAGAGACAGTTAGAGTAACTGCATGTGTGTGTGTGTTTATATGAGAAACAGAGAGAAAGAGAGAGAGAAATAGAGAGAGAGAGAGAGAGAAAGTCTTACGCAATCGTTTACTCAAATGGTACGCATAAAAACGAGTACAGTTATTACCAGGGCTAAAATTTAAATACTTTTGTTTCTATTTTTTGTGTGTTTTTAAGGGTTTTGGTACGGTTTTTGGAGGCGAGTGTCAAGTGTTGTATGATGCAGAAGAAGAAGGAGAAGAGAGAGGCAAAGAGAATGAGAGATATGTAATGTGGATGAGAGAGACACAGAGGGATAGACAAAGAGAAAGAGAGTTCGCATCTGATGAGATCGCATAGGGGAGATAGAGAATAGAGCGATAGAGAAAGAGTTGCAGAAAGAGCAAGTGAGAGCCAGTTAGCGCCAGTGAGAGCTTGCGAAAGCAAGTGAGAGACAGTTATAAAGAGAAAGATAGCGAGCATATGCAAGTATCTGAGCAAAGAGAGAGCGCATATGCATGTATGTGAGTGTGCAGACCGAGAGAAAGAGAGTGAAATGGAGATTGTTTTTATTGTATATGATGAGATAGCAAGAGCTTATTAGAAAGAGAAATAGAGAGAGAGAGAGAGAGAGAGAGAGAGAGAGAGATAGAAAGAGATAAAAAGCACATCTGCACAAACATATAACTGAATATATATATATGTATATATAGATACATATATATAGACACACATGTTCCTATGCAGAGGTCTCTTCTTCATATGTGTTTGCGAACGATCTGTTCCATATATGTTGTGAATGTGATCGTATGTGTGTGTGCGTGTCTGTGTGTGCGTGTTAATAACTATTTCTCTTAGATCATTATTAGTTGTTGTTGTTGCTGTGGTTACTGAGGGACTAATGAGAGGCTAGCAAAGAGTTAGTAGATTAGTATTACGCAACTCTATGTCATATAGTAGACGAGCTGATTACTAGACATATCTTCAGCAGATTATCGAAGCTCTAAGAGCTATGGACTAACGCAAACAAAAAGACACAGTTAACTGTTTATTGGGTCACTGATGCGGCGGGTCAGTGGTTTAGTGGTTCAGTGGGTCGTTTCGTATTAATTGGATGCGCATCAGCATTACGAGATACATTTCTGTACATATCCATATGTAAGTTGTATGTATGCATGTTTGTAGGTATGTATGGGATGTTGAGCTCGGCTGGGACTCCATGAAATAGTTGGCAAATAGAAGTATCGCTGGAAATTGACGTGCTGGAAATTAACTGAGACTGAAGAAGCTAGTTTTTCGCAGATTTCTATACAGATATTTCCTGGAAGGAAATGTTTTAAACAGACTTTTATTTAGTACTTGACTTTGATCGAAAAACTTGGGAATTTCATTCAGAGCTCAGCCAGAAGGATTACTATGATGGGCCTCGATCATATATTTATCTCTTGGTAATGGAAAAGTCTAAAATAGATCTCGAATTCATATAGCTAAAACCCAAAAGGGTGGAGAATAACCAACTTTAAATCTGATGTCTCATAGACTCTAAAAAGGCTTGAGTTAAGATCTAGGATATCAGACAATACTCTAAAGAGCTCCTAGCTATATGTTTTTAATTGATTTTCTTAACTTATCTTTTAGCTTGACTTTAGTCTCGTTAAACTGCTGGAATATAGAAGGTTTATAGAACATCTCTTCCAAGTGAAAAATTCTCTTTAAACTGAAGTCTTCATTCACACAAATTATGACTGACTAAAGTTGGCTCTAAGATTTGCTTTTCAGTCTAAAGTTTTGTATAAACCGATATAGCCATAGGATATATACTCCAATACTACAAATCGAAACATTTCCATTAATAATTCAGTGCTGAGCCCGACTGCAGGATTCGTTCTTTTGTCAATTTGCCTCTGCTTGCCAACTTCTTTCAGGAGCTCTCTGTTTGCGCTTGTTGTTGTTCTTCTTTTTATATAGATTTGATATCTTTGACTTTGAGGTGTTTATGAGGTGTTAGTCGCGTGCCCAACAGACGCCTGCCCCGTAGGCAATTGCTGTTAGTACACATGCATATATTCGTGTGTGTGTCTGAGTGTGTGTGTGTGTGCGTGTGTGTTGGTTACAATAGAACTCACCTGAATATGAATATAAAGAGTACGAGTAATGAGAAGAAGACAGCAACATTGTCCATGGTGCGCAGCATGACAAACAGTTGCCGCCGCAGATTGGGCATAAAGCGAACGAGTTTGAGGATGCGCAGCAGACGGAAGGTGCGAAGGACGGACAGACCTGAACCACCGCCGCCAGTGCCATTGCCCGCGAACGTTTGACATATCTCAATGGCGCTGAAAGGCAAAGAGAGCGAGAGAGAAGATTAGCTGAGTGCCATGACAGCTATTGTGAATGCTCACCTGAGTATGACGATGATGCCGTCGAAGACATTGAAGCCGTTGGCTATGTAGCGAAAGGGTCCCTCGGCAACCACCTTGAGCAGCATCTCGACGGCAAAGATGCCAGAGAAGACAACGTTGCTCGTCTCAACAATGGCCGTTAGCTCCTCGGGCTGGTTGTGATACTCGATGCCCATCGACAGAGTATTGATCAATATGGCCAAGAGGATGCCCTGCTGAAAGTATTTGTGCTCGACGAGCCGCTTGATATAGCGACGGATCCAGCTGCAGACGCGCATCAGGCAGCGATAGATGGCGATGAGCAGGCGCAGAGCTGGGGAGCGTGGACGTTGGCGTTCGTCAAGGGGCGAGAGTGCGTTCTGGTATAGATCGTAGCAGCAGGCATAGTCTTCCATGTAGTTGCCGGTGGGGGCGTGGCTGCGACCATGTTGACGTTGTCCGCCGCCCGTGTTGCGGCTGTGATTGCTTTTGCTGTTGTTGTTGTTATTGTTGTTGTTGTTATTGTTGTTATTGTGGGGCAACTGCTGGCGCTCCTTGCGGCGATTCTCCATGGGCACAGCCGCCGAGACAGCGGCCAGTTCCAAGCTCAAAGCCGGTGCCGGCAAATCCGCTTTCGAGTCGTGTATATCAGCTGCAACAGCAACTGTTGCTGGTGTTACCGGTGCTGGTGTTGCTGCTGCTGTTGTTGCTGCTGCTGCTGCTGTTGCTGCAGTTGTCGCTGTGGCTGTTGTTGCTGCTGTCAGACGCTTCTGCTGCTGCACCTTGTTCAGCGCCTCGACCGTGTGCGGATCGCAGCGCGCCAGCGATGAGTAAAACGATTCGAGCGTACTTTGACCCGTCGGCAATGCCGCTGAAAATGCCACAGAGAATGCTAAAAGCTCTTGACAGGTCATCGCATCGTGTATACCCAGTTCGGAGCAATCGGCATACGGATTGGCAATGGTGCCGATGCTTTGCGGTAGATTCACCTGTCACAAAGATTTCAAATAAGTCGATTTTAAGTCGATGCCACACCCTCAACACTCACCTGCCAAATGCTGCCGTCGCCTGCCTGTGTCATCTTTTCCATGGAGTGAATGTTGCCGCTGCTGCTGACATTGTTGGTTGTTGCTGTGGTTATTGCTGCTGCAGCTGTGGTTGTTGCTGCTGCTGTTGTTGCTACAACTGTTGCTGTTGTTGTGACGGCTGCTGCTGCTGCTGCTGCTGGCTCGCTGCTTAAAGCTGGCGGCGTATGCAGCAACACGTACTCATTGAACATAACCGAGGGACGGCGGCTGGCCGAGGTGGGCGGACTCAGAAAGCCCGAGGTGCACGGATGGCTCTATAGTGACACAGAAAGAGAGAGCGACACACAGAGAGAGTGGGAGTGGGAAAGAGAGAGAGAGAGAGAGAGAGAGTGGGCGGAACATGGGTAAAATAATAAATATGCATTAGCTCTTGTAACTTCAGTTGAAAAAACATTTAAAAATAGTTTAAAAATTTCATTTAGATTTGCGACTTAAACGTTTTGTTTTAGAGTTTGGCTATGTACAGTGGGCACTGGGCAGGAAGCGCTAATGGAAACAACTAGAGACCAAAATGCCATATAAATAAACAAATAAGAGTGATTTGGTCGGCTATGATCGACTACGGGATACCCTCACTGCAGCTTTAAACTTTGTTTTTTTAGAAAGGATTAAAGTATTCAAAAGACATCAAATTGTGTTAGCGTTTGGCCTCTATGGATTCAAACAATAGACTTTTTATTGATATCTGGAAAGTGATACGATATATCGTAATATCAAAAAATTTATTTTGACTTTTAAGTTTCTAATATTGGTGTCTTTCGAACTCATTTAGCCTTAAGTTATAATTATTGAACTTTTAGCAACACTGGAAAAGCATTGCGCAACACTGAAAAATCAGTTTCATAGACTTGAAAGTGTGCTTCACATTATTGATTAGCTATATTTAACACGAGCATGGATATAGGTAAGTTGTGAAAGCTGCTTAAAAATATTCTAAGCTAAAGCAGAACGACAAAGATTAAAAGCTTTTCATGGCTTGAAATGAAAGCTCGCTCGGACTTGAAGACTTTAATTGATATCGATTTTCGAGATATTCAGAGCTTAGTTCTTGACTTGCTTGAAAAGCTCATTAAACAATAAGTCAAGAACTGAGTTTTGACTGCTCCGCGAAGCTATTCCCTTCATTTGACAGCTTTCATATGAACTATATGCGATCGGCCACTTATGTATGCAAGCGCTAAAAAAGAAATGCAAAAAGAGTTTCTAATCCCGAGCTCTTCAAATAGAACACTAGAATAATTGCATCTAATATTCATAAAGCACAAATCTATATCCCTCAAAAGGTGGCCTCTCCTTTGATGGGCGAGGGAATCGTCGAGTTGAATGAATCCCAATTACTATTTACATATGTAATGAAATGAAACAAATATTTGAATAATTAATTGGCATTTTAACAATGGGTCTAATGGCACAATGGACTTCAATGGGTCGCCGGGGCGGTGGGGCTGTGGGCGTAGGTCTTTTATACATTGTATTCACATTTAATGGGCGTAATTCTCCTTTTCGCTTTGAGCTTTTGTTGTTACATTTTTTATTTAATTGCAAATTTCGAAGTCTCGTCAAAGATATTAACGCTTTGCCCGTGCAGGAATATGGAATTATAATCGTTTTCTGGAGGTATTGTCCTAAGATAATAACGTTAGATATCAATATCTGAATATCGTAATTTCGTTGTATCGTTACATTGTAATATCGTAATATCTTAATTTCTGAATGTCACAATACCGTAATATTTGAATATCATAATATTGGAATATCGTAATATTTGAATATCGTAATTTTCGAATATCGTATTTGAATATCGAAATATCATATCAAAATATCGTAATATATTACTCGAAAATAACTATTATATCGGACTATTATGGAAACGTAAAGCCGTAACACATTATCGTAATTGTTAAGCCTATTTTGATTGACTCGGAAAGATTTTCTGTTTCATTCGAATATCCTCTGCTCTCAATATTGCCGATTCCATATATCTGCTTGGGCTGCTTCGGATAGCCGAAGCCCAAACTTCTAGCTTGATTTAAATATATATGTTTTTTAGGGTTCTTAAAGATTTTAGTTGTGATAGATAGCAATACCTTGCCTAAATTTCCCAACTGCAGCTACAAGTTGCGCAACGTTCGTGACAAATATGAAAGATCATTATTAGCGGTATTACATAGTTAAGTTAGTGGGTGGTCAAAAGTATTGTTGGGTTTGATTATTGTTTCTTGGTTGTTGAGTCTGTTTGTGGAATTTGCAAGCAAAGTCTGGCCCTGCTGCTTAGTGAATGTCAAGATAATGTATATCGAATATCGTATGTGGTATATCGTATGTAGTATATCTTATTTAGTTGCCAGTTTTATGCTAGAGTTAGTGTGGGATATCATGAATATGATATCAATTGTCATATATAATTCAATATCGTACATTGTGCAGCGAATATCGTATTGTGTTGTACACATATCGTATGTATATCGTATGTGTTATAACTTATAAAATATGAAAATATTATCGTGTCATATCATATTTAATTAACTGCTCATGGAATATCGTATACGGTACGACAGTTTTGGAGTTTATCGTAAGTTCTGGTTTTTGCTGATTTTTAATTAGCCGTAACTTTGCAAAACTGTAGTGTATTTAGTATATCATACCAATGTATTGAATATCGTAAGACACATGTTGTGTTTAATTTGTAGTATATCGTATTACGAGCTAGTAGATCATATGAAGAATATCGTATTGTGTACATCGTATGTTGTCAAATATAGTATATCAAAAGCAATATATCGTAATTAATATATAGGATATCGTATTTGGTTGTAGTATCGTGTTTCGTCTATCGTAAATTGGTTTCTCGTCACGGGTAAATAACTTATAGACTTTATGTGGCCTTGAATTTTAACATTTACATATCGTAGATCTTTGGACTGTTTTTGGATATGGTATGCTGTTTACTTCTGTTTGCTTCTTCCTCTTTTCAGTTGGTACTTACGATCAATTGGTCCGAGTCGATGACCTGTTGTGGCAGCTTGAGTAGAATTGTCTTCTGCTCGCCGCCAGTTGCCTCTGGCTTGAGCTGTAGACTGTGGCCATGGTGGGCGGTGGGTTTCTTCATCGAGGAGCTGCGACGAGCGACGCCCGAGCCGCTGCCCTCGCCCAGCGAGTGCTCCGTGTTGTCCGACGAGGAGAGTTGCGCCTGAGATGCAGCGCCGCCTGCCACCAACTGTTGCTGCTGGGCCATCGAGACGCTGGCGGTGCTGCCATTGATGCCATTAATCAATGCAACAGTGGTGTGATTGTGGCTGTTGCCAGCACCACCACCAGCACCACCAACTCCGCCACCGTTGCCGCTGCCATTGTTGCTGCTGCTGTTGTTGTTGCTGTTGCTGTTGTTGTGGCTGCTATTGTTGTTATTGTTGTTGGAATTAAGCGGCACCATAACGGTAATCATCTGATCCTGTATGCTGGACGGCTTGCGATTACTGTACTTGGGGCAATTCGGATGATGGCACTTGATGCGCGACGGCGAAAAGGTCAGATTATCAGCATTGGGTAGCAGACCCTCGCGACGCTGTTGCCGCTGATACCTGGACGAGGACGAGGACGAGGACGAGGACGATTTCGAGGACGACGCAGCAGCAGAAGGTGTTAAGGGCAAAGGGCAAACGATTAGTGTATATAGTCAAAAACAAGCTCATGCATTACAGATACACACGCACACACACACACCTACAAACATACACATTAACACTCGCGTAGACACACACACTTACACTTACATGTGGTTCACATGAGAACGTGTGCGGGTTCTGTTTCGAGGTTTGGATTACGTGCGTGTGGCTCTCTGTGGCATCATTAGACATTGTCTAATTGTGTAAGTGTAAGTGTGTGCGTGCGTGCGTGTGTGTCTGAGTATGTGTGTGCTTACTAATTAGACAACAATTACATAATTCAATCAAATGAACAACGCAAATAAGCAAAAACAACGACAACCACAACAAACGAGCGTCGAACAAGACGAATGCAAATTAAAATTAAAATATTTTATAGCAATTCGACTTAAGGCAAGAGACAGAGTAGACTGTGTAGTAGAACGGAGGCAAAGAGAGACAGAGAGAGAAGGAGAGAAAGAGAAGGGGAGGCGAAGTGGCTCATGTGTTGTAAACGTGTACTAAAGCTAATGACTTAAAGCATCTCGCATAGCTGAAATGCTTGTGGCATCAAGCCCAGTGAAGCACTCGAGCATGCTTAACATTCAAAGTGAAATTGTTATCTGACCTTGGGCAAGCGCTTGAGCAGCTGGTAGAAAATAATCAACTGCTTCCTAAGTCAAATTAAATTCATTTTCATAGCACTTGAATTAATCTTGTGATTAATTACTTATAATAATCATTGGTTAGCTGAATTTCAGTCAAGTGTGCCGAAAGCACCTTAAAGCTTTGAGTGATCTGAATTGTCACGCTTGGTAAGAATGCTTTAAAGTATGGTAAAAGCTTTGTATATCTTGCTAAGAAATTGGAAAGTTGAAAAATGATTTTAAGTTACTTTAAAAGCTCAATGTGACATAAACTGCCAACTTTAAGCAATATTTTTGGATTCAGTTGAAAACTCATAGATTGAAAATACTGTTGAGAAAAAATATTTGATTAAAGAACATCAAGAGCTCACAGCCTAAGTTGGTAAGCTTTTTCACTTACAAATTGACAAAAACATGCTACATTTGTGTTAAGGTAAGTTAAGCTTAATGTTTACGGGAGCTTAACTTTAAATAGCTTTCTAATCTTTGGCAATTCCAACTAGCTGATTATACTAGCGTAGTCTATTTCTATATTATACTAAATCTAGCTTTCTGGTAGCACTCACACTCACACTCACAGTCACAGTCACAGTCACAGTCAAAGTCACAGTCACAGTCATGGTCACAGTCATGGTCGCAGTCACAGTCACAGTCACAGTCACAGTCACAGTCACAGTCATGGTCACAATCATGGTCGCAGTCACAGTCACAGTCACAGTCACAGTCACAGTCACAGTCACAGTCACAGTCACAGTCACAGTCACAGTCACAGTCATGGTCACAGTCATGGTCACAGTCATGGTCGCAGTCACAGTCACAGTCACAGTCACAGTCACAGTCACAGTCACTGTCACTGTCACAGTCACAGTCACAGTCATGGTCACAGTCATGGTCGCAGTCATGGTCGCAGTCATGGTCGCAGTCACAGTCACAGTCACAGTCACAGTCACACTCACAGTCACAGTCACAGTCACAGTCACAGTCACAGTCACAGTCACAGTCACAGTCACAGTCACAGTCACAGTCACAGTCACAGTCACAGTCACAGTCACAGTCACAGTCACAGTCACAGTCATGGTCACAGTCATGGTCACAGTCATGGTCGCAGTCACAGTCACAGTCACAGTCACGGTCACAGTCACAGTCACAGTCACAGTCACAGTCACAGTCACCGTCACAGTCACAGTTACAGTCACAGTCACAGTCACAGTCACCGTCACAGTCACAGTCACAGTCACAGTCACAGTCACAGTCACAGTCACCGTCACAGTCACAGGCTAAACTGTCTAAGGTGACTAACTCTATTTGTTGCATTTGCTGTTCTCTTCTTAAACGAGACACAGCAGTAACACCCACACATGGGGAACAACACACGCGACCAGATGCAAGTGCAAATAATTGAAAGGCAAAGCCCATAAAAAATGCAAAACCCAAAAAGTTGACAACTGTAAACGAGAAAACTAAAAAGCAGAAAAAAGAATAAATATAAAAAACACAAGAAGAAACGAACAGAACGTGCGCTGCAGGACGTGAGAAGCGGAACGCATGTTAAATGAATTTTTAATAAATCACAAAAATATATATATATATATTTATTTATATATATTTTAGCCAGAGCAGTGGAAGATCCGGGTACGAGGCTCAAAGGGAAACGAACTCAAATCGAAGTATCGCAAATAAAATGCAATAAAATCAAACGGCGTGTTGGGTAGAGGTAGACCCCTGCCTCTGTATGAGAGCTAAAAACTTGTGAACTGAGAAATTCAATTTGAACGTCAAACACAGTTGGCTTTAAGCCTCAACTTTGACTAAGAGAACTTTGGTTTAGAAGACGCTTGGAATAGTCAATTGAATAAAACTTGTTCAATTGAGTGAAACTTGCCAAGATTTGGCTAAGACAACTATTTAATACAGTTGGTCCAAGAAGATGCTAGTTACGAGATCTATGAAGATTTATTTGAGACATGTATGAAATTGGACAGCTCTCTAAGTGGGATTGAGCTGTTAATTGAAGAGGGGCTAGGGGTTAGGTTGGGTTGGGTTGGGATATGATTAGAGTAGTCTAAGACAGGTCAGGTTAGGTTATGGAAGGAGTTAGATGAAGAGGGTTTACGTTACAATAAGTTGGGATAGTAAAGGGTTCAGTTGGGCTGGATAAGATTAGACAAGATTAGGTTTGGCATTATTAGGATGGCTAACATTAGGCTGCCTGCTGATCAGGGACAAGTTTAGGAATGGCTTTTGAGTAACGTATTTTGAGCCTAAGCTGAATGAACTCAAGACGATGAACCAAAATTAAGCAAATGCGAACCAAAGCCCAGTTCGAACATATTTTTGCTAGAGCTCTACCATTAGAGCAAAAAGCAGGTTCTCACATCCAGCGCCCTAGCTACACCTTTAAGATAGTGAGACTTAGTGGAATTTTAGGGCTATATCAAATTGGAACAAATCGTGAGCTCTGAGAGAAGAGCTGAGTCAATCGAGTTGGAGTCCTTCACTTTGGGTGTTGGGAGGCCTGACAGAGAGGCTGACCTGTTGCAGTTGTTGTCAAGCTAAGCAATTGTTAAGTTGATGTTAAATATTTGATGGGATTTAGTTTACAATGAAATAACGAGAAAAACGAGAACAGTGACAGGTAAACAGGTGAACGTAAAACGTAATTGAATCAAATTAAAAAACGGACAAGCAGCATACTTATATAATCTGTACTTCTTTAACATTCGTCTCTTGAAGCGTCGCCACAGATGGGCGATGTATTTGACTATCTCGGCGTAGCATGTGGCCGGCTCCGAGTTGTTGGTGCTGCTCGCCAGCGTCGAGGTTGACGTGTATCGTGCACGCTCCTGCCGCATGCGCTCCATCTCACGTTTCTTGGTCTCCGAGAACTGGGTGGCAATGACGACCAGGCACAGGTTGATCATGAAGAACGAGCCAATCTGCAAATGAGTAGAAAACCAAATATTTGTTAAAGTTCACAGCAAATTTTGTAACTTTTCACATTTCCATGCCACAAGCGACAAAACAAGTTTGTGCCACAAATTGAGGCAGCTTCGATAGCGGCGCGACGGCTGCACCAGGCAGCAGCAGGCGGCAGGCGGCGCTACAAATTGTGGAACTTTTGATTTGTTATTCGTTCAATGACTTCAAATTAGTTGAGTTGCCAATTTGGCTCACTCCCTCCCTCTCTTTCTTACTCTCTCTCTCTCTCTCTCACTCACTCTCTTTCCGCCTCCCTCGCGCACTTGCTATGTATAGCCATCCATTAGCTTGCTGTTGCATTTTAATAGCTTTCTGGCAAAACAAATTTGCCAACTTTAAATTGAAAACATATTTTTGTACAACAATAGCAGCAACAAAGAGAAACAATAAAAGAGCCAGACTAGCACATACCCTCTAAATAGTTTGTAGAATAAAAGAGAAGCGAAAGAGTTGACTGACTGATGGATTGATTGATTGAATAACTAGATGAGTTGATGGATCAGTCGTTGGCTTATCATATCATAAGCGATTAGGTATAACTGATTGACTGATTGACTAATGAAATAATTAGCTTTTAAATTGACTGATTGAGTGATTGATTGACAAACTGATTGGACAATTGACTGATTGATTGGCTGAGCCACTGATTATTGACTGATTGAATAGTTGTCAGATTGATTGACGACTCGCACTTGAAAAACTGCTTGCTGACTGATTGTTTGATGGATTGACCGATTGATTGAATGACTGATAGAGTGTTTGACTTACAAATTGCCGGCCTGACTGATTGACTCTCAAACAGATCACATAATTGACTTAGTGTTAAGTGATTGACGAGCTGGTTGATTGATTGATTGACAGAATGCCGCCTTTCGAGTTGTTTGATTTCACAATGAAATTGCTTTAAAGAGCTCAATCTCTGAGTAGGGTAAAATGAGCGCAGATGATCCACTTCATCCATGTCCACTTTGCCGAGGGTATGCCGAGCGAAATGTTTCTAATTTTGGAATTTGTGTGGCGCTCGCTGCACAAAATGTTTCTCAAAATAGAAAAAGGAGCAGCAACAACATAAATATGCAATTTCCTTGCTGGCAACAAGCAACTTTCAATAGCATAAAACATAAAAGAGGGTTTTGGCTTGTGGAGTGGATGGAAATGGGGAAAGGGGGTTCGGCTATGAATGGGCTTTGGGGCAGGTGGTTGGATATATGCCTTGCATAGACTGCTAGCTATTTGCATATGAAAAGTTATTGCTGCTGCAGTTGCTGCAGCTGCAGTTGTTGCTGTTTGCCTGGGCAACAGCAAAAATCATTTTGCACATCAGATGAGCAACTAACAAAGCAGCTGAATTGAGTGAGATAGCAAGCGTTCAGTGTGAGCGAAACAACAATTTGAACATAAATAATGTGTGTGTGTTGGCTTAAAAGGCTTTTAATTAGTACAAGGACACTTGATACCTGGAGATGCAACAAAAGCTTGCAACATGTGGCCAACTGGGCAAACGCATGATGAATCTCCAGCCAACTGGACTTCTATTATTCTATATGAGAGTGATTCCGTGTGTGTGTGTATAACATATCTATTTACATATTCAAATTGCTTTAGCTGCTTTGCTTTGTGCACTCAACGAAATTCGATTCAAAAGTTTCAAAATATAAATTGGAATTTTCTATGGGGGCACAGAGCTCAAGCTTCAAAATACAATTAGGCAACTCAAATGTCAATATGACCCAAAATAATACGATGTACAGCTGGCGACAAGTGTGGTTATGCTTACAGCTTAACCCAAATGCGAGTTTTAACAACAAATCGATGAGTCGAACCATCTATTGCATACTTCTGCGGGCGTTGCTCTCGCAACTTTTTTATTGCCTACTTATTGGGGCCTCCATTTCGTGCTCACTGAGTTGCTTGACAGCGAAAGTATCGGCAGTATACGTTTATTAATTTTATCTTTCCACTTTGCCTGCAGTTGCAAATATGCTAAAACCTTTCCTTAATGCTCGTTTAAGTCTCACCAGGGAGGCATTTATACTTATTTAATAGCCGTTTGGCTACTGTGTTGATTATCAATCAGTCAAATTGTCAGATAAACCTTTTTTATAGCCTGCACCCATTCAAGTTGAGCCAACAGGGTATATGGGTATGTGAAAAACAAAAGCAAGCGTAGTTAAGCTCCTTCTTTAGTTGGCACTACTATTTTTATGAACAGAGCTGTAGTCACGTTCGTCTGTCTGCCTGTCTGATTACTTGGCACATTTGCTTATTATCGATGCATATTGATTTTTGGCTTGGTCTTTGAACCCTGAATGCTGGAGACGTCAAAATTAGTTTATATTTTCCTTGCATACATATGCAGAGCTAAAATATTTTCGATTTTGGATACCTTTCACTCCAGACTTGGCTGATTTTCAAAACTTTGGCATAGAGGAGCAGAGGCAGAGGAAGCAGAAGCGCTACACTTGTGCACTAGGAGTGCATGTGTGAGTTGCCTAGCATGAAGAGTTTCAGAGTATTTGCTAGTCGGATACTCCTCAAATATGTATGGATATGTTAAATAGTTGAGAGAATGTTTTTTAGGCTGTGCATTCATTATTCAATCAGTTACTCCAAAAAAAGTAATTTACATATATGAATATCGCATGTATATATAGCATATATATATCTAGATATATATAAATGTTTGTATGGGCTTCACGCACTTACCACAATTAGTAGCACAAAGTAGATCCAGTCCCAGAAGCTGTGCGCATCCTGCACGTAGTACATAATGTCAGTCCAGCCCTCCAGCGAGATGACCTGCAATGACAAGTGACAAACGTTTACATTCTTGTTGTTGTTGTTGTTGGCTTTGTTTTTAGCGTAATTAGCAGCGGACAACAACAACAAAGGTCAGCTCTTCATTTTGTACCACGTCACGTATGCGTAATATTTCAGTATTGTTTCGTTATGTGTGTGTGTGTGTCCCGCTGTCACTTCTGTCTGTGTGCTGTCCTGCAACGCAGATGGTTTAATGCGTATTTGATTTGTGTTTAATTGCAAAGCATTTAAACCCTCCGTTGACCCCATTGGAAAGCCGGGGAGGGAGCCTCCAGCACTGGCTGCGGCTCCGCCCTCTTAATGGCGAAATATCAAAGTCACAAATCAAAGCAGCCACAAACGTTGACAGCGCAGGGGACGCAACAGTGAGGCAGTATCTCTCTCCTGTATCTGTCTCTCCATCTGCATCTTAATGAATGCATCCAGCTGCATTTGTATCAATCAAAGTGCACAAGCTTACTCTGCGACTGTATCTAAATTAGTATCTCTCTTTCCCAGAATCAGCTTTTGACTGCAGCTGTCATTTGGAACAGCTTCTGCCTCTGCATAAGCTTATCTCAATGTATTTTTATTTGTATCTTTTGCATTGGCATTTGTATCTCTGGAAAGTAAATCAGTCAATCGATTTCTCATTCTTTGTATCTGTATCTGTATCTGTATCTGTATCTGTATCTGTATCTGTATCTGTATCTGTATCTGTATCTGTATCTGTATCTGTATCTGTATCTGTATCTGTATCTGTATCTGTATCTGTATCTGTATCTGTATCTGTATCTGTATCTGTATCTGTATCTGTATCTGTATCTGTATCTGTATCTGTATCTGTATCTGTATCTGTATCTGTATCTGTATCTGTATCTGTATCTGTATCTGTATCTGTATCTGTATCTGTATCTGTATCTGTATCTGTATCTGTATCTGTATCTGTATCTGTATCTGTATCTGTATCTGTATCTGTATCTGTATCTGTATCTGTATCTGTATCTGTATCTGTATCTGTATCTGTATCTGTATCTGTATCTGTATCTGTATCTGTATCTGTATCTGTATCTGTATCTGTATCTGTATCTGTATCTGTATCTGTATCTGTATCTGTATCTGTATCTGTATCTGTATCTGTATCTGTATCTGTATCTGTATCTGTATCTGTATCTGTATCTGTATCTGTATCTGTATCTGTATCTGTATCTGTATCTGTATCTGTATCTGTATCTGTATCTGTATCTGTATCTGTATCTGTATCTGTATCTGTATCTGTATCTGTATCTGTATCTGTATCTGTATCTGTATCTGTATCTGTATCTGTATCTGTATCTGTATCTGTATCTGTATCTGTATCTGTATCTGTATCTGTATCTGTATCTGTATCTGTATCTGTATCTGTATCTGTATCTGTATCTGTATCTGTATCTGTATCTGTATCTGTATCTGTATCTGTATCTGTATCTGTATCTGTATCTGTATCTGTATCTGTATCTGTATCTGTATCTGTATCTGTATCTGTATCTGTATCTGTATCTGTATCTGTATCTGTATCTGTATCTGTATCTGTATCTGTATCTGTATCTGTATCTGTATCTGTATCTGTATCTGTATCTGTATCTGTATCTGTATCTGTATCTGTATCTGTATCTGTATCTGTATCTGTATCTGTATCTGTATCTGTATCTGTATCTGTATCTGTATCTGTATCTGTATCTGTATCTGTATCTGTATCTGTATCTGTATCTGTATCTATATCTATATCTCTAACTGTAGATGTATCTCTAACTCTATCTGCTTCCATGCATTCAGCTGAAATCTGTTTATTTTGTGGTTTTGTATTCAATTTGGTTTCTAATTTCAATTAGGTGTCGAGTTGAGGCGAACAATCGCAGCTGAAGCAATGCAAACTGCCAATTTGTGTTGCAAATTTGCGCTTCGATAAGCTGTTAACTTCCAAAAATGATTCAATCTGCAATGACATTTCGCAGTTAGTTTGGAACTTTGCTGCTGCTGTCGCTGCTGCTGCTGCTGCTGCTGTTGCTGTCGAGTTGTCGTGGCAACGTGACGCTGACTATTGACACATTGCGCGTACGCCGCGTTGTGCCGTGGGGTGAATCGTCGTGACCCGCTTAGCTGACAGCAGCAGCTACCGCCCTATGCAAATTTGACAGCTGCTGTTGCCGTGTTTGTTGTTGTTTTAATTGAAAGCGATGCCAAAAGTGGCAACTGGCACCGCAGTTGAGCAGCGAAATTAACATGCAACAAACACTCGACTGAGTGCCTCGCTGGTTGCCTGGCTGCGTGTCCTCTGTCAATGTTGTGTCATTGTTATTTGTTTAAGCAAAAAGTTGCGATGCGCTAATTGGCAAAAAGTCTGCGGCTGCTCGCTGTCAACTTACCAGAAATATGGCCACCCAGGCCATGCCAATGTTGTCGAAGGAGATGGTGCCCTGAAAGGGATTCTCGCCGCTCTGCTTGCAGGTCGTATAATACTGATTCCAATTCACGCACGACGTATTCGTTGGCTCATTCAGGTCCAGTAGCTTGGCCTCCTCTGCAAAAAGTTTACAATTAGTTTCAGCGGGAGCGAGGTGGAGAGACTGAATAGGGCGGGGCGGGACGGGGCGGAGGCTGCCAGAAAGTTGAGCAGCACGAAAGCAATTAAAAAGTGCCATCAAAATTTGATTAACACGCACAGTTTGCACCTCATTAAGATGAAAGTTTGCTTGAGCCGAGGGGGGCGGCTTGGGTTTAGCTGGATAGCTGGAAGTACTTACCACTGCAGACCAGTGATCCGATGCGATACGGCGGAAAGTTGCCACACAGATGCATGCCCGAATCCTCGGGCGTTGAGCAAATGTAGTCCTGATCCTTGGAGAACTCATAGTATTGCGAGAGGCTGCGACAGTTGATTGGGTAAAGAGAAGGTCGCATGTTGCGTTTGGTTAGATAAACAAACAAGTTGCGATTGTCCAGACAGACAGAAGAGACAAACACGTTATATTTATATAGCAAATAGACAGAGAAAGAAACACACAGAGAAAGAAAGAGAGAGAGAGAAAGAAAGAAAGAGAGAGAGAGAGCACAAAAAAGAGTCGTTTTTTAACAATCAAAGTTCACATCAGATTTCATTTCATTTAATTGATACGTAGAGTAAATGTCATTATGCGTTACGTTATTTTATGTTTTCTTTGTTTCTTTTTTTTTTTTTTTTTGATAACATTTACACATACATCGACAATTTGAGAGAATACGTTGAAAAGTTCTATGAGAGAGAGAGAGAGACAGAGATATATATATATATTTTTTTTGATTGAGTTTTTTTGGTTCGTTTTTGTTTCGCATGATCAATTAGGTGCGTGAAAATTTTGTAGAGCTTTTTTCAGTTTTTGACTGCGACTGAGGCAGTCATTCAGTCGGCACATACCACTAATTAGAGTGAGACAGAGAGTGAGAGTGAGAGTGAGATAGCGTGAGCAGAGCCAATTGAGAACAAGCTAAGGTGACAGAGTGAAACACACGTTGATCCAATGTTGAGTCCAATACAAAGTGAAAGTGAGACAATGAGCGAATGAGTGAGTAAAAGCGAGACAGAGAGAGAGAGAGAGAGAGAGATCGAGCTAATAAAGAGCCAGAAAGCCAAGCCTTAAGCGTGAGAGACAGAGCTTTGCACTTTAAAAGCTTCAGGAAGAGAAAGCGAGGCACGAAGTGAGCGAGTGAGAGCATGAAATAGTGAGTGAGAGAGTAAATGAAGAGCGAGCCAGCCAAGCTACAAGCTTGCAGAGGAAGAAGAGAGAAATAAGCTTTGTGCTTTTAAAGCTTCTGAGTAAGAGAGTGAAGGAGAGAGAGAGAGAGAAAGTGATAGTGGTGAGTGATAACCTTTAAACATAAGAGCCTAAGTCGAAAAGAGAGAGAAGCATTAAGCTTTTAGCACACTGTTTTAGTATAAATAAGAGAGGCTTTGAGTGTAAAGCAGTTGACAAGGCGTTCAGCTTGCATGTGAGAGCCAGATCAAAGTAAATGACGGAGTGAGAGAGGTAGGCAAGGAGTATGAGGAGAAAGCTCAAAGCTTTGGCAAGATCAGAGCACGTACAATGCAAATACAGCTCAAGCACAGGAGGCTACAAGCACAATAGTAGCACAACTAGAGAGAGAGAGAGAGAGAGCGAGAGAGGCAGAGAGGGAGAGTGAGTGCGGGAGATAACGTGTCTGAGAGACCATAAAAAGCGGCTAAGCCGCAGACCACAAAAAGTGCGCACTCAAAAGAAGCAGCCACAAAATTAAAACGTAAAGCTCAACAAAATTAAAAGAAATGAAAATAAGAACAAGAGAAGACGGCAAAAAAGAAGAAGATAAAAACAAAAGTGGCAACGGCAAAAGTAAATTCAAAGCAATTTAAATTAAACGCAACGAGGGCTGCAGGGGCGAGAGGGGCGTTGAGACTGGACCACAAAGGGGGGCGTGACGGGGCACAGACACAAAAATGTCAACGTAAATGTACGCGTGTGTGTGCGTGTATGTGTATGTGTGTGCGTGTATGTGTATGTGTGTGTGTGTGTGTGAAACGAGAAGAAAATAAAAATGCGAAAATTCTCGCGCGCAAAAGTATGCTAAACTTTTTTGACAGAGCGCCGAGGAGGGAGAGACAGGTGTGTGTGTGTGTGAGTGTGTATAGCTTGTAATGCGACTTTAATTTTGATTATTGTTGTAGCTGCCATTTGTGGCAAGCTGTGTAAGTGTTGGGCTGGGGGCGTCACGGGGGTTTCTTATGTTAAGCTAGGTTGGGACCGGGCAGCTTTAAATACCTTTGCAACAGAAACTGATGGTTTTTCCTGTAAAAAGAGTTGAGCTTACAAACATAGATAGCATCAGTTTTAGGGTGCGACTGTGTACGTGTACGTGTGTGTGTGTGGGTGGGTGTAAATAATTGCAAATAACAAAACACAACTAATATTTGCTGCTGGAATAGAGAGAAAAACTAACGCATTGACTACGCTATGAAAACACGCTAAAAACTAACAAAAGGGTGTATGTGTGTCTATGTGTGTGTGTGCGTGTTTGTAGTTGTGTGTGTGCGTGGATTAAATGGTAGGCTGGTACAAGATTGTTACCCAATTTGTTGTTGTAGTTGAGGGAAAACACTTTTCGGGTTCGGCTTCGGTTTCAAAGGCAAATTCGAGACAAAACTAAATGAAAACTCACAATAAATCAAAGAGTAAGAGACAAAAGACACACACACACACACACACACATACACATAGTCAACATCAAGTCTATGAACACAAAGAAACGAAATAAAACTGTTTTGTTTAAGTTCGAGTGAATAACTGTTGCTAAAACACTAACAAGTACGAGTACGAACACAACAAGGACATAAATATACGCACACACACATACAAAAGTAAAAAGAAGTAGGAGAAAGGTGGAGGAGGTGGGGTAGAGAGAGACAGAGAGAGAGAGAGAGTTATATTCACTACGACAACGACACAGACTTCACACACGTAGAGTTGGCTACAAAAACATTACGAGTGACTAGTATCTGCTGCTGGTGTGCGTGTGTGTGTGTGTTGGTGTGTGTGTGTGCGTGTGCGTGCTTGTGTGCTTCTAGTAAAGGCTATTGGCCTAAGACCGCAAGAAGCTGTGAGGCCAGTAAGAAAAAGAGCAGCTTGAGGAAGGCCGAGAAGCCTACACAGAAGAGCTAAGCTAACAGAGTAGCGAGAAGCTTAGAAAGAAGCAAGCAGCTTGAACAGAAGTGAGTAGCTGAGAGAAGCAATAAGTTTGAAGAGAAGTGGGGAAGACGAGCGAGAAGCGTAAAGATAAGCAAGCAGCTTAATAAGAAGCCTATACAGAAGAGTTAAGCTAACAGAGCAGTTTGAAGAGACGCGAGTATCTTAGAGAAGCAATAAGCTTGAAGAGAAGCGAGAAAATCGCAGGCAAGCGAGAAGCTTAAAAATCGGATGAATGAAGAAAGAAACTTACAAAGAAGCGAGACTCTTAAGAACACATTTTAATGAATTCAAAGAAGCTTACTTGACTTCTTAAGAGAGAAGCGAAAGTATTTCAATCTTCTCGCTTGATGCAATGAGCTGAGCAATATGCTTTGCCTGCCTGGCAACTGCGCTTCTCGCTGGACATTTATTGCTTTGATTATGTTACTTCTATTTCTCAACTAAGCTTATCGCTAAGCTTCTCAGCTCAAGCTTGGCCCTTTTTAAAATATCTGATATAAATTTAGCTGCTGCCATCAGTGAGGCCTTAGCTACTCGCTTTAAAGGTTTCTTGCGGCGGCTGTGGGCACACAGCTGGGGTGAGTTCAGTGTCAGTGTTTCAGTGTTGCATAACGTGTCACGCCAATAGTTGTGTAGTGTTGTATTTGGCAGTTGTTTGATTGAGCAGATGTATTCGTTACGTTCTAGTTTATATAGTCTATATATGGTTTAAGTATAATAAGTTTAAAAGTATTTAAGTAAGTATTTTAGTATGTATATATCGGCAAATATTACTTATGTGTACGACAGATATAGAGATAGGGATAGAGAGAGAGAGAGAGAGAGAGAGAGAGAGAGAGAGAGGTAGTTGCTTACGTATTGAAAACATATATATTGAGACTAGAGCTTGTGGGGTAAAACTAAAGGGCAGACAAATATAGATAGAGGGAGAGAGAGAGACTAAGAGAGAGTGTGTGTGCTAGAGATAGAGCTTAGCGGGAGAGCGTGTAACACGAGTAAGTTTTAGTGCTTGCGATATATGGACTATCGCTAAGGGGGATAAGACAGCGAGCGAGCGCTAGCTCCAGGGTTAATATAGAGAGAGAGAAAGAGAGTAGATTTTACTGGTTAAGGAAAGAGAGCGAGAGCGTACACTAGAGAAAGAGAGAGAGAGCGAGAGCTATATTAGACGACTAGGGTTCTTATATACTGTGTGTTCGTGTGTTGTTGTTGTGTTGTTAATCAAATTTACTCATTTAGTATTTGTGTGGTATTTTTTTGTATATATATTTTTTAAGCTTGGTATCTTATTGTGTTGTTGTTGTTGGTGATATTTTTTATTTATTTTCTGGTTGTTTGTAGTTGTTGTTTGTTTGTTGTGTATTTAGGGCATTTTAAGAAAGGGGGAAAAATAAATCATTTTATCTTACGAGTTAACACGGACTCGAACTCTGTACACTTCAGGTAGTCCCCTGTAAACAAAAAGTTTGTTCCCGGTATGATTTTTGTTTTAGTATCTTTTTTTGTATTATTAATGCTTTTTTGGTATTTTTTGGATTATTTGGATAAACATATTTGAAACTCAATGCGATAAACAATAACTGAAGACAGAATTTGGCAAGAAATTTGATTCTTAAAAAGAGATTTGGTATTATTTTTTCGTTGGTGTATTTCCAGTTACTCAGTGCCAATTAAATAAAATTAAACTTTTTAATGCAATTTTCTTTATCGTTTTTCGACATGTTTCAAAAAAAGAAAATTATGAAATAAGAGATGAAAAAAAAAATAAAATAAAATCAAGGAAAGAATTGGAAAAGAATTATGAAATATACTTATGTATAGTTATGTATATATATATATATGTGTTTGTGGTATTTTTTTGTTGGTATATTTGTGGTATTTTTTATATTTTGTTGTTTGTTGTTAGCTGTTGTTTTTGTTGTTGTTTGGTCTGTTGTCTGCTCATCATCATCAAAAAGTACAGAATAAGAAGAAGAAGAAGAAGGCGATGCATGTGAATGCAGCAATCGCGCCTGTTCATTGTGAATGGCTCATAAAATGTAGATTTTGCACGTAACTGTACACATGTGTGTATGTGTGTGTGTGTGTGAAGTGTGTAAAGTGTCTTTTATGTAGTGCGTGTGAATCCAAACCAAAACGTCTTAAGGACAGCGACTCATCCACTGCGTAGCCAATAAATGTAATGCCCTAAAAATACTTTTATGTTGAGCCGAGCTAAGCTAAGAGAAGTTTTTCTTATGCTGATACGACTATTGGCTATATAACAGATAGAGCTTCAAGCATAACGGGTCTATATACAAAAATACTTTTAAAAAATACTGAAGCTTGAACTAGATAAATATACAAAAATAAGAAAAAAATATAAAAAAAAAATAAATTTATATAGTAACTGTATCACTATGGCCTATAAAGCGAAACAGTCTTATCCCCACGCCACTGAACACTCAGTGGAAGAGATAGTATCTGACAGCGTGAAGCTCTCTATGCTATGTTGGATGTGTGTCGCTTTGAAGAGAAAACAAAACACTTAAAGCCATCAAAACTAATTTTAAATATTTATTTATATATTACAAATATGTACAAATAGGCCCAAGAATCAAACGACTTGAGTGCTATCAAAAATCAATAAAAAAGCAAAAGATAAAGTAAAACTATTTCAGTTGGGCGCAGCCGACTTCAAAATACTCGTTCACGCTTCGAACTCGACGACAAGTCTAATAAGTTTTGAAGATATGGCTTAGAGTTAAGCAAGATATATATATTAAATATACTATATTATATATACTATATATATATATTATATATACTACAAGGTCTGCTGTCATGCGAGAAAAACTCTTGGGGGGGCTGACCAGGCAAGAGTGATACTATTTTCGATAACAATAAATCGACAGTTGTTAGAGTAATCGATAACTCTTAGTTGTCGAAAGTTTTAATAAGATTTGCCATTTGATTAAAAATTGTTTACTGCGTGCCAAAAGCATAAATATAATTTAGAAATTCGACGAAATGACAACTCAGCAAGATGACTTTGCCGGCACTCGTCAGAAACGTTGACAATTCGTTGCTCACTTGTTAATTTTTAGCGTGAGTTGACACTTTCTTGGCCAATACCCTGCTGGCAATTGGTGCTAATAAGGAATAAGCCGAAAATAGTTTCCGCTTCAAGCACTGCCAGAGCTGACTTTGGACTAAGACTAGTAATATTAAAGTATCTTAAGGAACTCATTTTGCTATGGCTCACACAAAACACAAAGGTCTCCGTACAATTGAAACCAATATACGCCCGTTTGTCTACCGTGAACGAGTATGAAATGCATAAATTCAGAATATATCAATGCGACAAGCCGCGAAAAGTGCTGCCCATTTAAATGAATGTGAAAAAAAGATACAAATTTGCATGTGAACATAAAAAATATATGCAAAATTATGATGGAAATGCAAACGAGCATTTATATACATATATATATATATATACGCAGATATAGGTATATATATATAAATACGTGTGTGGGCCATGGGAAATTTGCATTTACAATAATTATGCGAGGCAGCGAAAAATGGCGTAAAATTAACACCTGCGAGTGTGGCCTATTTTGCGGCCAGGCAGGTACAGTTGCTTGCTGCATGCAAAAACAATCGATTAACGATAACAGAGAAGGCAAGAAGGAAAGAAAAAATCGGCAAAAGCAAACAAAAACTTGACAAAGGTAGCAGAAAAGCAAAAGGCTCTATATGCTGCCTACATTTGGGTGTTTAGCTGCGAGTGTGTGTGTGTGTGTGTGTGTGTGTGTGTGTGCTGACGTCATTGCTGAGAGAGTGAGTGGGAGAGAGAGATAGGGAGTGGGGGAGAGAGAGACAAAGCACGACCCGTGATAAATGATTTTTTGCCAAGTTTGAAGTCTTTGCCAGCTGTCAGAGCCAAGAGGCGCCGCATTTGTGTGCTGGGGTTTGGCCCGAGTGACCATGGAGGTGGCCTGGCTCAGCTGCTCAGGCATTATCACATCAAGGTGACTTAGGATAGTTCTACACTTTGCTTGCACAGTAAATCTGTGATTCCAGACATAGACTAATGCATTATGCCATATACCCTAGCAAGGCAATCGAAGTGTGGCTGATTGAAGTGGGTCAATCAGTTTAACTATCTACATTCTTGACTTTAACTTTTGGCTTGAGGTTAGCTAAAGTGACATTGGTGAATGCCCGCCAGATTTACTCTACTCCATGGTCACTTTTTTATGCTAAACAAGCAACTCAGTTCGAGGCTTCTGCTGTTTTTGTTTAGCTTTGTGACAAGCTTAAGAGCAGACACGACTGACTGACTTAGTGGCATTTTTCAAATAAGTTTTTGACTTTAAAGCAAACTTGGCCACACTGAAAGTGAAGTGGTTGAAGTACACTAAAAATATCCATGCTCCCTCCATGGTCTTGGGTTAAGTAATCAGTTGGCTGGACTCGAAGCTGTTGGCTGTGTTTGAATAGAGGCTAAGTGACAATAGGGTCCTTCGTCCTCCATGTGCACAATGGGACATTATCTTTGGCCATTTATTGGCTTTTAACGCAAACTTTGTCGCTGGCCACTCGCAGCAACTGGCCTCCATGGTCACTTTGAGCTGGGCACGTCATTTACAGGCACTTAAGCCGAGAATAGAGTCAAATTTGGCATGCTTATGTCGATGGCCCCACTCGAAGTGTGTGTTGAACACTTTTATTCGTGCGTTTTGCAACACTGCTAACAAATGAGGCACACAGCCAGACGTCAAGTTTGACGAGCGCTCAGTGCATTTCACATGCAAATGCGCAACGTTAGACAATGGACAGTACGGGTGTGTGTGAGTGTGTGTGTGTGTAGAGGTGTGGGTGTGTGTGTGTGTGTGGCTGTAAGCTGTCAGTGGCATTTACCAAAAATCAAATAAGCAAAAGCCAAGAAACGAAAAAGCAAAAAAACATAAATTAACAGCCAGGCAGCCCAGGAAAGAGCGAGTGAAAGAGAGAGAGAGAGAGAAAGAGAGAGAGACAGAGCGAGCGAGTGAGTGAGTGAGTGAGTGAGCGATGTAGAGTTAGATACAGTGAGTGAGAGCGAGAGAGACAGAGAGAGGGAGAGAGAGGGATAGAGCGAGCCTGAAGTGAGCTAAGCAGCTATCAAAAATCAAAGCAAAAAATTATATCAAAAAGATATATATATATAAGATATATATATATATATACATATAAAATATGATCAAAAGGAACTTAAAACGTTATATCAAAGCGATATTCAGATATTTATATATATATATATATATATATATATATATATATATATATATATATATATATATATATATACATATATATATATATATATATATATATATATATATATATATGTAGATATGCATTGGAGGCGCCTGCAGCGAGAGAGAGTGAGAGAGACAGAGGCAGACATTTGTGACTCATACGCGTCGTCAGCTCAGTTGAACTCAGTCCGTCGAATCGAATGTTCCCCGCCCCACACAAACGAAACCAAATGAGCATATGGAAATCAAAATTGAACTCAAAAGCGAAAGTAAACCCCAGTGGAAAATGCTTTGCAGTGGAACTCGCTTACGTTATGGGATAGATCATGCCTTCGGGTCGCTCCAGTGTGCAGCGCTGCCTCAGTATGCCCTCCCACAGCTGCACGCCGATGATGCCGAAGATGAAGAAGACGAAGAAGCAGAGCAGGAGCACATTGCCCAGCATGGGCAGTGTATCCAGCAGCAGCATCACCAGAATTCTCATGCCTGCAACGAGAGTGGCGTTCAGTGAAGTCGGACTACCCGCTGCAGGACCCCGGCACTTACTGGGTATACGATTGATGGCGCGCAGTGGCCGCAGCACGCGTATCGTGCGTATCGCTGTCAAGTTCAAGTTCTCCACATGCATCACATACTCCAGCAGTCCGGCCAGCACAATGAAGAAGTCCAATCGATTCCACGAGTCGGCCAAATAAGTATTCTTGCCACACATGCCCATGGCCACCATTTTGATGGTCATCTCCAGGGCGAAGAAGGCAAAGATGATGTCATCGAATATCTGTGCGGTATGAGATATTGCAATCAAAATTATATTCAAGGTAACTGTATAGATCTATTTATATAACTGTATATATATATATATATATATATATATATATATATATATATATATATATATATATATATATGAGTAAAGCAAAACCTAACGTGCTGATAGTTTTCTTCACACTGCTATATATATATATAAGGTTCAGGTTTTCAAAATTCTGTAGGCCTGCTGCAGCAGTGTGAAGAAAACTATACTAAATATATATATATATATATATATAGATTTTTTTTCAAATTAATTATAGTTATAGTACTCTGTTCTATCTTGACAGCTTCTATACAAAAATAAAATTTTTTATTTTTTCGCTTGTATTTGCAGTGCTCTAACTTGAAGGCAAATTGTTTTTACAAAGCGCACTGGCAGTTTTTGAAACGGTTATTTTTGAACTTGAAAACGATCTTCAAATTTTGGTATTATCTTTATTTGCTGTCAAGCAATTTACTTGGCAACAATTCAGCTCAAGTTAGAGAGAGAGAGAAAGAGCGAGAAGTGTAACAATTCAGCTTAGTCAACTGAAGTGCCCAAAATTTGTTAGAAAAAAATGATTTTTTCTAAATTTTAAAGAACTTTTAAAGAAGAGAAATGACAGTTTTTGGTAGTGTATAAAGCGTTACGAAAAAATGTAGCTTAAAGTAACATAGCTACATATATACTCAAAAAAAGATATGTTTTCTTAAGACTTCTTGCTTAAGCGAGTTCATAGACCTGATTAATACTTTCATTATATATATAGCTTTACATATATAGCTTCATTATATTTCTAGCTTACCTTTTTATTATATAAAAAAATATGTATATAGCTTTCAGTTGTATCTACCTTTTCTATACACATTCTTATGCCAAGAAAAGTCTTACTCTGTGATAGCTTCAGCTTCATTCTGCTCAACTGCAAAGTTGATTTTGCTAGAAATCTGCACTAACTGAGATAATGAACTGTGACAAGCAGAGGCAGCTAGAGAGTGCGAGAGAGAGAGAGAGAGTGGGAGGGGGAGGGGGAGCTGCAGGTAGAGTGAGCGTGTGACTCATTTGGTGCTTAGAGCATAATGTGGTTGACACTTGTCAAAATGAGCTGTTGTCCACTTTAGCTGGCACTACGTGTTGCTACATCATGCATGAACTGCCACGCCCCCTGCATACTGCCCCTGCGTTGCCCTTGCCCTCGAATACTTTGAGCAAACAGAAGAAGCTGACGCTCAGCTCAGCAGGAGCCGTCCCAGTTTCAGTTTCGGTCTCAGTTTCAGTTGTAGTTTTAGTTCCAGTTCCTGTTCCAGTCTCGCTCTGTCTGCTTCACTCAGGCAGTTGCCGTCTTTATCTTCTTGGCACGGCTCAAACAATTCTCAGCAATTTGGGCGCCACTTATGTCCTGGCTCATGCTCGGTCTCGGTCTCACTTCTGGACTGGCCTCGTTGCCCCGTTCCCGTTTTGCCAATTTGTCGCCCTGCGCACGCTTTACACTTGGCTGCGGCCAAAATGTCTGCCTGCCATATCATTTACAAACATTTTCGCACGTTGGCTGCGCCCCAACCCAGCTCGTTCCTGGAAAGCATTTTCTATGCCAGAGCCGTGGCTCTGTAATTGCCCCAAAAAAGAAGAAGCACAAGAAGGGGAACTCAGGAACCAGCTCCCATTGCCCCGCCGCCCGCCCTCTAGCGCCACGGCGTGTGCGTTGGCTGCCTAATGAGCCGAAGTGCCTGTTTGATGTCATCAGCAAGGCAGACAGGAAGTGAGCCAAAAAATTGCTTAAATAAATGACAGTTAATGTGACGCCAGCGTCGACAGCTCACACTCTCCCTCCAACTCTCTCTCTCTCTCTATATATATATATATATATATATATATACAGGTATCATATGTATTTACTCACCTGCAATATTCTGCAGCGCGGCTTCAAACAGGTATCGTCTACACAGGGCTGATACATGCCCAGCGTTATGCAGTTCAGCAGAATAACCAGAATCGAGATGCGCTCGAACCACGTGCACTCCACACAGATAGTCAGCTATAGTTAAGGAAACCAAGGAAGAAGAAGCAGAAGAAGAGACAAGGGCTGGAAAGGAACATGCAATTGTAATGTAGATCCGACTATCGGCTGCCCTGTCAAGCGAATGCAAAATTTAGTTGGAGTCGAGCAAGAAGCGAAGCGAGAAGTTGACTGAGCATTAAAAGAAAAGTGGAAAGAGAAAGCAGAAGGCGAAGGGACGGAGAAAGAAGGAGATGTATGAAGTCAGCAAGCAAAGAATAAAAGGAAAAGAGAGGATGAAGCAAAGTGAGAAGTTGACTTAGTTTATTAGAGTAAAAGGGGAATGGGGAAGGGGCAGGGAAAGGAGCTGATGTATGAAGTCTGCAAGCAAAGAATAAAAGGAAAAGAAAGAAGCGAAGTGAGAAGTAAGACGTCCAGCAGAAGGAGGTGGGTAAGAAGTAGCTTAAGGCCAATATGAGGAGAGTCTTCAAATTGAGAGAAAGGACAAAAATATAGGAGAAACTTTATCCAGCTAAGCTAAGAGAGAAGCAATGGGAGAAGTTAAGTAAAAGGAGCAAATACAAAATCTGGAGTTGATGAAAGAAGTGTGCGGAAAGAGAGAAGCGAAGTGTTAAGTATCAACATCATGGAATTGGGAAAGTAGTTTGTGAAAGAAACTTTATCAAGCTAAAACTAAGAGAGAAGCTTGATAAGCTCAAACAGCTGCCTTAAAACAGACTCGTATGCCTTTGCCAGATGCAACTGCTTAGCTCTCTAGCTTCGCACTTTGAGAAGTATTTTTGAGATAGAAACAGAGCATCGAGAGATTGGTTTGCATAGCGATTGCCTGCCTGTTGACTGCTTTTGTGTGCTGATTTAAGCAAAACATGTCTGGCGCCCAATCGGTTGCACGCCCTCAGCTATGCTGCCCCTCGGTTTTTAAGGCATGCCACGCAAAGCTGACTGAATTGTGGCGCAAGCCACGAGGCACCAGGCACCAGCACCAGGCACAAGGATAGCAGATAGCTGCTTACTATCGCCTCTAATGCGCACTCAAGTGCTTGTCAACTTGGCTGCATTTTGTACTCGACGTGCTGCCATTGCTGCTTATTTTTGCAACAACTTCTGCGTCTCTTCCGCTCCCGCGCGCTAGCTCTGTGTGCGTTTTGTGGCAAAAAGAAATGACACAAATTGATGACAGTCACTCAGTCAGTCATTCAGTCAACCAGCCAGTGGCATTAGAATGCAATGTTGCAAGAAGTTCTGTAAGCCTTTTAGCCAGCATATTAGCCACGACGGCACAGTCACTGCACGGTCCGGGCCAGTCTCGGCTTGATGTGAACAGCTCACTCCATCAGCATCTGAAGTCTGCTTCAAAGGCAAATGACTGTTAATACAGCCAAAGCTTGAGTCCATGAAAACATTGGCATTAGCATCCATGGCCTGATGGATGGCTGTGGCTGCTTTTTCGACACAGTTCAACTGCAGCCGCAGCACGAAGCAACGCATATTGCAGTTGCCTTGGAGATTATGGCGAAACAAGACGTAGTTTGCTTGGGGCACATATGTCAGTGTCGCAATATAAAGTCCAGGGAGAAGCGCACCAAATGATGAACTGCAAGCGAGAGAGGGAGAGAGAAGTTAAGTCTGAAGGGTAATGCAATGGAATGAACAAACGGAATAAGCGAAAAGTGAATAGAATAAGTTAAAGATTGCAGCGAGAAACTTGAAGGAGCAGTAAATTGCATACTCGAAACAGAAGTCGTTCGAAACTCAATGCAAATCAAATATAAATATAAATGTAGTAAGGTAAGTGAGAAGCACAGTGAGAAGCTCAATGTTTAGCCTGATAAAGTTGAAATAGGAGAAGGAGCGAAAGAAGAAGTTGACTGAGCATTAAAGTGAAAAGCTTGAGTAGCAAATCTAGAGTGAATAAGAAAGGAATATTATAGGTGAAGCGAGAAGCAAAGTGAGAAAACAAACGATAAGCAAGGCACAAATAGTAAATGAAAGAAGCAAAAAGAAGAATGAAGCGCGCGGTAAAGTGAGAAGCAAAGGAAACAAGGGTAAGCTAGAGAGAAGATGTAAGTGAGAAACAACTCTGACATGAGTAACAGAGAGAATAGAAAAAGAGAAAGCAAAAGTGAAGGAAGAAGCAAAGAGCTAAGACACAATGCAAAGCAATAAGTGGAAAGGCCAATCGAAAGAGTCAAAAGCAAGCATGTTAGGGACAGCAAGAGAGAAGCAATGTAAGAAGCAAACACTTCTACTCGAGAAGCTCCGCACTGACGACAGCTGCAAATAGCCCGCGGACTGGCCAAATATTTGCTCGACATGCGAAATCGGTTGCGTTTCGCGTGTTTTCAATACACAAAGCCAAGGACAACGGCGAAAGGATTTCAATGGGGCGCTTAATGCATGCCAAATGCGCGCCAAGGACTCATTTTCGTGTTTCTTTTTTATGACCGCGCGCAATTACGAGGCAGCAAAATACAATGCACAAAATGTTTACGCTATTAACGCACAATTAAAGATAAAAACGGCACACAAAAGGAGCAACAGCAGCAGCAGCAGCAGCGGCAACAACGATGTGCACATATATATAAACAAATAAAAGGACAATCGTTTGGGGTCCTTGCAATTCATTAGGAGCGCTGCGAGCGGCGCGAGCGGGTTAAATGGATGGCATATGCAGGTCAGGTCGGGCCAGTGTCATAAAAACCAATGTATAAAGCGCGCGCACATAGAGCGTAGAGGTCAGCGCAGTGTGTGTGAAAGTTTTGGGCGGAACGAGGCGTGTCAGAGGCTGAGAGGCTGAGCATTTGGTGGAACGTTGTATAAATATTGCAGCAGCACAAATATGCGACACAACGTTGCGGCCTCTCTCTCTCGCACTCGCACTCGCACTCGCCTCCACTCGGGAGAAAGGGGTTGACGGGGCCTGAAGTCCATGAGCTGCCATTATTTTTGATTTGGCGCGCAGCGTCGACGTTGGCAAAGGCCACCAAACCAACAGTAAACAAATTAAGTCGAGCGTAAAGTGGGCCAGCAAATGGCCCCAGCCAGATCCACTCTCTCACTCTGTGTGTGTGTGTGTGTGTGTGTGCATGCGAGCGTACAAAAATCGCAACAAATTAAAAGACGGGCAAACAAAAAAGTCGAACGCCGAGCATCGAGCGTTGAGCCGCTGCAGTCGAGTGGACACGAATAATTTGTGAACACAGCGAGCAGAAGAAGAAGAAGAAGAAGGGAAGCAGAAGAAGATGATGAAAAAAAAACAAATCAAATGAAAGGAGTCGAAAAGGTAAAGAATCAAAGGAAACTGCGAGCGAGAGTGTGGGCGTGGCGCAGAACGTGTGTGCGAGGCAGAGCCCGAAATAATTGGCAACGTGGCAAACGCAGGCCCAAAAAACTTGCCAATTCAATTGAAATTTTTTATCAAATACAAAAAAAAAAGAAGTGGAAAGAAGAAGAGAGTGGGGCAGAGTGGAGCAGAGCGCGCCTCCATTTGAATGCAAATGTGTTGGCAATTTGTGTGGCTTATTTGCAGGTGATAATTGGGCACAGGTGTGAAGTGAAGTCTATAAAGAATCAGCTTAAAGCAGATGCGAAACTCTTATTGGAATATGGCTTACATGAGAGACGCAATTCCAATAAGAAACTCGGCTGATAAGATTTCCAATTAGATTTTAATCAGTTCTGGTTTATCTATAGAGAAAGTCTACAATTATGAGTTGAGCTAAGGAAGAAAGAAGTGGAAAGAAGAGAAGATGATGAAAGCAGAAGGAGAAAAAGAAGAAGAAAAAGTAGAAGAAAAGCAGAAGCAGAAGATGAAAAAGAATCAGAAAACAAAAACAAAGAGAAAAAGAAGAAGAATTGGATGGAGAAGTAGAGCAAAAGAGGAGAAAGAATAAAAGTGAGAAAACGAAAAAAGAAGGAGAAGAATGCGATAAAGAAGAAAAACAATATTTAGATGAAAAATATAAAGGAAGAGGAATAAGAAGACAAAGTTCAAGAAGAAGAATAAAGATAAACACGAAGTAGAACAAGAAGGTTGGTACAGTCCAAGCTTAAATTCAAAATTTCAAGTCTCCAGCTTCGATAGATGGGCTGTAGTCATGCCCCATTTGCTACGCCTTCAATGGGCTTATAGAAAAAACTTCAAGGCCTTACCATAAGGGAAGATATGAGTCTATACATAAAAAAGGTTTGAACAGGTGTGAACAGGCTGAACACACAAAAACGATATTTCGCTGCTATCGATACTTATCGATTTGAATGTCTTTCCGTCTGTTGTATAAAAGACTTGTAAATGCCACAACAGCTGAACTTTGACTTCAATCAAGAAGTTAACTCTTGAACTTGCGCTAAACGAATTTGCTTTTTGATACGTATACAAAATTGCCACCTTGCCTATCGATGACTGCCTAATTATTGGCTTCAGTAGCTCCGCCTTGGACTAATTGATATCAATTTTCCCTGTTGTGCTCTGGATATCACAAATAATTGGCATGCCACGAGGTGAGCCGCCAAACCACGGATCCACTCAGCCACCTGTTGGCTCCGATGCGCATGGGAGTTGCCATCGGAGCTATCGATGAAGGCATGTAATGTAATCTCAAGCACTTAGCAATCAGCGCGGTCAGAGCGGGGCTCGGCTGGGGCGCAGGGCTAATGAGATTGCGCTGCGATTCATTGCTATTAAGTAGATGCCATAATTAGTTGTGGGCGTGGATATCGCATTACTTTGCTCGCATGCTAATGATGTGTACGACGTGCCCCAAAATGGCGCCAACGGCGACTGCCCGCGAGGGGCTGACTGATTGCGAGGAAAGAAACTAAAACGAGAGATAGAGAAGGAGACAGCGATGAGAGAAGAGAAGAGAGATGAGCGAGGCGAAGGGAAAGGAGAAACGAAAGACGATAGATGAGGGATCATAGAAGAGATAAGAGAGAAGAGAGAAGACAGATAGGCGACGAGAGATGAGAGATGAGTCATGAGAAATGAGAGATGAGAAATGAGAGAGAGAAATGAGATGAAAGTTGAGAGAAGAGAGATGAGAAATGAGACATGAGAAATGAAAGATGAGAGATGAGACATGAGAAATGAGAGATGAGAAATGAGAGAGAGAAATGAGATGAAAGTTGAGAGAAGAGAGATGATATATGAGAGATGAGAGATGAGACATGAGAAATGAGAGATGAGAAAGGAGAGAGAGAAATGAGAGATGAGAAATGAGGGATGAGAGATGAGAAACGAGAGATGAGAGATGAGAGACGAGAGATGAGACATGAGAAATGAGAGAGAGAAATGAGATTAAAGTTGAGAGAAGAGAGATGAAAAATGAGACATGAGAAACGAGAGATGAGAGACGAGAGATGAGAGACGAGAGATGAGAGATGAGAGACGAGAGACGAGAGACGAGAGATGAGAGATGAGACATGAGAAATGAGGGATGAGAGATGAGAGCTAAGAGATGAGAGTCTCATCATTGAGATAAGACAGAATCTCTTCTGCATGAAAGATGAGATGCGATGGGCGAGGTGAGAGAGCAGAAATGGGACAGATGACAAAGATACAGCTAAACTAGGAGATAGTTAGATTTTGACCCAAAGAGAGATGAGATAAAAGAAGTGGAATAAGAGGCGAGAGAAAGGAGAAGTAGAGATGTTAAAGCTGGCGACTTGAAGGCGATGTTCACACTTTTTGGCAAATGGCTCAGTTGACCTCGCACGTTCATACTCTCTCCCTGTCTCTCTCTCGCTCTCTGTCGCCTTGTGTGTCCTTTATGTTGCAAGTGGCATTGAGCAGCGCCACGTAGACGAGGCGAAGCAGTAAAGTTTTCAACTCGAAATTAGTTTAGGGGTCGCTCTTAATGTAGTTATGAAATTGATTATGAGCAATGCCAATTGAATCGAGACGCCACGCTGACTGCAACAAAACGTTGCAATCCGATCAACAATAATTGATAAGGGAAGGCTAGCAGCTGCAGTGGCAGTAGCAGGAAAAACTTTGCAAAACTCGCCCAAGATATTGCCCAAGGGACAGTAGAACAATGACAAAATCAAAATTTATAGCCAACAATTAAGTGGGCCAGGCCAAGCGAACGAGAAACTTATCAAAGGGGTTAGCTAAGGGGCGTCAAGGGTGCGATTATCGTGTTATTGTAGCTGACTGAGCAATGCAGCTGGCAGCTGGCAGCTGGCAGCTGGTAATTGGCACTGGGTATCTCTGTCTTCCTCAGTCTCTGTGTGTCTCGTTTAGAAATCTGGGCAACAGCAACAACGGAAAATGACAGGAAATAGCAATTGAGACGCCACAAAGATGTCCGGAAAAGGCGGAAAATGGGCAAATGCAATAAATAGTTTCAGCTCAAAATCTATTTGTGGCAATCGACAGTTGCCGACAGCAAAGCCAACAACAGCCTTCATAGCAAATATCCGAAATAGAAAAGTTTAAGGAAGAAGGAAGCACTTGCATTTGGGCTGACTAAATTATGCATAAATCCAATTAGAACTAGGCTTGGCTATGCTCTTGAGTTCCCAACTGATTGGGACTCAAATGTTCACTGCGAAAACTAAGATCAACTTGAACTTGAAGTGCTAGAGCTCAGCTTCAGCAGCAGCTTAGTTAAGGCTAAAAAGGAAAGGTATAGAAAGCTCATTCAAGCATTTGTTGAATCTGTGAACACTGCTCAGCCTTACATTTTTAATTTCAGTTCTCACATAAAAGAAGTGCTTAGATTACATCTCGAGTAGATCATTGTAAGCGCTTTACTCTACTAGAATAGTAAAGCTAAAATATTTCTATTTCATCTGATGCGACTCTCAATGAGATATTCATTCTAATCAGTTTAATTCTCAGTTAGTCTAGGCATGTCTGTACATCTGCACAGATATACTTAGCTAGCAAAGCTAGAAATCTTAAATCTCAAATAAAATGTTCTTTTTCTGAATTTGTTTCCGCTAACTCATCTCATTTAGCCAAATCGATTTTCAGCTCAGCTAGAAGACCATCAGAACTAGGGCCAGCAAAGTTGGACTTGCTGTGATGAATGGACTCAGATCTTGCTTTGATATGTTCTAACTTTATTAATAGATATATATATATGATCTATGCTTGATGCTACGACTAGAGCAATTTCATTTAATCATCTTTCGATTGCTTGGAACAACGCGGTTAATTCTTGTGGCCCTGAAGGAGAGCTGACTGCATAAGAAAGCACTTAAAGGCAGAGCATCTGTTGGCCATGTGGGCTGAGTGGCTGAGTTTAATGTATGAAGTGTGTTCGTCTTAAATATCAACGTCAGTCAATTTTAATTTCAGGTTAAATTAAATGTGAAGTGCGCCCGAAAGTATGCAAAGCGATTTTTCATGCACATGCCAGAGGCGCGCGCGCGCTGCCTGTCACGAGCAGAGCGCAGAGCGCAGAGGGCGGGCCAGGCGACGGGACACTGATTGCCACACATTATCCCCTAGCGACAACAACAGTCAGGAAGAAGCAGTAGAAGAAGAACAACTGCAAATGACAAGGCGCAAAAAAGGCAGAGAGAGGGAGAGAGAGAGAAAAGCAAGGACAGAAATGTCAGAACAGGAAGCAGCGACTGCAAATGGCGATTGGCAACTCGGGCAGCGTCTTCCGCTACGCCGATATATGTTATTTATGCGATACACACACACGCACACACACACACGTGTGTGTTTATATGTAGGCATATATTTTGCAACAGGCAGGCGAGTATGAAAAAAACATGAATAAATAAAACGCAAATATTTCAAGGCTCACAGGCAGCGCATACCCTGCACTGGCTGCTGCCGCGAATGTGGGTAGTTTGGCTAAGAGCAAAGTAGGTCACCTTAAGTAAAGTCTTTGAATCATACACATATGTATACGTATACCAAGCTACCTCAATTGCTATTCGTTTACCAGGCTACCTGCAGTAGAGACCCATCCAGTATAGGATACATATATCTATAGAGCATATAACAATATAGGGTATTTAATAGAGCTTCAATCAAATATTTTATGTAGATATCATTGACATTGGAAGTCGTCTAAGCCTTAAAGTCTGCTGATCAAGAGCAATTGTCGAGTTGATTTAATGCGCCCTGTAAGACCCTTTGTATGTCTGTCTTGCCTATGTGTCCGTGCGACTGTCCGACTGTCCGACTGTCCGATTGTCCGATTGTCCGTTCGCCCATCTGTCCGCCTATTTGTCACATAAGCAAACAAACGGTTGAACGGTCTAAACGTCTGTCTGCTTTATCGTCCGTCCGTCTTTTGGACATGCCTCAGTTTGTCCGTCCTTTGGACGTCCTTCTGCTTGTCCGTCCTGCTTGTCAGTTCTTGCCCTTGCTTATCCGTTGATCGCAGAAAGCATTACGTACCTTCTAGCATACAGACCAGGAGTGTACTCAACTATTTAGTCATCTGTCACCATTATTGCTAAGCTTGGCTTCAGGGTAGCACTCAGTCGGTACAGCTTGCGAGCCTGACTTTCAGATGTACCTTTAAAAACGTAACTCCCAGCAGACACGAGCAGACACTAAAAATCAATAGGCCGCAACTGCGATATAGCTCTATATATATATATACGGCTTTACATATATAACATGTGTAGGTATCTATTGGGTACAAGGACACAGCAGGAAGGACAGCCCTTGGTATCTGTGGCACATGTGTTTTGTTTAAAAAAGGATATGGATTGGTGATGAGCATCAGGCACCAGTTGCGCGGCCGTGTGTATTGTGTGAGCGCCTTCATGGCAATCTCTGGGAAGCCTGGGTAGGGCAGATTCGGTTCGCCCGACGAGCTGGACGAGGAGGAGGACGAATGCGTTGAGTCGCCATCGTCGGAGCTGCAGCTGCCGTTGCAGCTGGATGCCGTCGAGGAGCTGCCGGCCGAGTCTCGGGCCGTGTCGCGTGTGCGACGCTGGGCTGCGCCAGCCGTTGCCTCGCTCAGCGTGGAGGCGCCGCTGTGACGACGTGTGCCACGCCTACGCGCCGCCTCAGTGCGCTCCTTGCTGCTAGCGCGTCCAGCTGGCTGATAACGACGCGACTGTTGCTGTTGCTGTTGCTGCTGTGGCTCCTGTTGCTTCTGTTGCTGCTGTTGTTGCTTGTGCATCGAGTCGGAGGCATTTGAATGCTGTCTGTGTGGGCGGCGCGTGTGCGGCGTGGGCGTGGCCTTGGCACTGGCAGTGGCACTGCATGAACTAGTCTTGCGCAGCCGCTGCTGCTGTCCGCTGCTGCCGCTGGCGCTGGCGCTGCGTCGCAGCTTTTGCTGCTGCTGCTGCTGCTGCTGATTGCCGCCGTCGACGATCACCGACGTCGGTGGCTCCTCGTTGGAATGCATTGGCTGTGACTTTAGTTTGTTGTTGCTTTTATTGTAAGTGCTGCAGCTGTCGCTAGCTGCCACGCGACGTCGCTGCCCATTGCCTGTTGCAGCTGTTGCAGCAATTGTTGCTGCTGCTGTTGCCACTTCAGTTGCTGCTGTTGCTGTTGCTGCTGTTGGCTGTTGCAGCATCTTCCGACAACGTGTGTGTTCCAGCACAAGCAGCTTGGGTCATATCATGTTGACTGACTGCCTATAATGAGCAAAAGAAACAGAGAGAGACAGAGTGAGTGAGAGTGATAGCAAGAGAGAGAGAGAGAGAGAGAGAGAGAGAGAGACTAAATATTAGTCAGTTAGCAGCCACAGCAGCGACTGCTTCATCAAAGCCGCATAAAAAGCTGTTGCTGTTGCACACACAACACACTTAAAACACACGCACACACACTCCCACACACACACACACACATGCGGCACACACTTCACTTGAAGCTACGTGCAAAGTTTGTGAATTGATTTTTAATGCGGCGTCTGCCGAAATATGCCAAACACACATAGAGGCACAACACACACACACACACACACACACACACACACACACACACACACAGACGAGCACACTCTTGGCCTGGGTCATAAAAGCAGTTGGCATAATGAAGCCCAAACATAATTTATATGCGTGTGGTGTGCGCACCTATGTCTGTGTGCATGTGCGTGTGTGTGTGTGTGTGTGTGTGTGGGCTGTGCGTAGCTCTAAAAATAATGAGCAGCATATTTGTTGCCCACAACGTAAATTGTAGCATACTTTTCAGAGCAGGCGCTTGTTAGGCAAAAGTTTGAGTTCGTGTGAGAGAAAGTGCGTGTGCTTATGTGTGCATGTGTGTGTGTGTGTGAGTGTGTGTGTGTGTTCAATCATTAATTACGACCCGCACATGTATGTGCATGCGCACGTGTGCGAGGCACCTAAGTATAACACATTAACTTGCCAAAAAAGTGCCACGTTGTGGTTTCTGATACACACAGCGGCAGGCACACACGCACACACACTCACACACACTCACGCACACACACAGCAATTGTGCGAAAATTGGTTTATTGATAGGCCACAGGAACAATGCGAATAGAGAAAGGCATTAAGCTACTTAAAATGGCATTCACATGTGCTAATTCGCCTGTCCGCAGCGTTAATTAAAAATTTATCGATAGACGATAAGCGATTAAGCCCGAAAATGTAATTGCTGTGGTACAAATAAACAGTGATAACAATTTGCATAATAACAATTAACGCTTACAAAAATATGACTGCAAATTATGGCAGCTGCACAGTTAATTAACGAACGATAACAATTGGCAATGGGGCTGAAATGTTATCGATGGCGCGTCGCAGGAAGCAATTTATATCTACAGATGTAATTAGAGTATATGCAAATTCAAATAATCATATGAAAGCAAATATGAATTCTATACGCAAATTGTTAAACTTGATGTTATCGATTGTGCAAATTATCGATTTTTTATGCGAATCTTAATAACAAATTGAATTAATCTGCTAATGACTTTAAGGCTTCTTCTATGTCTCATTGACAGTCTGACTTATCGATATTTTGTTATCGATAAGTGTAGCCAATGGGCGTAAAATGTATCAAAATGTAGGTAAGTAGATAAAAGCATTAGCAAGCAATTCGATTACTTCCCCGTTAATCTATTGATATTTGCTATAGATAAATCGATAAATTGATAAACTCCGATAAGTATCCACAAATGATCGTTAAATAACATTTTGGACAGATTCAACCAAAAAGAAGTCAACTATCCACTCTTGAGTAGTTGTCCAAATCTGATCATATTTATCGATAAGTCGATACATGTATTCCAAATCAATTACAAATACATGTAAGCCTACAGGCTAGACCCATAGACCCTCATCAATTCTTGGCCTAATTTAAACAGATATATTATCGATAAATCGATAGAATGCAAAAAAAAAACTATCGAGAAATGATTGTAAAAATCTAAAATTTTAAGCTGCATACGCGCATATATTAACTTAGCCACGCCCATTACAATCCTAGCCTAATAATTATGTTATGTACTATCGATAAATCGATAATCACCATGACATAATTAAGTAATTCATAATCGCTATGGCGCGACCCAAAGTAGTTCAAATATTTAACAAACGATTTATCAGTGCTAATGCAGGAAATTGTTTGTGTTTCCAGAGTTTAGGATTGAACCGACGCGACGAACCGGTCCAAGGGGGTGCGGCAGTGCGTGTGAGAGGCATGCGGCGTCGACTGCGGCACGTGTCCTGCCACAAGCATGGACAAAGGCAACGAAATCAACAATAATTAATCGTTCGCTGGCGCCATTTGTTTACAAACCGGAAACGGAAGTTGGCCCCAAGACAAGCTCTAGATGTGTGTCTGTTTGTGTGTGTGTGTGTTTGAATATGAATTTCAAATGTTAAACAAGCCGAAAAGGCCAGGAGAAAACACAAGTAGTTAAGAGCCAAAGAGCGAGTAGAGCAGAAGCAAGAGAGAGAGAGAGAGAAGGAGAGAGTCAGAGAAAGCTATACAATAACGAGAATAGCAATGTAAGCGCCTTGTATAATAACACAACGCACATATGTAAACACACACACACACACACACGCACACTTATCCATAATTAAACACAAACAACGCGGAAAAGCAACTTGGGCAAATAAAAAGCTGCGTGGCTTACACACTTCGCGCGTGTAAGAAGAAAAAGAAGCACAACACACATACATATCTACACATATACACATGCTCACATATACACACATACACATGCATATATATATATATATATATATATATATATATATATATATATATATATATATATATATATATATATATATATATATATATATATATATATATACATGTGCTTGCTTATGTCCATGAAACGCAGGAATATTGCCGCAAATCAAAATGTCAGATTTCCATGTCGAGATCTTTAAAGTGGCAAAGGTTTCTTTGTCTTCTTCTTCTTCTTCAGCCTGAATATATGACGCCGTCTAGATAGTCGCAGCTTTTTCACTTTTCGTGCTGTTTGCCTATTGTTTTGCTTAAGTCAAGTGAGAATTTGTCTGAAAGAAAAGCGAATTGAAGTTCTTAAGTCGAAGCTTAATCGGGGCATAAAATGTTTGCTAAAGGCAGCACTTGGCATAGCTAACGGCATGAGGTATATATTATATATATATACTATATATATATATACTATACTATATACTTCAACAGGAACAGTCTGGACCTAGCACAGTCTAGACTTGCTCTGACCATTAAGAGCCACAGACGTGGCTTGGCACGAACTTTCTTCTGTAGCAAGCGCAGATTAAGTTGGCTCAGCAGCATCGATAACTTGTTTATGTGAAATCGATACAAATCGACACAGTTTGCTGAAGCAGAGAATCAACTTTAAGGAAATATCTAAGGTAAGGCAGAGTCTTAGATTTAATGGTTCAACATAAGCAAGGCCGGCTTTACTTTTCGGATGATTGTGAACTTGCTGTACTCCTAGTCAAAGGCTCGCTTAGCCCAGGTCAAGTCTAGTTTCATATTGGGCTACATTCAGAACTAATTTCAAATTATTTCCGTTTCAGTTTTAGCCAGGTAAAGCATAGTCTGGTTAGTAAAATCGACTGGCTTATGACTTCGGCCTGGAATTGGTTTTAGTATATATCCAACAGACCGCTAACTGCATACGCTTTAGTCTAACTTTTATGGCTTTCAGACTAATTTTATGCCTCTGCGCTGGAATCTATCTGCCCAAAATATCAACTCTTCAAAATTCCAATTCCCAGAGCCCGCAATTAATTTTCAACTAATCTATTTACATTTCAGCAAATTCCACTCATAATCTCTGTCTCTCTCTCTCTTCCACTCTCCCTCTCTCTCTCTCTCTCTCTATATGTCTGTGTGTAATATGACAGACATGTGTACTTAACTTTAAGCCCTCGTTTCAGTTGAAATAAAAAACTTTGACTGATTCGCCCCCATCGCTGGCGCGCTGTGTGCGGCAACTGCTGGCCTAGTTCTGTTTGTTCTGGCATAAACAAGCGATTGACTTTTGTGGCACGTGCAAACATTAAATTGCTTATGTGAAAGCATATTTAAATTTGTAGCTGCTTTAGAACTGATTATTCCCGGCTTGTTGTTGCTTTAGTTTCTGTTATCCCACAAGACCCGCGCACGCAGCTTCCTCAAAAAATTATGCAAATAGATTCCATCCGTTCGTCCGTCCGACTGTTTGTGTTTTGCCTTTTTGACAGCTTCAAAAAAAAACCTTCACTCGGATATAAATAAACAATGCGAATCCGAATGTGAAGCTGAAGCTGAACCTGAAGCTGAATCTGAATCTGAATGCGTATGCGAATGTGTGGCATAATTTACTTTTAAATGTAAAGTCGACTCGCTTGCTGTCATTGATATGAGCCTGCCATCTCACAGCTTTCAGCCTCTCGCGCTCTCTTCGGCTAAAAGAAAAAATACGCATACGCAGCGTTGTGCACGTTGGCAAATAAATCAAAGCGAGAACAACGACGACGACACCGCGGCGCCGAGATTCCCGTTTTTCTTGTTGCTCACAGTATTTTTTCCTTGTCTTTTGTTGTTGCTGCTGCTGCTGGGCTGCTTCTGGCTGGCTGGCTGGCTGGCTGGCTGGCTGGCTGGCTGGCTGGCTGGCTGGCTGGCAGGCTGGGCGGCATACTGAGATTTATGCTCGCTGTTGTTTATGAGCCCGGGAGACTGGAGTCTGCCCGCCCGACAGCAGCAGCCGCCGCACATTAGCATAAGTCCACGTTCCGCGCAAATAGTTCAGCTCCATTTGTTGTTGCTGCTCTGGCTTTAGGTCCGATCGCCTTGGCTTTTTATTGCAAATTTTATTATTGACTTGATATGCCATTATTATCAGTCTTTCCGCCATAAAGCCAAGGCCTTACGCCTCGCGCATCGCCATTAGCACTTCAACACAACTATTTGTGCCTGAAGGCAGAGCTTATTCGAAATCCACTTGATCGCTCAGGCTGTAGGCTTTTGGTGGCCGACTCTTGAGTGTCTCTCCTGGCTCAAGCAGCAACTCTGCCAGTCGCTTAGCCCAGTCTCCTACTATACAAAGTCAGCTACTGCTCGCCAGTCTGTTCTATCTCTGCCTGTCCTACAGGTCGTCCTATCCTTTGTGCCTCCAGAGCCGCCTATTGCTCTGCCTGCTAGCAATAGGTCAAGCCTTGCTCCAGAATCTTTAGTCCTTATGTGAAAGCAGCTAAACAGACGTGCTTCTGCTAAGCTGATGATTCCTACTCCTTGAAGCTTGTTCCATTCCGCTCGTTTAACAAACCCTGTTCAGCTATCTAATCGGCTCAGCTGTCCGCATTGCTGTATATGATCAAGTGCTCTGCTCTGGTCTGGATGTTTGCTTTCTGAGTGACGCCGATTTGTATAATTCGCTTCACACACTCGCTTTAGATCTATCGCCACTGGCTCACTCCAGCTAGTTTAGCCTCTCAACTGTCCACAATCGAACTCCAGGTCCACTCAGCCTCTTTGCTCAAGTCGTTCTATCTGCTTGCTCTCAGATTCTGCACTCAGTCTAAACATCAGTTCACTCTATCATTCGCTTATCCCTGCCGAATGGCCTACCTGCTCGGACGCCGCTGCGTCTGTCCCTGGCAGTCCGCTTGCCAGCTGGGAACTCTGATGTATTTAACATTAATATTTATGATTGCTCATCTGTGTATACGAGGCGCTGCCGCTGATGGCCCCAGTCCGTATCTGGGCATTCGCATTCGCATTCGCATTCGCATTCGACGTCTCATTTTCATTGCTTGCTTATTGCGCTGATTTTATTACGAGTATTATTTGTTTTGTTGTTGGTTTTTTTTTTGTTTTTCGCTTTTTGCTTTGTTTTTTTACTTCGCGTGGCGCATAAAAATACAAAAGCTCATTTTCATGCTCAGCAGCTGCCAAACGCAGAGCCAAATCTTTACCTTTGTCTGGCATAGAGAGGGGGTGAGAGAGGGAGAGAGCGAGAGGGTAGGGGGAGAGTGCGAGTGGGAGGGAGATTGTTTTTTTCTTTTTCCATTTCATTTTCCAATTTCATTGGCTTTTCGTTTGCTCTGTTGCTTTTCAGCTTCATTGAGCTCGGCTACTCTTCACTTTTACTTTTTATCTCTGTATCTCGTGTGCGTGTGTGTGTGTGCGTGTGTGTGCTTATTGTCATTTTAAATACACAGCAGTAAAATTCATATTTTTTTATGCCTTGGCTTTTATTGGCCATTCGCTGAAGCACCTCGCAGTCAGTCCCAGCCGCATGACCAACTGTCCAGAGCGAAATGACGGACATAACGGTAAACTGTTGGTGTAACTGTAACTTGTATCTGCAATCTGCAACTGTAACTATAGCCGTATCTCTTGCCCGTTATCTATATCTTTAAGTGGCCTGTCTGGAAATATTTGAAGTTGGGAATGCCCTTACTCTACCTGATATATCTATATACATTGAGCTTAATCTAGGTTCATTTCATACAGCTTATCTCTGTTCATTGAGCTGCTTGAAACCAGCTGAAGTTAAGGCATTGAGCTTAGGCTTCTACAGAGCATTGATAGTCAAAAGATATATCGAATCAGAATGGAAGAAGAAGAACACTTCACATCACTAAGATTAGTAAATAAGATCAGAGCAGACAAGCGACTTTAAGCAATAGAATATATATATATATATATATATATATATATATATATATATATATATATATATATATATATATATAACTATTTATATCCTTTAAGCTTCGACACTTTAGCTTAGCTTCAAGAAAATTGTAGATTACTCAATAAATTTGCATTACGCTTATCGAGTGTGTGCCTCTGCCTCTCTTCTCTCTCTCTCTCTCTCTCTCTCTCTCTCTCTTTCTCCACGTTGCCTCTGCTCAGCTTTTCACCTGCTGCACTTATGGAATTATGCGAATTGCAATCGTCAATTTTGACGCCTTTGCATTGTTTGCAAATGTCTGAAATATTGCGCATACGCCACGTGAAGGCCGAAACATTATTTCGCTTTCCTTTGTTGATTTTCGCCAATACGCCCACGGTTTTCGTCAAGTCACGTCGGGGCACGCCCACAGCGCCCACAGCGCCCACAAATTTCCCAGCACAACTCATTCAATCAACGCGCTTGGCGCACTTTTTAAGTAATGAGGACAGCATCAACAGCCGCATCCACATCCGCATCCTCGTCTCCATCTCTTCCTCTCCTTCACCGTCTCCATCTTCGTCTGTTTCTGCTTCATCTTGGCCATTAACGTCGCGCCTACTTCACCTGCTGGCAGCAGCTGCAGCTGTTAAATAATAAAAAAGCATCTAAAAGCTGCCAGCTTCATGATAATCTCAATCTTAAGCCAAGGCTGCGGCCGCATTCGCATTCACACACATCCGCAGCATCCACAGCATCCGCAGCATTCGCATCGATATTGTAAATTACTTGCCCGCCCCTTATTGAAAACGGAATTTCTGAGCAGCTCAGCGCACATTGTGACAGTTCAAGGAGCATTTCCCAAGCAGCAAAGAAACCGAAACTGAAGCAAAAAGCAGAGGAAGAAGAAGTCGAGCAGATTACGTGAGCAAATCGTAGCAAATGATTGGAAAGAATCAGCTTGAGTTTGTCTGTCTCTGCCTTTGCCATATATTAATATGAAGTGAAATCTGAATCTAAATTTGAAACTGTTCCAAAATCACAGAACCTCAGATTTGCGAAAGTTTTGAGTCAAATTTCAGCAATTCAAACGGTTTTACAGCTCAAAATGTTGCTAACTGTTAACATGATATTTGGTAAAAATTTCTTACTTAATTCAATTATATTAAAAATTTTTTTTTTTTTAATTTTCAAATTTTTTAAAAAACGAATACAACATTTTTAAGGCATAAATTAATTTCGAAAATTGTAGAAATAGTCATAATGAAAGTATTTCAATAGAATTTTTATAAAATTTTAGATATATATTTTTTACTTAAAAGAAATTTGACACTAAATGCAAAAATTAGAATATAAAAAATATATTTTTTAAGTTGTTTCTAGAATTTTTGTTTTTTCCTAATTTTGAATTTTTTGCCAAACAAAATTTTTTAAAAATAATTTTTAGATTTTTTTTTTAATTTATAAAATTTTTAAATTTTTATTTCAATTGATACATTATTAAAAAAATGTTAAATAAGCAAAATTTACATTAAATTAATTTTGGATAAAAATAGAGTTCCAACAAATATTGAAGAAAAAGTTCTGAATCACAGAAATTTCTTTTAGTTTTTGACAATTTAATCTGAGATCTGGGCCTCGATGAAGCATTTGGTGAGTAATTCGATGCGAAGCTTGACAACAATGTGAACTGCAACTCCAAGTGCAAAATCGTTTATATCATAAGCCAGCTCAAATTGGATTAGGAGAGCAAAGAGGCAGGCGGCACAACGACTTAAAAGTATTAATGCTTATGAATAATTGCAAAGGGGGAGTTGAAATCGATTTGAAATCAATTAGAAATCATGCTAAGGCGAGTGGCGGACGGACATAAATTGAATATTTGTGCTTTGTGCGAATTAAAAGTACATTTATTAAATCGATTTGGGGCCTGGTAAACCAGTGACCCAATAAGATGCGAAGAATTTGAATGGAATTGGAATCAAATCAGAACATTTTGCTGATTTAATGCCTCGAGACGGCTAGGCCCCAGGAGCGAGCAGTTCACACAGTAGATGATGCCTCTCTCTGTGTGTTTCTGTGTGCGTGGCAAACTAATCGCTCGTTCTGACCGGGAGCTCAAGTGTTTGGGCATTATACTCAGCCCTTTTGGGACAATGGCACGCACTCGGCTGCAGCAGTTGGAGTCGGAGCCCGCTAGATGCCCAGCAGTTGCCAGCTCAGTGGGCTCATTCAAATGAATTTTTATGCAAATTCTTTTGCTAGCCAGAGCAACGGCAACTTGTTGCCACAAATTCCATGCTGGGGTTCTTTGATGTGGGGCTTCAGTTCAGCCCCAGTGTCCCTGGCTAACGGGGTTTCGTGTTTCGGGCTTGCCAAAAAAACCCCACACACACTGTGTTTCCTGTGTCCTGCCTCGTCCTGTGTTGTCAGTCAGTCAACAGGGGAGCAACTGTGCTCGTTCTTTTGGGCTCGGGCAGCGTTGACAAATTAAACAAATAAGACAACAACAGGCACAACATACAGAGAGTGATAGATGGAGAGGGAGAGGCAGAGAAACTCGTAATTCGATTTCAGTTTTGGGTCTGCCTCAGTCTTGTTTGTTGATGTCCCTTAATACCCTGTGCCCATTAAAATTGCTTAACGACAAACAACAAAAGCTTGGCAGAGTCCAAAGGCTCTGCCGATGACAGCTAACCCTAAAACTAAGACCGACTCTAGATGGAACTAATCTTTGTCTTGCACTTAACATTTGAATCTGGAACAGCTGTCCACCTTACAGTTCCCAAGCTTCAAGAGTTCAACTCTCTGTCAAGAGAAGGCTAAAGAAAACTCAGCACTAAGCCCGGCTCTGCTCACGAATGCTTTCATTTACAAAAGAAAACTTGATCTAGATCGATCTGCAGCTTTCACTTTTATGTATTATATGAAATGATAGGGATTGAAATATTATTACTAGTTTTCAATAAAGCTTAAGCTTTTCTATCCATCAGCTCACAAGCCTGAACCAGAATCTGTGCTTTCAGTGAAGAAAAAACTGAACTTGAGCCATTCAAGTCTTCTGTATGACGAGCTGCTCTCCATAATTCAAACTCCAATTAAGTTCATTCCTGTTCCAGTTCAGACTTCTCTCTACACATCATATGCTAGCTGCCCGCAGTTGATGACAAAATGATATTTCATTCAATCAGCTTTTTAATTAATAGCTTTCATAGCAATTGCCCATTGCAGAGTATCTGCTAGTCATGCATGCTCCATGCACATTTTCTTCATCTTTTTTTTTTGGGAAGTAACAACGACATGTATATTTTTTGCCTTGCCAAACGTCTCAACGGAAATGCTTAGAATTTTGTTGACAACACTGAGACTGAGTGAGAGAGATGGGCCAAGGAGGAAAGAGAGAGAAAAAGTTTGTGGCCCAAATCGAAAAGCACACGAATGAATTTTCATTCAATTATCCTGAACATTTGCCCCCAACTGGCGTCTTCGCTTTCGTCTTCGTCTTCGTCTCCAAGCTGAGGCCTCTGTCCCCATGCTGTTGTTCGTTCTCGTTCTTGTTCTTGTTGCTTGTTCTTGTTGTTTGTTTGGTTTGTTTTCATTTGTCTGGGGACTGAAACTAGCCCCCAAAACAGCGCAAGGGACACATTCGTACTCGCTCCTGCTTGTGTCTGTCTGTCTGTGTGGCCCATTGTCTTAGCTCTGACTGAAAATTCATAGTCGCTCTGTTTCAATTTTTGGCCTCTGCCCCATTGGTGCTGCTCCTGCTATTTGCTCTCTCTCCCTTACTTGCTCTCTCTCTCTCTCTCTCTCTTTCCATTTCTCTGGTGTCTTCAGCTGTTATGTCCTCTTGTCCTGGCCGTCGGCTATTCTCCCGTCTCGTTGCCATAAAATTTCATTTTATCTCAAACAATGAAAACGTGTCGGACGCTCGCCCAACACACAACAAGTAACGACACACACACACAGACTCACACACCTTGAAAGCATCTCGTGGAAAAGTGCTTTAAGGGAATCTCGTATATTTCACGTAATTCTCTCCTTTGGATTATGCCCTCTATACAGTTACGCTCGCTCGCAGAGCTCTAGATTGCCTCGTAAGACTGCATTTATGTTATATTTTACGTTTACGAATGAGCAAATGCAAATGACGAAGATAAAACTGTAAAAGTGGAAAGCGTAAACTGTAAGAAAAGTGCAAGGTTCTGAAGTTTATTGTAAAACTTTAACGAATAAATCACAAAGCAGAAGTGAAGTGGGAAACATTTACGAAACAGTTGCAAAGTAAAATCTGAGAGATTAAAGAAGTCTTTTTGTGAAACGTTTACGAATAGCTGACAAAAAGCAATTAAAGATAAATGGAGGGAGTGGGCGAGACACAAAGCCGAGTTAAAGAGAGGATAGGTAGAGAGGAACGAATGAAGCATTAAAAATCAAGTCAATAAGCTGTAAGAAGACTTTCCAAAAACAATTACGAATGAACTTCGAAGCAGAATATAAGAGCAGGAAGACATCGGCTGTGAAGACGATATAGTTTAAGGCATCTACTGTCAGGCAGAAAATTCAGATAAAGTCATTCGAGTCTATTGTAAAACGTTTACGAATGCCTCTCAAAGCAGAATCGACGATAAGTTCAATTCAGCTCTAAGAAACTCGATTATCTTTTACGCAATGCTTAAGTAATTTCACTTTAAGCTTCAATTCAGCTTTTACTTCAATTCGCTTCACACTTAGTTCAAGTTTCTCGCTTCTTCTTCTGCTTCAAGTAGTTCAAATATTTGCAGTTATTTCAATTTCGAATGCTTTTCTCGCCGTGTTTTTGTTTTGGCTCTCGACTTTTATGCTTTTTTTTGGACGCTCTTCTTTTCGGCTAATTAAGTTTCATATTCCACTGCGGAATTTCGTAAGTTCGTAATTTCGTGGGCAGATTTCATGCCCAATTTTCAGGCAAACAAAAAGTTCTGCTTTTAATTTGCGCTTTTGCTTTTCTTTCCCGTCCTCCGTCACTTCTATTTGCCACTTCCCATTCTTTCACTTATGCCCCTTGAGCATTATAATTTTGTTGCCTAAAGGTGCCAGCTGTGCCAATTAGATGTCATATAAAATATGTTTTGTATATACCTTTCAGACTCGCTTCACCAACTGCAAAGAGGGAGTTTATACTACTTGCTGGCTTACCTCGCCAAGCTAGAGACAAGCAATTTCGAATATATATACTAATCTGTAGCCTCATCTCAAATAATTTTTTATATATATATCGCTATGTTCGTCTGAGAGTAGAGCATATCTGGCATTATTACTGCTGTTGTTGAAGCTATACACTTGAGTCAGGGCAATACTAACACCATAAAGCTTTTGTTGATTAGATTGTTAGCTCTTATGAGAACAAAAATCGCCAGATATAATGATATCTCATGATCTCCTCGTGCCAATAGATCTTTTATCTCTAACAAATATTCTTTAAAAATCTTGAGAAAGTATTTAAATATAATAAATAAATAAATATTCTTTGAAGTATGTTTTATTGATACCTGATCTTACCTGTACTGTTGATTTAACTTCTATTTCGTTCTCCTCTCATTCTTCTTTAAACTACGTTTCTTCCATCCTTCGCTTTTAAGCTATTCTATTGACCATACTCTATATAATCTATATACTCTCTATAATCTACATACTCTATATAATCTAATATACTCCATATACATATATAGAAGAGCAATGCCTAGTCGGTCAAGCACTGAATTCTTGTTTTTGCTCCTTCCCTGGTTTATCATTTACTGGTTTTGGTTTTTGTTATTGCAAATTCATTTCAATTAAGCTTTCCACAAATGATTTTTCCACTGTTTGTTTGTTGTTGTTGTTGTTGCTGTGTTTTTCTTAGTTGACAATTTTATTTTTTGTTTTTTGGTTTTTAATTGGCCGCCAGGTCACAGCAACAAGCGACGAAATTGCAAAATAATTTAGAGCCAGAGCAAAGTTTGTTGTCATTGTCATTGTTGTTGTTGTTGTTGTTGTTGTTGTGGCCATCGCTGCTGATGCTGCTGCTGGCTGTTGTTGTTTGTGTTGTCGTTGCTGCTGTTGATTAGGCCAATGTCCTGAGCACAAAAGACCAAAAGGCCATTAAGCGTCATAAGACGCGCCTTAAAACTGGCCTAATTGGCCGCTGCTCGCGTCGCAGTTACCGTCGCTGCTGACGCTGCGAGCAGCGTGTCAAGTTTTTCACCCAAAATTTATGCTGCTGGCCATAAAAAGTGGCCAAAATAGCTGTCGAAATATGCCAGCTATGAATTTGTAAATAGAGCCACTGCAAACTGTTATACACATAACTGTTCTACAGCTATGCTCTATGCCATTAGGCAAAATTTCCAGGCAACACTTCGGACATTCATTCAAGTCAATTTGTATGCCAAATGGTTCCTTTGTTTCTGCACATTTCATTCCAACAAATTTACACAATTACTAAACTGAGTTGGAAATGTTTTGCGCAATTGCGGCTGGAGAAGTTTTGTCTGCGATGGGAAGAATTGCATTTATATATATATATATATATATATATATATATATATACATAAATATAATAATATAGCCATAAATATATGTATATATATAATTATAATTAACATACTCAACATCATTGTCATTATCACCACTAGCATTAGCATTAGCGCTATTCAGTTTAACATCATAATTTATCGAATTAGCATTAGCATTAGCATTAGCATTAGCATTAGCATTAGCATTAGCATTAGCATTAGCATTAGCATTAGCATTAGCATTAGCATTAGCATTAGCATTAGCATTAGCATTAGCATTAGCATTAGCATTAGCATTAGCATTAGCATTAACATTAGAATTAGCATTATTTATTATAAGTATCATTATCATCTTCATTATTAGCATTAGCATTAGCATTAGTATAAGCATTAGTCTTAGCATCACTGTCATTATCCATTATCATTACCACTACCCTTAATATTATTAGCAGCATCATCATTCTCATTAATATTAGCATTAGCATTCTCATTCCCACTCTAATTCTGATTCTTATTTCCATTAGCTGCATCGTCATTGGCTTCTAATGAAATTATAACATTCTTGAATGTCATATATTAGAGCAAGCGCATGATATGTTGGCGACGTTTCTTGCTGCCTTCGCATATACAAATACGACGGCAAATTAGTGACTTGTTCATTTGGCTGAGAGTTGCTTGTGGCACTTGTGGCAGCAGAGTCGGCGACAGTTGGCTAAGCCATGTTCCGAGCCACAGAGCTCGAGGCTCAAGTCGCTGCAATGGCGGCTGTCACCTTGAGATCCAGGCAGCAGCAGCAACAACAACAACAACTATGACAAGGCCGCCTGCCAGCGACATGGCAACTGTCAGCCTATGGACCTACATTTTGACCTGGTCCAAATGCGACGCATGTTGCAACAGCAACAAACACAAAGAACTGTTGACCTTTGCTACAAATAGAGACTACGGCAGCGAGCGAGGGAGAGGGGCAGAGGGGAAGAAAGGAGGAGAGAAGGAGAGGAGAGCAACAACATGTTTGAGGTACTTGTCTACCCTTTTTGGCCTCGTCATTGTTTGCCCCAAAGCCCCAAACTGGCAATAAACTTGTCTATTTTAGAAGCACAAAAACTTGGAGTAAAGCAGAGACAAAGAGTGAAAGAGAAAGGGACAGAGAGAGACAGAGAGGGGGAGAGAAAGAATGTCATTTTATTTGTTGCTGCTTCACATTTTGCAGCGGCTCAATTTAAATTAAATTCAATTTTTTTCTGTGTATTTTGCGCATTTTTTTTCAAGGTTGCAACTGCTGCAAGCAGCTGCGTTCGCGGTAGCAGCCAGCGGCCATTAGACACCATGAAAGGCGCGCTAACAGCCCAGCTGCCACGCCCACGCCCACGCAGCCCACGCCCTCACGTTTTTTGCATTTGCTGTCATTTCAGCTGCCTTTGGCCTGATTTTTGTACGCTTTCATGCGGCTGCAGCAGCAATGAAAAAATTGAGCAAGCGCGAGGAGTGCACGACTAAGAAATACGATACCCGGCAAGCAGCTGAAGCAGTGCTAGTTGAATTTACGATAAACTCTGATCAAACTGAGTATACGACATGTTCATTATGTTGTTGGTTACACTTTGATGCAGTTTGGCTTTTTAGTCTGCGTTTTGAAACGATATTTATCGATAATTTAATTATGAGGGGGACTCAGAGATACCCCGTCAAGAGTAGAGCAGGTAGGCATAATATGAGATGCTCAAACTAGAGCATATCGTATTGGATGCCTTCAGCTATTGCCATCATTGAGTTATCGATGTTGGCAAGAGAGCTAAAGATATCGATAAAAACTTGTGCTGTCTGTAATATGTGCTTGCAAAAGGGCTGTCGACACGCGCTTTTGATCTCGCTGTCAAGCATAAAATTCGCAACGGGTTACAGCTCAGCTTCAACAGTAGCAAGGCGAGGATAGGAATATTTATCAACATATATAAACTGCACAATATCTATATGATCTGTATTCCAATCATTCTATATATGATCGATATATTTATGATCTCGAAGATCATAGCTGTGCCCGTCGCTGCGCAAAGAAACAAACTGCTCACAGTTTTGCCATGCATTCAGGGTATATAATATGAAAAAAAGCTAAAAGCTGACCAAAGCGAGCGAGGAAAGGCAGAGGCAATGGCGGAGGTAGAAGTAGAGGATGGAAATGCGTGGGCGTGGGCATAGGCGTGTACGTGGTCGCTGTCGTGGTCGTAGTCGTGGTTTGCTGCTGCACAGAATGGAAAGCGTGTGCCCGAGTTGCAATTAAGAAATTTGTCCGTTTGCCTCGCTGACGTCGCGTCGTCACGAATGAAATGAAATGCATTCAATTGAACAAAAATCTGCGACATTCACAAAAGGCGCAACCAGCTGCAAAAATGAGAAAACAGCAAACAGAAAACAAAAATAATAAAAATAATAAAAGAATTCGAGGTAAATGAAACCTTTTGGCAGCCAGCGAGGCAAAAGCAACAGCAAACTACGGACAACAAAATATAATCCAAATAAAAGCCATGCTCGTAATACGCATATTTATGTAGAGCTGCAACGTGCAACTATGTCAACCCAATAGCAAAAAGCATATGTCTCTCCCTCGCACTGCCTCTCTTTGAGCTTCATTCAAGCTGCGAGCTTAGCAAGTCTTCTCCCTTTTGCATTTGATAATTGTGAATACACAAAGTGAGCTTTTGAAATTTCAACAAAATTTCACTTCTATATCTCCATTGTACTAGGTACGCTTTGGCTTCCCCGTGGCTGATTTGTGGCCAGGCACAGAAAGTGTGCAGCAATTTGCATAGCTGATGCCCCCCAATAGATCCTGTGGCAGCTGGTAGACAGCTATACTAAGTCATTATAGTTATGACTCGAAAAGTTAGTGCAATTCCAGATGGTACTATGTAGCTTATGCGATACCCTAACGCAAAGCGATTGATAGATGAGCCTTGACAAGGGGAGATAGACAAGTGAGTCCCTGCACTGACTGGAAATAGTTTTTAGGCATAGAAGACAAGGATCACAAGCTCGAAATAGATACTCAGCTTAGCTTGATTAACTTTTGAATGTGTGTTAACTTTTTAGAATAAGTTTTATGAGTTGTCTGTTTTGCAGGAATAGAGCGAGTGAGAGAGAGCAATGGGCAGTTGGCTGTATTGATTGAACGGTCGTTGTCCTGTTGTGCCAGTTGTTTCAGTTCTCATACTTCGTGCGCTGCCTGAATGGGGAATGAAGCCAACTTTTGCCTGTTTGCCTGCTTGCCTGCTTGCTTGCCTGTTATCTGCCGCACTTCCGGTTTCCGGTGACACTTCCACAACGACAACAACAGCAACTAGAAGTAGACGATGCGAGAGCAACAACAAGCGCTTCCTGCACATCGTCTATGACATTATGGGCACTTGAGCCATTGCCAGCGGCAGCAGCAGCAACAGCAGCAGCAGCAGCTGCCTGCCAGCCATTTGTTTGGCCCATAAATGTTTTTGCTTAACTCTCCTCATCTCTTTTGCGCTCTCTCTCCCTCTCCCACTCCCTCTCTCTCTCACATTTTTTGGCATTGTTGAACTTCACACAAATTTGGCACGATTTATGCAGTACCCAAAAGGCCATGTCATTTGGGTCTCAGTTAAAGCACAACAAAAGCGAAATGCAACGAGCTCGTCGATTGATTAGATCTGACCAACCATAAGATACCCTACAGATAGCTAAGGGTATCAAGTTTATAAAGCTAAAGCCATTTAGCTCGACTGCTGTCCATAAGTATCGATAGCTCAATGAGCGTATAGACTCTCACACAAATTATCGATCTTTGGCATTGAAAAAGGCATCGAAATATATATAAATCTCCATTATATATAAATTGAATTTCCACATATCTGGCATATGGAATTTCCATTAGAAATACAAAATGAGCTTACGCAGCAAAGTTTCTGAGTTCATTAAATTTCTTTACAGCATGACAGGTATATATAAGTCAGCAAGAGCTGAAATCCAAATATGCTTGAGCATATCTTCTGCTATATACCTTATATCATGTTGATCTGTCCAAACTACCCTATAGCCACGCTCTCACTAGCTACAGGGTACGATAAGTGCATTTTGCCATTTGGCTATGCCTTTAACTAGCTAACTAGACTTACAGCACAGTCCCGCCCACCAAACTATGCAACACCATGCTGCACACACACAGACACGCAGACATAGTGATGCTGGCAGCTGGCAGACACCTGTGACGCTTGTCGCTGGTTGAAGTTCGGTTTGGTTAGCTGGTCATTTGGTCGGCTCTTGGTGGCTTTTGCAGCTTGTTGCATTTTTGGTTGCAGATTTCCGCTGTTGTTGCTGCTGTTGCTGCTATTGCTGTTGCTGTTGTTGCCGCTTACCGCTGCTTAAATTACACACACTTCCGCTTTCCTTCCTGCAAGCGGCAGCAGCTGCGTTTTGTTTGTTGCCACACCCCAGCCCCCGGTCGCCCCAAACGCCCCCGTCAAGTTTGGCTTCCTAAACGGGTTTTGTCAAATTGTAACCGGGGCAATTCGGGATATTTCCACCGCTGCCTAGCCACTCACTCGCTTCCTGCATTTCATTTCATTCACAATGCGCCTAACGTAATACAATGGGCATGCAACTGTTATACAGATGCGATTTTACTTGATTGAAGTAAACTTAAACTGGTTTCTTCCGTCTTGTGCTTTGAAATGCGTACTTTGATAAAAAAAAAAAAAAACTGTTATACACTTGTTATATAACTGTTATACATTATTCAAAACTTGTAATACAATCTATTTCGGTCATCAAAATTCAGAATTTTAATATTATATGTATAACAGTTACACTGTGTTCATGCAACTGTTATACAGATGAGACATTAGTAAAAATGTACTGTATTTAATCATGCTTAAATTAAAATTGTGGCATTGAGTACGTATTTTGTTCAACACTACGCTGTTATACAACTGTTATATCGGTAAAAAAAATATTGTTTTATAATCAAGAATAATCTAAGAAAATACTTATAGTAATGAAGTATAACAGTTTCACAGCTTTTAAGCAAGCCCATATTTTAAACTGTTATATATAGGTTTTAATCAAATGTATACCAGTTAGCATGTTAGTATGTAGCATAAGTTATATGCTGTTATACATAGGTGCTATATTAGTTTTTATAGTACAAAGTTCAGTCAAATGTAACTCAGAAATAGCACATAGCTTCTATTTAAAGCAGTTACAAACTGTTATACGATTGTTATACGAGACACATTGCGTGATTAGCTCACCTAAATCACACTTTTATCACTCGCCTAAAACTGTTATAAAAGCAAAGTTTATAATCAGTTTAGGGCGTTCCATTCACTGTTATATTAAAACTCAACAGCTGTTTCTGCTGTTAATTCGTGCTCAGTAAATCTTATTTATGTCCCCTCGAGCGAAGGCCGAGGCTGAGACCAAGACCGAGACCGAGACAGAGAACGAGGCTGGGGCCGGGACCGGGGCCGAGGCCGAGGCCGAAGCTGGCCAGATGAACAGCAGTTAGGTGGTAGCCAACCAGCCCCTCGGCCCCAACTCCAAATTGTACATTCAATTACCGTTATACTAAATGCATTCCCGTGTCTGAGGTTTTGCGTTTTCCGCCGTTTTTCACTCAGCGCTCCGAGCGCTGCAGATGATGTTGGCCCCGAAAACTTTTAGCCAACTGGCTACGCATTAAGTGCCAGCTCCCAGCCCCCTGAGCCGATTTCTTTTCTTCGTCTGCTGCTTGTTCTTTTGGTTCTTTTTTTCGTACAAAGTTTTTGCTGCTTCTTTTATTATTATTATGGCTTTGTTTTTGTTTTTACTTGTCAAAAATTAATTAGGCTAATTAAAACGTTAGCTGGCAGCGCGATTCGACGAGAACTTCAAGTTCAAAGTTATTTCGCACAGTTGATCGAATGAAAACTTTGCCACCTGACGAAAAGCGAGACAAGCGCTGACAAAGGGAGAGCGGGAGGGACTGAGAGAGAGGGAGGCGGAGAGCGAGTGGGAGCATTGAGCATTGGCGAACGAAATTAATTAACTTGTCCTTGATGTCCAGCCGCAATGCGAATTGAACCAAACGGCATTTTTTTCTCTTTTGGCAAATAGCAAACAATTGGCCAAAACTGAAAACATAATTAAGACGTCTTTGGCTGTGGCCTGGGCCGCACACGTTGCCCTGCCATGGGCTTTTCCCACTTTAATTTTTTTTTTTTGATTTTTTGGGCCCCTCAAGTCTTGAAATCAATTAGCGCCCATCACTCGAGCGCTGCATTTCGTTTGTGGCCAAGAGATTTGGGTCACATCGAGTCCAACAGAAAGCAGCAAAAAAATGTCGCAATTTAAACATTCTTTGCGTTGCCTGCAAATAGGCTTTGCTTTTGCCTTTTCCCTCTTCCTTTTCATTTCCCTTTCGCCTGCCCTTGCTTTTCTCTTCTCCCTTTTGCAGTTATCTTTCACTCGCTTTTAAATTCGTGAACTTTAAGCAGTTTTTTCTTCTTCTCTTTTTTTTTTGCAGCCCTTGGCAAAGCTGCGTGTCAGCGTCAACGACTCACGACTCGTGACAGTTGCAGCTGCTGTCATGTGCAGTTCCACAGGAGTGTCATAATTGTATGCGTGTGTGTGTGTGTGGGGGGGGGGGGTGCGTTTTCATGGGCCAACACTTTTTGGTTGATGTGGTTTGTTGAAGATGCGCGTATGCAGTAGTTAAGCTCTGCATAGTTGAGCATACAGCATGTAGCACATAGGGTATAACAGTTGCATAGTGGCTTTGACTTTAGCTATATAACAGTTTGCAGAACAGTTGGCTTAACAGATCAGCGAACAGTTTGAATACCCGTTTGTATAACAGCTTTGAATATTCGCTTGTACAAGAGTTTGTATAACAGTTTACGGTTTGCATGACCGTTCATAGAACAGTTTGAATACTACTTTATTAGAATACTAGATTATATAAAAGCTAATATACCTTAAGAGCTTATATAGCAGTAAATATAAACATTTATAGAACAGTGTGTATAACAGTTTGAATATTTACTTGTACAAGAGTTCACATATAACAGTTTACCAAAAGTGTATTAAGCAGCCGGAATAACGTGTAATAAGGAGTATAGTAAAACAGATTAATAGCTTGTATAACAGTTTGTCAAATAGTTTGTATGACAGTTTTTATAACAATTTTCCTTGGATTTCAGTTATGTTTTTTCGCACATGGCGACGAATCAGTTTAAAAACTTGAGTTAGACTCTTACGATAGCTGTATAACAGCTTATATTCCTACTATATTATTTGAAGCATACATGTTTATATAAGACTTCAAGGTGATTTCAATTTATTTTCCCAGAGCTATGTATACTAGTTGTATAACAGCTGTAGTTGCCATACAGCTTTGTAACAGTGCTAGTATAACACTTATGGTAAGTTATATGTTTTGTTTGGCTGTTGCACCAAGTGTTATACAACAAGCTAAGAGCTGTCATCCTTCTGTGAGCCCCTCAGTTTCGTTAAAGAGAACTCTCAAACGAATTAGCTGTTTTTGCTGCTTCTTCTGGCATATAAGCCAGCTTTTAGTTGGCTCGCTGCTGACAGCAGCTGTAGCCTTCGATTACGCCAGTTTGCATGTCCATGTCTTTTGCCCTCTGCTGCTTGATCCATCTGCCATTTGACTTATATGATAAATTTGTCTAGTTCTAGTCAGCTGACAACGCACTTGATGCGAGCATGGAAAGATATATTTATATATATTTATGGATGAGGATTGTGAACTATTAAATACGCTAGCAAATTGCTTATGTAGAGCTTACGAATCATGATGAGCTGATATCTTGCATTTAAAGATAATTTTTAACTGTTATAATTGAAGCTAATATATCTAAAACTCGAGCTAGATCAAGCTAGATATGATATGTTATAATCTGTTATATTAAGGAATATCTGTGTATAAAGCCAACTGTTATAATTGAAATATATTTGATTCAAGACTATCTGAATATAGAGACATCTGTTATAATTTGTTATGAGTGGTGACTATCTGAATATAGAGACATCTGTTATAATCTGTTACAAATTGAGATACATTATAGAGAAGTTCAGTCTTTCAAAAGACCGACCACAGCCGCATATGTCATAGAAGAATGAGCATACTCTATGTTAGTGTAGCAAAAAGCATATCATATGTGAGTCTAGGGAAGAAGCTGACAGGTGAATGTGAACAAAGATGCGAATGGGAGCGAGGATGAGGATGTGCATGTGAATGTGAATGTGGACAACAGCAAAACTGCAAACAGCAAACGGGAAAAGCGATGCTTTGACACAGCGACGACCCAAGTAACCCACACACACGCACGCACAGAGCCAGAGAGAAAGAGTGGGGGTGGGTGAGGGAGAGGGGGATATGTGTGCTCGTAACATGCGCACACTAATGCACACCTGGGGCTCTTGCATGTTGAAGCACTTTTAGCCACCTTTGTGCCGTTCGTGTGCTTTGTTTCTGGCGGAAAGGTCGCCCCATCAACCATCAGCTCCACTTCGGCCCCCGACCCCATGCTCGCTCCTCTGAGCCCCACTTCAGCTTCAATGAGTCGACGCGTTTTTGGCAAACGCTTTCGTTTTGGCTTTGCACTTTTCGTTTTAATGAAGGCATTTAGCAATGCGATGTCGATGTCGATGTCGATGTCGATGTCGATGTCGATGCCAATGCCGCTACCGATGTTGATACACACATGGATGTTGCTGTTGTTTGGCGGAGGACTTGACCTTTGGCCCCCACCTTTTGGCAGAAGCCAAAGCCAATGGATGCGAATGCCATTTGAGTGCTGAAGGCAAATCAAAATTCAATTGATCTGCCTGTAGCGGGTGCCAGAAATCAACAGTTGAAGTGCCATTGGCAGCCTTCTCGGCCAAATGCTAATTGATTAACAACTGTTCTACAACTGTTATACAACTGACATGTGCATGTAACAAAAATGCTGCAGGTGCATGTGGAAACATTTGGTGGTTAGTCTTGCAATGAACAAACTGTTATACAACTATTATACATTTCTTGACTTTGTATTTGTGAAAATAGAAAGGTTAAAGTAGAGCGCGACTGTTATACTAACAATTGTGTTATGTTGTACTATTTCATTTACAGCACTCTGTGTTATAAATATAAATATAAAATATATATACTGTCATACAACTGTTCTACGACTGTTATACAGCTCTTAAACTTTTCATTTACTGCACTCTTACCGACAGACCAAATTTTGTAAGAAATTCACACTGTTATAACTGTTATAACTGGCATCAAACTGAGCCATTTTCGTACCATTGCCTACAAGTCAAGCTCATACTTTATTGTTACCTAGGAAACTTGACGTTATGCAGCCTCAACTCAGCTGTTATACTATTAATTCGACTTCTAATCACGCTACCTGACCTTCGACATGCAAGCTTACTCTCTTTGCCTGTCCCTCTGTACAAACTACAATACAATTCGAGCTGCCCGCCAGCAAATCATTCCAAGAACAATGCTCAATGGGGCATTTGGGAGAAGGGCGTGGCAATCAGTGATGCATTTATCAATTTAGATGCGCCCCGCAGCGCTGATGGCAACAATAGATGCCAAGAGACAAGAAATGACACGACCGACAGACCGCCCAAATGGGCGTGCCACAATGATGGCTAACAAACCTGAAGATAGCGCCATGCCACGCCCAGCTGCAGCCACTTGCAACTAGACCAGCCAGAGATAGAGATGGCGATAGCGATAGAGTGGAAAAGGCGAGGGAAGGCTGGGACGTGGCAACACTTCCGGCTGTTTGGAGGCAGCGACTAAAGCCCATTGCAATTGTTTGGCACAACAATGAGACAAGTCGCCTGCCTCTGTCCCAGCTGCTGACCCTGTTGCACCTGCCATGCTGCACGGACAATGGCCAATTGAAGCTGCCCCCATGTTCTGGTCTGCCTCGTCTGCCCGGTCTCTAGGGTCTGCGCATGGGATACGTTATAATTACAACCGCAGGCCCTCTGCCGGCCCCGGGGCTGTTGGCATTGTTTGCTTTCATCAGCGAACAACTGAAATGCTACGGCCCTGGCCTTAAACACAAAACAAGTGAATAGCAGCTGCTGTTGCTGCTGCTGCTTCATCATCTTCATCTGCTTCTTCATCTTTCGACTTGCAGCTACAATTTTCAACTATTTTTCTTTAGCTAACTTTATATGTTAAGATGCAAACGCGACTCGTCTATATATAAATTATAAAACTATGCAAATTGCAGAGCAACAAAGATAGAGAGAGAGAGAGAGAGAGAGAGAGAGAGAGAGTTATAAATTTCAGATAATGCATCTCTAGCGTGTAATGCAGCCAGCAGTTGTTGCACATGTGTTTTTTCTACCCTATTCACGAAATGAAAGAGGGCATATTTATTGCTATGTAGTATATTATACTATACGATACTATACTATATATAGTGAACATAGCTTATTATATAGATGGGTAAGAAATTTCGTATACATTGTTAGCACGGCACTTGACATGCTGTTAGATAACTGTTATACGTATAATAGATATAATATACTGTATAATAGAACGATATATCAGCGGTTTAAGGACAGTAAATATAGCAAGACTATATGTATATGTTGAGCAAAGTGATACGACTGTTATACGAATGGTGTTGTATACCTATTATACATCTGTTATACTGAACTTTTATACAACTACTCTTATACAACTATAATAAAGATATTATCTAACTGTTATACAAGTGTTATACAACTACAATACTGTTATACTGTCATAATACAACTATTATACAACTGTTATACTGCTGTTATACAAATGAAATGCCGCTTTAATACGACTGTTATACAACTCTTACATAGTTGTATACGACTGTTATAAAACTATTATAATTGTTAATTTGAAGCTTTTTCAACAATCAATTCAAGCTGCATCTACACTTTTTGCTCTCTTAGTAGAGTATGACGCAGTCGGCTATGCCCGTCTGACACTTGTTTTCAGCGTCATATTTTTGCAAGCAGCTTAGCTGCCAAAAGTTGGCGTAGTCTAAGTACTTTCGCCAGGTAAACTACATATGGATGATCGATGCTGTTGTGGCATGCAACACATACCACACAGACACAGACCGAGATATATATAGAGAGAAAGATAGAGTTTACCCAAAATAAGCTGACAAGCGCATTTATCGACTACCAGATGCTCTATGCCAGATCTTTAAGCGTTTCCATGGACACATATGCACCTCCATGTTAACTTTATTACCCAGTCAGGGTTCACTTCTGTTTTATGTTTACTTTTAGAGTCCAATTTGTGAGCCATACTTTGTCGGAGTTAGTTCAACATTCATATTAACTTTATGCATTTTGTTCTTGGCCAAAAATTTCATTACTCCTCTGTCCACTGTCCTCCATGGCCATATTAAGTCTATATAGACTTTGGCTACTAAATTTTGCATAGTTGGAATACAATTAGCATTTGGCTGGCTTCCTTGCAAATGTTTTGTTAGCGGAACAAAGCGAGAGGACCTTCAAAATATGGACTCGTATCTGAGCCCCTCCGGTCTCCCTCTCTTTCCCATTTAACTGTAAATTTCATGCAAGGACAATTTCGTTTCTAATTTTGGTTTTTACTTTCTCTCTCTCGCTCTCTCTTGATTCACTTTTGACTTTTGCTACAGAGCTGCAAGGTCAGCAGAGTAACAGACAGCAGCTGCTGCTCACCTACACACACCTGCAACACTGCTGCTCACGTGTGTGTGTGTGTGTGTGTGTGTGTCCCCATTTATAACTGTCTGTTTGGCTGGCAAAATTCATGTAGTTGAACCTTTGCCCGCTTGTTGCTCGAATGCGTTTTACGTTCTGTTATCAGTCAAAGCGACTGTGGCAAAGTAAAAAAATCGATAATTAGCGTAGCGAAGTGCGGCCACAAAATGACAATCAATCGGGCAATCATGGTTAATGCTGCGCGCAACACGCAACATGCAACACGTATTACGCATGCGACGCGTGGACAAGCAACATTTTCGCTGTTTGCATTTCACAATTTGTTTTGTGGCAATAAATCAAAATTGCAAAAATTGCATTCGATTTGCCAGCGCATTGGAGATGTGCGCGTGTCACGCGCATATTAAATCACGCACGAGCTATACAAGGTGTTGGGAGTGCTAAAGCAGAGCCTTCAATCAATTGAGTCATTGACTATGCTCGATCTATCGATTAAGCAAAGGAAGAGAGAAGGAGAGAAATATATATATATATATATAAACAGGAAGAGAGTGAGAGAGATGGAGGGCATAGGGAGAGAGAGAGAGAGAGAGAGAAAAAGTTAAGCTTATTCATAAAAGATATTAAAGAGCCCCCGACTTCTGAATAGCTAAGAGTATGATCATAATTTTTTCATCGCTTTAAGTAACTCAGCAACAATAACAAATGCCAGAAATGAATCTAAGAAACTTCTATGCATAACTAAATCTTCTATTCTGCCTCAAAATACTTGAGCTTTAGTCTACTCTCATTCAACGCACTTCTAAGACACACTTCGAACTATGTCCAACTGGTCACATGGCTCATCACTAACACAAATATAGACTGGCCAGTGATGACCAGCGAATCCGTTCGTGGCATATTTAAATAGGTTGCATTATAATGAAATTATTTAATGCTAATTAGAGCTAAGTAAACAAATAACCGCAGCGCAACAAACAACGAGCAACAAACAACTGGCGACAGCTGCGACGGTCTCACTGCTAAATAATTCAATTTGAATTGAAAATTTTGAAATTTGAAAAGTTGAGTCGCAATATCGAAATGCCAAAGGCAAATGCCAAAATGTCTGACTTAAGCTCTCCTCTTTCTCTCTCTCTCTCTCTCTCTCTTTATCTATCTCTGTCTCTGGTTTTGTCTTTCTCTAGGCGTTGCCATTCAATAAAACTAATGAAATTTTCTCAACAACGACCTTCAGCCTGTCTGAAAAGTGTCGGCACTTGGAGGCATTGGCAAAGCCTCCCGTGGCTTAACATGCAATTCAATTAAAGTTGCATAAGGCCATCTCAAACGGAGGCCAAACAATGGCCGCCCATCCGGAAAGTGAGAAATCTTTTAGTCCGCAGAATAGCGAACAATATGAGACCTTGCCGGATGCGGTTACAAAGCAAGCAAACAAATGGACTGAGCCATGGGTAGCCTGTCAGCCAGCCAGCCAGCCTCATAGATGCCCTGTACCGAAACTTGTCCTCTATCGATTTTCGTGACATGCGGCTTAAGCCCATCAAGTGTAAGCTAAAAAGTGTCTTGTCTTAACTGAATCAGAGTAGAGATTCTGAGATTAGGATTCGTGTCGCGGCGCAGTTAGTTTGACTGATTAATCTGTTTCGGACTTTATGCTGAAATGATAAGCTTAACTGCACTGTCTGCTCTCTTCTATCTCTCTCGCTCTCTGTCTTCTCTCTCCAACTTTCATTTATCTTCCCGCTTTTTCTCATCTGCCTTCTGTCTTTTATGCTATCTATATCTATCTATAGCTATCTTCTTATTCGTCTACCCTCTCTCAGTCTTCTCTCTGTTCTCTTTGCTATCTTCTTTCTTCTTTCTTACTTCTTTCTTCTTATTTCTTCCTTCTTCTATCTTTCTTACTTCTTTCTTCTGTCTTCTTTCTTCTCTTTTCATTCTTCATTCTTTATTCTTCTTTCATCTTTCATCTTTTCTCCTTTTTCCTTCTTCTCTTTCCTATTGTCTCTCTCTTTCCTCGTTCTCTCTTCTGCTATTCCTCTCCTCTCTTTCCTCTTCTTCTCCTCTCTCCGTTTGCTTTTATTTTCTGTCTTCTTCTCTTTTCCCTATTCTGCCTTCTCCTTCCTCTTCTCTCTTCATTATTTTCTACTCCCTGTTTTCTTACTCCTTCCATTTCCTCTCTTCTCCCTTCACTCTTCTCTCTTTTTCTTCTGCCTGCTTCTTTTTTTTCTCTCTTGTCCCATTTCGCTTCTGTCATTCTTCATCTTCTGCTTTCCCTTCTCTCCACTCTTTGCTCTTTTCCTTCCTAGTTTCTCTCTGTTTCCATCAACTCCCAACACTTTCAGTTCGATATGTATCGAATATATCGCTTCGATATACAACCAACAGCCACAAGTGAATAATTTCGAGATTTCACTCGCGCCTGTGACACTCTGGGCCAATCGTGATGCTTATAGGGTAATGCGAATTCATGGCGTGGCAGGCGTATTAAATTACATGTCGCTCAGCGCCAGCTACAAGTCAATTGGCAACAGCTAGCGCCGGCCCCTCGTCACGGTCCGCCCCGCCCCCACACGCCCACAGCTGCCAAGTTAAATGAAGTCAAAAATGTAAATTTCATTTGGCGCCCACGCCGAAAGTCTGCATCGCGCTGTGAAAGTCGAGACTTGAGATACGCAAACTTCTAGCCGCAACGTCTTGTAAGTCAGTTCCAACCAAAAATATACGCAATTAGGCTAGACGAGGCTCTCTGTGTGTGTGTGTGTGTGTGTGTGTGTGTGTGTGTGTGTGTGTGCAGGCAAAGCAGCTGTTGCTCTATCTGAAGGACATGAGCTGTGACTCCGTCGGCATGTTCTGGGTTGCCACTGCTTGCCTTAGGGGCTGCCAGCAACATGTGCCACACACACACACAGCTACACACACGCGCACACCCACAGCGTGTGTGCGCGTTTAATGGCAATTGCTGGCTTTGTTGCCAAAGCACTTGGCAAACAAAGTTTGCGCTGCGTCTAAGATTGCAAAATTAATTTGTGCAAATATTTTGCATGCGGCTGCCAGGCAAATATACCAAACAAAATACCGCAATCCTTAAGCATGCTCTACAGCAAAAAATACCATACGATGTTAATTTAGAGACCCAAATGGCGGAGCTCGTATTTGCAATGCACAGTAGGTAATTTCTTTAGTATAATTTACAGCTTGTAATCTTGTGAAACTCATACAAAAGCTATACAAAAATAATTTAAAAAAATACTGAATTTTAAATACCATCATAAAAAATTGCAGGCGTCACTGATTTAACATTTTTGCTAAATAAACTGTTATATTACTATAGGAAAAACAAATAATTTAACATAGCAGCAGATAAAAAAACTGAAAGAAATAAAAATACGACATAACTACTAAAAATATACCAAAATCATACCAAAAATATACCAAAAAAAATATCAAAAAAATTTTAAAAAATTTATACAATCACAAGTTACAGAGCAAGCAACCAACTACTATAAAAAATACCAAAAAACAACAGTAAAATACCAACGAATACAAATACAAAAATACCAAAAAAAAATATACTTGCTTATACAAATGAAAAATAAAAACGAAATTGAACAAAGTATTCCAGCAATTAACTAAATGCATAGACAAAAGAAAAACGCAAGGAAAAGCTAAGAGCATGCTCTTAAGAAAGAGGCACCATGAAAAATACTAAATAAAAAAAATACCAACAAATACTAAATAAATAACTAAGAAACCTAACAAACTGACAATACAAAAGAAAAACAAAGCCACAACTGGAGAAAGAGAAAGTTAACAAAGTGGTCAAAAGCTGCCAATCAACGAGAAAATACCACCATAAAAAATACCAAGGAATGAAGACGAAAATACTCACTTAATTGAGTCAACAGCATAAGTTGCAGCTGGAGCGAAGCACAAGGACATTCGAGCAAGGACAAAGCACTAGCAAATGGACGTGATCACATTAGACTAATGAGCTAATGGAATAACCACAACTCATCCAACAATGCCAAAAGCAACGTCCACGACTCGAATACCCCACCCCCACCGCGCCCTTCGCCCTTGCCCTTGCCTTGCCCAGCAATTAGAATCTTCGTCGACGTCGTCGTCGTCGTCGATTAGTCATTATTAACTTTGAATGCCAAATGAATGATTCATTTGCCTGCTGACTCGAATGAGTCCGACAACAATTCTACGCCAAACACTACTTGAGCTTTAAACTAATTTCGAATAGTCAAATGGAATCTATTTGCATTAAAGGCAAGCAGAGAGAAAAATTTAGCTAAATGCTGAGGTGACTTTTAAGCGGACCTGCATTAAAAACAGAAAGTTAAGGTTTCCAACAAGATATCGATAGATCGATATATATATATATATATATATATATGTATATATATTCTATCGATAAGATACCGTTAGTAATCGATAAACCTGTTTGTGATTTGATTCAGATCGTTCTGTAACCAAGTCTCAGCTGTATGTCCTATCACTGGCTCAATTCCATCAGCTAATAGCTACAATCGATCAATTTTGTCTATCGATAACTGAAATTTTATACCTCAATATTACGTACTGCCTGCATGAGAAATGCCTACTACAACTGTTTATACAATTTCAAAACATTGCCTATCGATAAGTAATTTATCGATAACTCAACGTTTCTAACATTTCTGCTTTATTGCGTAATCTAAGCTCTGTCAGCAATGCAATTCATAGCACTTATATATACATTTATATGTTTTATCGATAACAAATGCATCGATAACTGTTAAATTTCACATCGCTTATTAGATGCAACAATGAGTCTCATTAGCATTTAAATAAATGCTAATCAGTAAATTATGTTTAGAGTTTTTCAGTTCGGTTTCATCTGCTTTTATATTTTTTTCAATCTAGAGCCTGCATTACGGATCATCGACTTCCAATTGCAGCTAATTATGGCTGACAACAAATTCGTTTCAGTTATTTGCGCAATATGTGGGCCATTTTAGGCAGACGATACTGAATCTATTTGAATGTGCCTCCATATACTCTATAAGCAGAGCCAAGTCCAACAACTGTTATCGAGCCTTTCACATTAAGAACCCATTGTCTATACTGTCTACCTAGCTATGCCAACTGAGCTCTCAATGCAGTTCTAGCCCTAATATTATGCTGATTATAAAATCAACATACATAGCCTTCAAAAACTGAGAATTTATTATAATAAAAATACATAAAAAATTCTTGAAGTGTGAAGAAAAGAGTATAGAAAAGAAGTTTTTCAATTAGGATATTCCATATAGTACTTCCTACATATATGTCTATATACTTCCGCAGCTATGCTCTGCACACTAGTACAGGGTATTTGTAGTTCGTTAGGGGACAGTGAATTAAACTTTGTTGCGACAAATGTTCAATAAATTTGAACACAACTAGCACTCGAAACACAATATATAAAAGGTAGTTTTTTGCTATGCTTGGGTGGGTGTTGGAGTGGTGCAGATAGAGCTGGTAAATGGTGGAGGTGGTGGGTCGTTCTGTTGGCAGCATGTGGCAGCTGCGTCA